>OY992894.1:73650736-73820736 GCA_963921405.1 Cepaea hortensis | reverse complement strand
CATCAGCATGTTACCACAGCAATGATGTACATGCTATAACAGATTCGTGTTTTGCAGCCTATGAGAAGAAATGTCAGTCTTAGTTCCATGAAGAAAACCTTGCAACAAAATCTTCTAGAGGTCGCGGACGGTGAGTCCGCAAAGGAAACTATTAACACCACAGGAAGTTGGGAGAGGGCAACCATTAAAGTAAACTACTTACTACACCACCTGGAAGTTGAGAACTGGCAATTCTCAAGTGCAGATCTCAACTGCACCTAGTAGAGGGTGGGGGGGGGAGACCTCTGAAGGGAAAATCGCAATTACCCATCCTAGAGGCTGAGTACGGACAACTGTCAAGAAAACGACTCTGATTAGCGGCTCTAGTCACAGCTTCTTCACCTGGTCTTCACCAGGAGGACGTGTAACCCTCAATAGTGTTTGAGACCAGAAATACATATTTAGTTCTATATCAGAACCGGGGTTCAAGTTTTACGATTCTCCCAGATACAGTCGAGGAGCGGGAATCAGCCGCGGACGATGTAGGGGGAAGTATTCTTGGCAGGATTCTTTGATTCTCCTGGACAGGGTCGAAAGCGTGCTTTACGCACAAGGCAATCTGTCCTTCTTTCAATCGTAATCAGAGTGAGCTTTAATCACCCTCATTGGCCTTTGACACTCTCCGTCGTAAATTGTCATGCCCACAATAGATCGGAGAGCGTTGATTTCCATGGTATGAATCTTCGGCATAAATGAGGAGCACTGGTCGAGTGGCTAGGACGCCGGTTTCCCCTTCGGGAGACCCGGGTTCGAATCCTTGGTACGTTGAAGATTTGTTTTCTGTCGGGTGCAAAACGACAACTCTAGCCTGCACAGTTTGTGGCGACTGCACTAACAAGGCTGGCTTAATTCCTCAGGCTCAAGGCCCCTCCCCCCCTCCCGGCCCATTTCCCTGTCCTACGCCTCAATGTATTATAGACAGTAGATGATATATTGTGTCAGGCCTGTTTGGTGTCAGGTCTTAATCGGATATGACTGAGTTACCGTGCAACCGTAGACGGTACTACCTGCTTTCTGTTAGCGACGAACGTTGGGCGGCGCTTACCAAACCCGACACCCCACATTGTGCCAACGGCTTCGGGCGGAAGAGCGCAATTGAAGGGTGCAAGCCTTACCCTGGTGCGAGCAAATGCAACCTAAAGACAAAGTTTCATGGCTGGGAAGACCAGGTCCTAAGCCTTGGTTGGCGGTTGGTCTAGGATCGAAGCTCCGATAGGCGGACAGTTAGAGCATTGCTTTGCTGATCCGGTAGCTTCTGCAGCTTGTCTTATTCCAGATGTAGAGGTGTTACCTTTCCTCTGGAGTGAACTAGGCAGGCCGAGAGAGGGATCATGCTGCATGGGCAAAACATGATCTCTATATTTTAGCCCAGGCTTTGTGCTATGGAGAGGCAATAACTCCATCCCTGGTCTCAACCGGTCTCGGAATCAAAGCAAGAGGCAACTATTACGGGTTATAAGTCCCTGTCAATTGGCGTAGACATGGGGCGCCACGCGTTGCCTCTGACGGTGGGAGACACCTACAGTTGTCACTGATCAGCTACCGCCCTCCTCAAGCTGGGCAGCCGCTGGCCATTTGGGTGCTGATCTGCCACAGCCTGCCTGCTTCAATGGGTGCTTGGGGCTAGGACAAAATCTGAATCGCAGGCTGTAAAACCAATGCACCACGTACTAATAAAAATAAAAATAGAAATCTCAAGCTACGGTTTGCAACCTGGAACGTGAGAACCATGTGTCCAGGATTTTCCACTGACTTGACCAGTATTGACGATGTGAGAAAATCGGCTGTGATTGATGCCAAACTCAATCGTCTTAATGTTGATATTGCTGACCTGCAGGAGACTCGCCTCGCTGAGGAAGGGTCACTCAGAGATAACAATTACATCTTTTTGGAAGGGTAGAGGGCAGGCAGAAAAAAGGCAACACGGTGTGGGCTTTGCAGTGAAGAATTCGCTACTGGCAATGATTGAAATTCCAGAAGGAGGAAATGAAAGACTATTATCCCTGCGCTTGGCAACCTCTTGTGGTTTTGCCACCATTATTACTGCATATGCACCGACACTCGATTCCTCTGATGATGTGAAGGATTCGTTCTATGAGGAGTTAGACTCCGTGATCAAGGCAGTTCCAAAATCTGACTACATTTATGTGCTCGGTGATTTCAATGTTCGTGTGGGCAAGGACTCGAGTTCATGGCCAGTGTGCCTTGGAAAATACAACATCGGTCGCATGAATGAAAATGGGCAAAGACTGCTGGAGCATTGCACCAGAAATGACCTATGTATTACAAACTCCTTTTTTTTAAACAACAGAGCTGCATAAGGTCACATGGAAACATCCAAGATCCGGCCATTGGCACCAGCTGGACTTCATCATCACACGGAGACAAAATCTGAGCCGTATATCATTGACATGAAGTTACCACGGTGCTGACTGTGATACGGATCATTCTTTGGTTGTTGCAAGGTTTAAACTGAGACCAAAGAGAATCTACACAGCTAAACACAAATCTAGCCCTAGGATTAATATTACTAACACTCACGATCCTGAAAAGTGCTTTCACTTTCAACAGAAACTTAAAGACGCTTTTACTGATACACCAGAAAATTGTACAGTAAATTAAAAGTGGGGTCAACTTAAGGAAACTCTTTATAAAACTGCCGTAGGGGTTTACGGCACTGTGGATCATAAGAGGCAGGACTGGTTTGCTGCAAACAGCCAGACTCTGCAGCCCTTGATTGATAAGAAGAAGAAAGCTCTATTAAGAAACAAGTAAAGACCAACGCGTAACACTCTGAGTGAGCTAAAGCAAGCTAGGAAGGATGTGCAAAATGCTGCCAGGCAGTGTGCAAATGACTATTTGACCAAGTTATGTGAGTCCATTCAAATCGCAAGTGATAAGGGAAACATCAGAAGCATGTATGAAGGAATAAGGAAAGCCTGTGGTCCAATGATCAAAAGAAGTGCACCATTGAAAACCTTGACTGGAGAATTCATAACTGATAAGAAACAGCAGATGGACAGGTGGGTTATAGCACTATTTGGAGCTTTACTCAAGTGAGACCAAACTAGCGGATGATGCCCTCAACGACATAGAGGCACTAACAACTCTTGACCACATGGACACACTTCCCACTATAGCAGAAGTTAAGTGTGCTATAAATGAACTTGCATCTGGCATGGCTCCAGGTAAGGATGGGATTCCAATATAGGTTATCAGGAGTGGGCAAGACACACTCACTCTATAGATCCACCAGCTAATA
The DNA here is from genome assembly GCA_963921405.1 of Cepaea hortensis. NCBI lineage: Eukaryota > Metazoa > Mollusca > Gastropoda > Stylommatophora > Helicidae > Cepaea > Cepaea hortensis. The sequence goes on along the minus strand of OY992894.1, from coordinate 73,817,435 downwards.
GAGCTATGCTGGCGAGAAGGACAAGTCCCACAGGATTTCAAAGATTCAAGCATCATAACACTGTACAAGGCGATCGGACCGACTGCAACAACCATAGGGGTATCTCACTTCTGTGTATTGTTGGAAAAGTATTTGCCAGAATTTTTCCTCGCAGACTTCAAGTCCTAAGAGATCAAGTCTACACCGAATCACAGTGTGGCTTTCGACAGAACAGGTCTACCATTGATATGATATTCTCATTGCGACAAATGCAATAAAAATGCCTTGAAAAGAATCAACAACTGTTTATTGCCTTCATCGACCTCACAAAGGCATTTGATTTGGTCAGTCGTGAGGGTCTGTTCAAGGCACAAAAGAAGATTGGCTGCTCACCAACTCTTCTGTCCATTGTGGAATCGTTCCACACAGGTATGAAGGGTATAATCAAGTTTGATGTTGCAACTTCTGAAGAGTTTGAAATCAAGAGTGGAGTTAAGCAAGGTTGTGTACTAGCTCCCACACTCTTTGGAATATACTTTTCACTTCTATTGAAATATGCCTTTCGTGATCAGGATGGTGGTATATAAATTCACTCACGCTCAGATGGCGGCCTCTGCAATGTTCAGAGATTGAAGGCCAATACCAAAGTTAGGAGGGTACTGATCAGAGAGTTACTTTTTGCAGATGATGTTGCAGTTACGACCCACTCTGAGGAAGAATTACAATGTCTACTATCTGCATTCTCCAATGCTTGTTCTGAATTTGGTTTAACAATTAGCAAAAAGAAGACAAAGAGTCTGGGGGAACAGGAAGCTAACTGCCACAACAAAAGTCCTTGTCTATCAAGCCTGTGTCCTTATTTCTCTTCTTTATGGCAGTGAAACCTGGACAACTTACTCACACCAAGAGAAACGTTTAAACAGCTTTCATATGCGGTGTCTGCGAAGAATTCTTGGCATTAAATGGCAAGACAAAATCACAAATACTGAAGTATTGGAAAGATCAGGTTGTGTGACGGTTTATTCCATGTTCATTCTTCGTAGACTTAGATGGATAGAACATCTTAGGAGGGTGGTTGATGGTAGATTACCAAAGGACATCTTTTTTTGTGAATTACAGATGGGTAAGAGATCTCGGGGTCGGCCTCTACTACGGTACAAAGATGTGTGTAAACGAGACATGATTGATACAGGCATTGATAATGCACATTGGGAGCAAGTTGCCGCTGAACGTGTTGCATGGAGGGCAAACATCAGAAATGGAATAAAGACAAAGGAGAAAATTATTGCAGATAAGTCATACACCGCGCGTGTGAGACGTAAGATGGTGCATGATGGTGGAAATGACCACGTGTTCACATGCACCCACTATGAACGAACATTTACAGCGGGAGTTGGCCTTATCAGTCGCATTCGCTACCGCCGTAGGTAAAAGTTATTCTGCCTTTTTAAAGCACAAACTATAGTCTGTCGAAACGGCAAGGTGCCAATGTAGATGATAGATGACAGCTGATGACAGAATCTTCTGTAGTTCAGCAATCAATATTAAGCTATTAAACTAACCCTGCCTAGCGAATCACAAACAGCTGATAAATATTGAGATTTATTGCAACGTCATGTTAAGGGCATGCAGCTAAACTTTAGTAACTATGTTACTGTTTATCAACACGGACGCCATATAAATAAGTGAGGGAAAATTGCGTAAGAATTACTGTTGTTGAGAACAGATATTCGGTTCATCAGAAGAGACAATTATACATTATGACATTATAAATGCCATTGATCCGTTCACTGCATTGTAGCCATATAGTGCCGACATATCATATAATATGGCCCGGACATCTTGTCAGGATGCCAGTCAATCAGCTGCTGCTTGTTGCCTACAGTCGAAGACACACTAGGGAGCCGCGGTGACGTAGTGGCCAGTGGCCTACCGTCCCAGTGGCCAGGGGTTCTGTCCATATTAGGGTTGATTCGATTATTTATTTCTTTTTTAAATTTACCTTGGCTCCTAGGTCAACCTAGCCTCAAATTGGTACCAGGAACCATTTAGGGAAGTATATACTATCTTGAGAAGTAAACAGTGTGATCCTGTCATTATCACACACGAGCGCCGATTGGTCTATACAAATATGGGTCAAGAACCATATACCCAATGCGCCACAAGGCGTGTAAAAGAGTCCGATATTTTTTTGTGTTATTTATTTGGTGTTTATAAATCGTAGACTCAATATCTAATTACACAGATGATGACAAAGAATCAGATGGCGGTACTCATCCCTCTTCTCTCACCTGTGTTATGTGTAACATAAGAAATTGTGTGTATGCCTGTAGATAATAGACATGTTGCATGTCAACCTGAAAGAACCTGAAGAATGGTAAATCACCTGGATGTGATGAGATACCAGCTGAGCTAATTAAAGCGGGAGGAGAAGAAAGCATACAAATCTATCACGCATTATGTAAACAGATATGGAAATATGGTATATGGCCAAAAGATTGGAAGAGAACTATCTTCATTCCAATACCAAAAAAGGGCAACCTGAAATTATGCACCAACTATAGAACTATTGTCCTGATCAGTCGTGCAAGTAAAATTCTACTAAAAATCATAATGGGAAGACTTCGTAAGAAAATGGAAGAAGAAATTAACGTGGTTCAAGCTGGATTTAGACAAGGAAGAGGAAAAAGAGATCACATTCTCACTATGCGTTTAATAATAGAGAAGTGCAGAGAATTTAATGTAAACCTATTCTCATGTTTTGTGGGTTATTCAAGGGCATTTGACTGTGTACAACATCTGAAACTTTGGGAAATCATGAGGAATATGGGCTTTCCACCTCATGTAATACAACTCATAAGAATGCTCTATCTAGACCAGTGTTTCCCAACGTGGGGCCCACGCCCCACATGGGGGGCAATTCGATTGTTAAGGGGGGCAATTCGAAAATGGAAGAAATCAGCTGGATATAACAAAACGGGCAGACTTGAGACTGAAGTTAACTAAATTGCAACCTGACATAAAATCTCTTTGCAACAAGGATCAAGTGCAAGGATCTCACTAAATTTAAATAATAAATAATTACTAATAATTAAAATAATGTAGAAAAATCTTTCATTAAAATTATTTTGTTCTTGAATTACAGTTCTCTATTATATGTTTTGAAAATTTACTTACTGTGTTTGCTCAATATTGATTTCTTCCTAAAACCTATCATTCAAGTTTCTTCAGTGAACATTTCAATTTTTGAATATTACAAATAATGTATATGTAATGTGGGGGTGGGGGGCATAAGAATTTTAGAAAGGCTTAGGTGGGGCATTGCACAAAAAAGGTTGGGAAACACTGATCTAGACCAACAAGCAGTGGTCAGAATAGATGACGAGACATCACATTGGTTTGACATCAAGCAAGGATTCCGTCAAGAATGTGTGCTTCCCCTTATTTGTTTAACCTGTAAGCCGAAAATATAATGAGAAATGTAAGAGATGATATAAATAGGGAGCTATATGATGCCCTAAATATCGGTGGTCTTGACATACCAGAGATTCGGTATGCTGATGATACAGTATTGCTATCCACAACACAGACTGGTATAGAAAACCTAATAGCCTCAACCCAATTGAATAGTGAAAATCACAACTTGTTTCTTAACATTGCAAAAACAAAGATAATGCATACAGATAAAACCACTATGAAGAAAGAAATATATGTTAATGAGGAAAAATTGGAGGTGGTGGAACATTTTGAATATCTTGGGTCATTGATTACCAACAACGGTGACACAATGAAAGAAATTAAACGACGACTATCAATTGCTCTTCAAAGACTAAAAAAACTGAATACATTATGGAATGGAACAGACAGAACTACACAAATTAGATTTTTAAGAGCATGCATCTTTCCCACTGTAACATACGCCTGTGAGACCTGGACACTTACTAAACAAGCTGAACAGCGCATAAATGCCTTTGAATATAAATGTGACAGACGAGTTCTAAGAATATCTTGGGTAAAGAAAAGAACAAATGCATCAATACTTCAAGAGCTGAATATTGAAGAAGGTTGGCTATTAAAACGAACGATAAAACAAAGAAAATTGAAATATTTTAGTCACTTGAAACGTCACGAAAGTTTGGAGAGAACAATAATGGAGGGGTATATGCCTGGGAAGAGAGGAAGAGGAAGGCCAAAGAGAAGATAGGTGCAGGATGTGGCGTATGATCTCCAGATGGGTGTATCGGACGCGGGACATCTTGCTTATGATCGAGAGGTTTTCCGGAATGTTGTTATTGGAGCGAGGTTCTGCAAAATACATGCTACTAAATGAATGAATGAATGAATGAATGAATGAATGAATGAATGAATGAATGTCAACATTGCATGTTGATATATACCTATATATTTGCAGGAGGCTGAGAAGAAAATAGCATGAGTCTATCAGAACAAATAGGGAAAGAAATGTGCCAATTTCCAGCAACTATTCGTATCATGATGTTACACAAATAAAACATTTCAGAAATATATAAACCTTGCGTTATGTCACTATTCATTAGTATACGTATATTTCTTTTTTCTAAATATAATCTTGATCGTTCTTATTATGTGTCGTGCCGGTGAGCGTAGCAGGTCTAGGTTCCACAGCTCACATGATTACCATTCTTGGTTCACTTCTGCGTTCTTGTTTCGATCTCGACATATTGCAAAGCCGTCGAAGCCATGTTATCTCTGTGTCTTTTTATTTTATATATCCTGGCAATAAATACTAGTGTAGACTGACACATCTGTTTATGAAAATTTCTCTATCACAGCTATTGTAACGGGAAGTTGGACACGACACTAACTGCAATAACAGCAGCCGAGGACCGATACAACGAACAGCCAACCAGCGCACACAGGACAGTCACTATTCGACTTATGATGCAACAGAATTAGAACCAATGGGTGAGTACCGCGTACAGTGACGTCGATTCTTCATGGTACATTGTAAACTTCCAACAACGACATCACAGCACCAGGAACATCCTTATGTTTCCCGTCTTCCTTAGAAGATGTCGAAGATAGAGCGTGCAGACTCATAGGACCATCAATCAGTCTCGTAGTTGGTTTCTCTCTCCATCAGAAGTAGCAGCATGTGCTCATATGCATGAGAAAGTGTGATGTATGTGTGTGCATGTCTGGATGTGTGTATGGGTGTATATGTGTGTACATGTGTGTATCTGTGTGTGCCTCTGTGTGTATGTCTGTACGTGTGTTAAGGTGTGCGTTCATGTGTTTATATGCGTTTATATGCATGGGTGTATGTGTGTATGGATGAGTGTGTGTGTGTGTGCTCGTGTATGTATTGTATATCTTTGTATGTGTAAGTGTGCATGCATGCAGTGTATGCGAGGGAGTGTATATTCGGGTGTTATGTGAGTACGTGTGAGTAAGTATATGGATGTGTGCAGGTGTGTGTATTGCGTGGGTATGATGTGTGTGGGTGTGTATATGTACATGTGTGTGAGAGAGAATAGAGAGAGAGAGAGAGAGAGAGAGAGAGAGAGAGAGAGAGAGAGAGTTGAGCGCTCGCATGTCATCTAACATGCTTCACCATATGTTTTGTGTATTCTCATTTTTTTTTCATATTATCATTTCGATGCACTTGATTTTAACATGCATAACATGAATTCATGTAAATTACTGTAAAGCAAGTGACAGAGTTAGTGAGTGTAAGTGAGAGAGAGAGAGAGAGAGAGAGAGAGAGAGAGAGAGAGAGAGAGAGAGAGAGAGAATGAGTGTGAGAGTGTGTGTATGTAAAGAGAAAAAAAAAAAAAGAGAGAGAGAGAGAGAGAGAGAGAGAGAGAGAGAGAGAGAGAGAGAGAGAGAGAGAGAGAGAGAGAGAGTTGACCCCACGCATGTCATGTAACATGCTATTCCATATTTTTTATGTATTCTCATCTTTCATATTACAAGGTATCGTTTAATGCCACCTGATTGTCCTGTAACATGCCATTCCATATTTATTTATTTTTTAATTCTCATCTTATCATTTTGTATGCCACTTGATTTTATAATGTATAATATAACATTACAGTGATGTGAGTGAGAGAGTTAGTGAGAGAGAGAGAGAGAGAGAGAGAGAGAGAGAGAGAGAGCAAGAGAGAGAGAGAGAGAGACAGAGAGAGAGAGAGAGCAAGAGAAAGAGGGAGAGAGAGAAAAAAGAGAGAGTTGAATTGCATCACTAATTTTTACGCTACATAATGTTTATGTACAATTTTTTCTCCACTTCTTGCAATTGCGAGAATTCTCACGACAATCGTCAGTGTCTCAATTGTGTGTAAAGTGTGGGAGTTTGTTCTTATTAGTTTCAGTGATCATGTGAGGCATCATGTATTTGTCTAGATGTGAGGATGTATGTATGGGTGTGTATGTGAGGGATATGTGTGTGTGTTTGTGTGTGTGTGGGGAATGTGTGTGTGCCTGTGTAATAGAGAGAGAGAGAGAGAGAGAGAGAGAGAGAGAGAGAGAGAGAGAGAATTGAGTGCTCGCATGTCCTGTAACATGCCATTCCATATTTCTTGTGTATTTTCATCTTTCACATTATCATTTTGTATGTAAGACACTTGATTTTATCATGTATAATATAACATTACTGTAATGTGAGTGAGAGCGTTAGTGAGAGAGAGAGAGAGAGAGAGAGAGAGAGAGAGAGAGAGAGAGAGAGAGAGAGAGAGAGAGAGAGAGAGAGAGAGAGAGAGAGAGAGAGAGTTGAATTGCATCACTAATTTTTAAGTTACAAAATGTATATGCACAATTTTTCTCCATTTTCTTTACAATTTTGCGACAATGCTCACGACAATCGTCACTGTATGTGTGTGTAAAGTGTGGGAGTTTGATCATAATAGTAGGTTGTGGATGGGGGGATGTGTGTGTGGGTGGATTCGTGATGTGTGTGGGTGGGCTCAGGATGTGTGGGTGGGCGGGGTGGGATTATGTGGGTGGGGGATTTGTGTGTGGGTGCGTGCGAGATGTATGGGTTAGCGGGGAGATGTGTTTGTGGGTGGGGATGTGTGTTTGTCTAGGTGGTTGTGGGTGAGTGGGTGGAGGAGGATATGTTGGTGGATGATTGATGGTGGGTTATGGGATGGGTGGGGGTATATTTGTGGGTGGGGAGATGTGGGTGTGGGGATATGTGGTGTGTGGGAGATGTGTGCAGGTGGGGGTGGTTGTGGGTTTGGGGATGTGTGTGTGGGTAAGGGATGTGTATGGGTGTGGGATGTTTGGGTGGATGGGTGGGCAGTGTGTGTGGGTGAGAGATGTGTGGGTGAATGTGTGTGGGAGATGTGTGTGGGTTGGGGAGGGGTGCGTGATGGGTGTGGGTGATGGATTTGGAGATGTGTGTGTGGGTGGGAGATATGTCTGGCTGGGTGGGGGTGTGTGTGGCTGGATGGAGGATGTATGTGTGGGTAGTGAGGGTGATTGTAGTTGGGGGATGTGTGGATGGGTAGGAGATGTGTGGATAGATGTGTGTGTGGGTGAGGGATGTGTCTTTGGGATGTGTGTGGGTGTGGTGTTGTGTGGGAGGGGAGCTGGATGTGGATAAATGATGTTTGTTTGGGTGGGTGTGGTTGGGTTTGCGGGTGGGTGAAGGATGTGTGTGAGGGTGGGGGATGTGTGCTTAGATGGGTGGTTGGGATGTGTGAGTGTGGATGGGTAGATAAGAGATGTATGTGTTGATGAGTGGGTAAGGGATGTGTGGGTGTTAGTGGTTGAGGGATAAGTACTTGTGTCTAGGGATGTGTGAGGGGATGAATGTATGGGTTGGGGATGTGTGTGTCGGTTGTGTGTGCGAGGATGGGAGGTGTGTGTTTGTGAATGGGGAATGTGTTGGTGGGTGGGGATGTGTGTGAGGGATGTTTGTATGGGTGAGGAGATTGTGCGTGGGTGGGGATATGTGTGTATATGGGTAGGGTGTGTGGTTAAGGGATGTGTGGCTGAGGGAATGGGTGGATGGAGGATGTGTGGTTGGGTAGAGGATGTGTGGGTGGGTGATTGTATATGAGTAAGGGTGTGTGGTTAAGGGATGTTTGGTTGGGGGATGGGTGGGTAGAGGATGTGTGGGTGGGTAGAGGATATGTGGGTGGGTGAGTGTGTGCAGGTTAGGGGATGGTGGGGGATGTTTGTAGGTGTGGGCTCGGGATCTGTGAGTGGGCTGGGGGAGATGGGAGATTATGTGGGTGAGTGCGGAATTTGTGTGTGGATAGGTGCGGAATATGTGAGTTGACGGGGAGATGTGTGTGTTGCTGAGGAATGTGTGTTTGGCTGGGTGGTTGGAGGTGTGTGGGTGGAGGAGGATATTGGGTGAGTGATTGTTGGTGGGAAATGGGACGGGTAGAGGATATGTGAGTGGGTGGGGAGATGTGTGTAGGTGGGGGATGTGTGGGTTATTGAATGTATGTGTGCTTGGTGTGTGGGTGGATGGGATGTGTGGTGGGTGAGAGGTGTGTGTGGATGGGGAGATGTGTAGGTTTAGGGATGTGGTGGATGGGTGGGGAATGTATTGTATGTGTGTGTGGTTGGGTGGGGGAGTTGGAGTGAATGGGGGATGTGTGAGTGGGTGGTGGATGTGTCTCACAACATAGTAATATGCATTGTTTATGTTTACAAAATTCATGTGACAATGTTTTTTTCCTATGCACTTTTGATGAAAGAAAGATGAGTGATTGGAAGGGCCGAATGTAAGATGGGCCTGCGTGCCCAATTTGTTACCCTTTGAAAATAAAGTCCGTTCGTTTGTTCGTTCGTTCGTTCGTTCCTCGTGTAACATGGATAAATTACACACAGTAGCATATAGTGTAGGTTATGGTCTCCACCTTCACGACGGTAAGCAGAGGATCTCTTTTTTTTTTAGCAGTCAATGGCTACGGTCACTGACCAGTATGGTCACTGCTAGGAAGGAAAGCAATGGCAAACTACATTCTTTATAGATGCCAAGAAAATCATGTTGTGTGGATAATGAGTCACATCACGAAGATTTTGCTAAGAATTATCATGAGTCAGGAGGAAAATACAACCTGAAATAGGAGAAGAACAATGTGGTTTTGTAAAAGGCAAGAGTACAGTAAATGCTGTGTATATACTGAGAACCGTAACCGAACGTTCTATAGAAGTAAACAAAGATCTACACCTTTGCTTTATTGACTACACAAAGGCTTTCGATAAAGTGAGACATGTCAACAAGATAAGGATGCTTGAGGATCTACAGATTGATGGAAAAGACCTTAGACTTGTAAAAAACATATATTGGAAACAACAAGCTGCCATAAGAGTTGATAATGAAGTAAGCCAATATCAGCCTATTAAGAGAAGTGTGAGACAGGGATGTGTAATGTCTCCAGATCTGTTTTTCCTGTACAGTGAAAGTATTTTCAGAAATATTGAAGATATGGAAGGAATCAACATTGGGGGACGATGCATCAATAACATTAGAATTGCAGATGATACAGTCTTGATTGCAGACAATGAAAAGGACCTGCAAAATTTAGTAGATGCGGTTGTTACACACAGTGAACAACTAGGGTTAGAATTAAATTGTAAAAAGACACAGATTATGGTCGTCACTAGGAAGAACGAAATACCACAATGTAATATACAAGTAAATGGAAATATTCTTCAACAAGTGAATATGTTCAATTATCTTGGAACAGTAATAACATCTGATGGGAGATGCCTTGAAGAGATTAGAACAAGAATCGCTATGGCAAAAGTAGCCTTTAGCAAGATGAAAAATATACTGACCAATAAAAAGATGTCAATTGAAACGAGAAAAAGAGTGTTGAGATGCTACATAGAACTTGTACTCTTATATGGATGTGAAGCTTGGACAATGAGCAGTCAGGCTGAAAAACATCTGATGGCTGTAGAAATGTGGTTTCTGAAGAAAATGCAAAGAATACCATGGACAGCCAGAAAGACCAATGAACAAGTTCTTCAAGATACAAATGAAGATCGTAAACTGATTAGAGACATTAGACGTAGACAATCACAATTTTTTGGGCATGTTATGAGAAGAAATGATCTGGAGAACTTGGTGACAACTGGTAAGATCGAGGGGAACAGACCAAGGGGAAGACCTAGAAGCAAGTACCTGGATGGCTTGACCTTGTGGCATGGTCGAGACAGAAACACGGAGCTGATCCACGACTCTGGTGATCTAGTGAGATGGCAGAACATTACCGCCCACGCTTACCGGCATGGCACATGATGGATGGATGGATAGAGCATATTTCCATTGGACAGTTTTTGTGTTCTTCAAGAGGTGCCCTGGAGGACAACCAATGTAGCCCTTTCATTTCCCCGAATACCGACATGATCTAGACGATAGATCCACATTAGCTTTTAAAGTTTAGACGGTTCTATGTGTCAACCATTCACTGCAGAAATATCCACATTGACCCTTCCGAAGAATTTATTGCCAGGAAAGTGACTCCATGAATCAAATCTCAGAAAGCCATATTAAACCACAAACCATTTTCATTTCCACTCAATATTTAGAAGTGGACAAACAATTTACTGCTCGCCTTCTTGGTTCTGTTGGGCTTTTAGGTAGTGATCTTTCAGGAGGCATAGGTGGACTTTATCGCAGCATTCTTGGAAGAGAGGGTGGACTTGTTGATGACTTTAAAAAGTCTGCTTTGTTTTGTACTTTTGACAGTCATCGATCTTATTGAGAACTCCACCAGCATTTATCAGAAGAAACCTCCCAACCTTAAGTATCTCGTATGTTCTAAGGCTTGTTAATTTAGTTAAACTTTGCTCTATCTAGGTTGGCGTGCTAGTACAGTTTATTACAGAAGCATTATATAAGAAACTGTAACAATTACGGAAATATATAAATGAAAAATGGGTTCTCTTGTCGTTTCTATAATATTCATTCGATTAAAATAATCACAATGAACATCTTGCGGATCTACAAATTGATGGTAAGGACATTAGACTTATAAATAACATATATGGGAAACAACAAGCTGCCATAATGACTGATAATGAAGTAGGTCAATATCAGCCTATTAAGAGAGGTGTGAGACTATGGATGTGTTATGTCTCCAGTTCTTTTTTTTCCCTGTGCAGTGAAAATATTTTCATAAATATAGAAGATATAAATGGAATCATTATTGGAGGAAGAAACATCAATAATATTAGATATGTAGATGATACAGCATTGATTGCAGACAATGAGCAGGATCTGCAACAATTAGTAGATGCGGTTGTTGCAAACAGTGAACAATTAGGGTTAGAATTGAATTGTAAGAAGGCACGGATTATGGTCGTCACTAGGAAGAACTAAATACCACAATGTAATATACAAGTAAATGGAAATATTCTTCAACAAGTGAATCAGTACAATTATCTCGGAACAGTCATAACATCTGATGGGAGATGCCTTAAAGAGATTAGAACAAGATTCGGCATGGCGGAAGTAGCCTTTAGCTAGATGAAACACATACTGACCAATAAACAGATGTCAACTGAAACAAGAAAAATTGTGTTGAGATGCTACATAGAGCGTGTACTTTTGTATGGATGTGATGCTTGGACAATGAGCAGTCAGGCTGAAAAACATCTGATGGCTGTGAAAATGTGGTTTTTGAGGAGAATGCAAAGAATACCATGGACAGACAGAAAAACCATTGACGAAGTACTACAGGAAACAAATGAAAATCATAAATTGATTAGAGAGAGTAGACGTAGACGGTCAAAAATTTTTGGACATGTTATAGAAATAAATAAATTTCAGAACTAGGTGACAACTGGCAAGATCAAGGGGAAGAGAACAAGAGGAAGACAGAGAATTAAATACCTGGACGGCTTGAATACATGGCATGGTCGAGACAGGAACACTGAGCTGACCCACGATTCTGGTCTTCGAATGAAATGGCAAATCATGGCCGCCCACGCTTACCGGCATGGCACATGATGGATGGATAGAATGAACAACTGGGAGCCGCCGCCGCGCAGCAGCTAACCCGCGTGTATGCTGTGTCGATGCTCAGGTGTTCGATTGTTTTAAAATGTATCCAGGCTTCCGGTTGATCCCAGTCTATAATTAAGTAAAGGACCCTTTTAACGCCTTACATGTATTAAACGCATGGTGCTAGGCCCATATTTATATTGAGAATCAGCACTTTAGGTCCGACATGGTCAATGTCACACCGGCCACCTTCACTCCCCAAGACATGTCTGGTACCAGTTTTAGACTGGCTGGACCTGGGAATCCAGATCAATACTAAACACAAAACCAGTCTCGGTGTGAATTCGAACTCATAACCATTGGACCCGCTGGCAAACGTCTAGCAACCACGGTACAGCAGATCCCCAGTATATAGTGGGTTCCTGGAAATGTTATGGAAAATACAGGCGACCTGTACTATGTCGACCACATCAAAGAAGCAGTTTCAATTTTTTCTATAAATATATGGAGCTTGCACCATATACCTCAGAGCCTTACGGGCGTCATCATCTCATCATCTCATCATGTTCCTCTTGTACCTTGCGGTGTCGAGGTGAAGTATAAACAGCGTAAGAGTGCCCGCTTGTGAACATCATATATCGATATTCCCATGGACTCTATTATTCCCTCCGTCCATCGTTTACGTGGTCGGAATTTTCCTCTACTTCCATTTGATCTGTGCATCATTGCTTCCTGTGGTATACTGTTTGTTGGTAACCTAGTTACATGGCCAAACCATTTGACTTGCTACCTTCAAATAAAATCCAGGCGTCACAAGTATCAATTACATTTTGTGACCATACATGATACATGTAAATAGCACAACATTAGAACAAGCATCGCTATGGCGAAGGTAGCCTTTTGCAAAATGGAAAACATACTGACCAATAAATAGATGTCAATTGCAACAATAAAAAGAGTGTTGAAGTACTAGATGCAACCTGCACTTTTCTATGGATGTGAAACGTAAACGATGAACAGACAAGCTGAATAACACCAAATGGCAGAGGACGTCTGGACAATTTGTAAACGCAGGAGCAACCAATTCATCCAGAACCTCATCTCCATATCTCACAGCATTAACATTTCCATGGAAGATGTGAAGAGGCAAGCGATAGTAAAAACTGAATCCTTCCTAAATGTGAATACTGCCACCTCCAAATCAGTTGTGCTGACGATCACAGCAACCTGAAAAGCGCTCTCCACACAGTCGTCAAATCCGCATAAGTCCATCAGCAAAGGATAGGTTGAATCTGCTATCGTCTGTGACTAGGACAGCATTCCACTAGTCTAGTCCGTATGACATGTTGCTCTGCGATTTCAGGCGCTGCAGACAATGTCTGGGAGTCACGTTTGGTCCAACATAACGTCGTCTTACAGTAAGGCCTGTATCTCCGTCATTCGAGAGTCTTGCCCTCGTATACCCACAGTTGCTAATGCTGGTTGACTTGCCGGGAGAGAACGATTTCTTGGGTGACTCAACACAAAATGACGATCTGGCGCAGGGGTAGTAACTCGTGGTTGCCCACTCCGAAGTCTATTCCGGGCACTGCCAGTGGTACCGTAAAGTTCATTGAGTACAATAGAGCTGTCGTGGCAATTCATCCTTCTGGTACTGACTCTGAAGCTCATTCCAGTCTCCAACACACAAATGGCTCGTTGGTTTTCGTTTTCTGATAGGCGTGGAATTTTAAGCACATGTAGTAATTAAACCTCAAAAAGCTAACTCGAGGACCAAGGCCACTTCGTTTTGATCTCACACAAATACCAGATGCATACAACATAGAAGTTGGGAATCGCTTTGGGGTCTTGATGTCTGTACAAGAAGAAACGACATCTTGATAACTGCAGCCAAAGATTTCATTCCGACCAAGAAAAAGCAACTTAAGCCATGGATTACATCAGACACGTTAGAATTAATAAAACAACGAAGGGTGCTGAAACAGAAAGGAGATGAATCCGATAACAGCAGGATGAAGTATAAATCTTTAACTCGAGAAATAAGAAAGAACACAAGAAAGGACAAAAATCAATATATACAAGATTGCTGTACCAGAATAGAGCAATATCATAAGACAGGAAGAGATTATGAAATGTTCAAAGAAATGAAGTTATTGACAAGAAATGTTCAACCTCAATTGAATGTTATCTGTGACAAGATGGGAAATACCTTAACAGAATCTAGACAAATTCTAGAAAGATGGTAGAAGTACTGCAGTGGAATGTATGATATGAGTGACAGTGAGGATATGAATGAGATACATGAGCCAATGACAGCAGAGACAGAACCTGAACCCTCATTAGATGAAATTGCTTGGGCTATAAAGAACCTGAAGAATGGTAAATCACCTGGATGTGATGAGATACCAGCTGAACTAATTAAAGCGGGAGGAGAAGAAAGCATACACATATATCATGCATTATGTACAAAGATTTGGAAATATGGTATATGGCCAAAAGATTGGAAGAGAACTATCTTCATTCCAATACCAAAAAAGGGCAACCTGAAATTATGCACCAACTATAGAACTGTTGCCCTGATCAGTCATGCAAGTAAAATTCTACTAAAAGTCATAATGCGAAGACATCGTAAGAAAATGGAAGACGAGATTAACGTGGTTTAAGCTGGATTTAGACAAGGAAGAGGAAGAAGAGATCGCATATTCAACATGCGTTTAATAATAGAGAAGTGCAGAGAATTTAATGTAAACCTATTCTCATGCTTTGTGGATTATTCAAAGGCATTTGACTGTGTACAACATCAGAAACTTTGGGAAATCATGAGGAATATGGGCTTTCCATTACATGTAGTACAACGCATTAAAATGCTCTATCTAGACCAACAAACAGCAGTTAGAATAGATGGCGAGATATCAGATTGGTTTGACATCAAGCAAGGAGTCCGTCAGGGCTGCGTGCTGTCACCCTATTTGTTTAACCTGTACGCCGAAAATATAATGAGAAATGTAAGAGATGATATAAACAGGGAGCTATATGATGCCCTAAATATCGGCGGTCATGACATACCAGAGATTCGATATGCTGATGAAACAGTATTACTATCCACAACACAGAATGGCATAGAAAATCTAATAGCCTCAACCCAATTCAATAGTGAAAATCACAACTTATATCTTAACATAGCAAAAACAAAGATAATGCATACAGATAAAACTACCACGGAGAAAGAAATATACATTAATGGGGGATAATTGGAGGTGGTGGAAAATTTTGAATATCTTGGGTCATTGATTACCAATAACGGTGACACAATGAAAGAAATTAAACGGCGACAATCCATTGCTCTTCAGAGACTAAAACAGCTGAATAAATTATGGAGTGGGACAGAGAACTACAAAAATTATATTTTTAAAAGCATGCATCTTTCCCATTGCAACATGCTTGCTTGCTTGCTTGCTTGTGTTCATTGGCTTGAGCTCCAACGCGAAGTCCTGTATGTCGGATGAAGGCATCCTGTTGTCCAACATCAGTGTGATGTCATACAGGACCTGAGTTTTGCGTGAGTATCCGTTGTCCCATGTCTGGCTTATTGGTGTGCAGACTGGTGGTTCCTCGGCGTTCAGGCAGACACTCTCCGACTTCGGAGGAATCGGCGATCCTACTGACTTTAGCCAGGACCCCGAAGGGACCTGTTGCCCAGGACGCTCGACGAGGACGCGTCAATAGGTCTTGGCCAGTATATAACCCGGCCCTGGTGCCTTGGAAACACCTCTGCGTCCCCCATTGCAACATACGCCTGTGAGACATGGACACTTACTAAACAAGCTGAGCAGCTCGTAAACGCCTTTGAATATAAATGTTATAGACGAGTTCTAAGAATATCTTGGGTAAAGAAAAGAACAAATGCATCCATACTTCAAGAGTTGAATATTGAGGAGGGTTGGCTATTAAAGACGATTAAACAAAGAAAATTTAAGTATTATGGTCACTTGAAAAGTCACGAAAGTTTGGAGAGAACAATATTGGAATGATATATGCCTGGGAAGAGAGGAAGAGGAAGGCCAAAGAGAAGATGAGTGCAGGATGTGGCGGATGATCTCCAGATGGGTGTATCAGACGCAGGACATCTTGCTCATGATCGAGAGGTTTTCCGGAAGGTTATTATGGGAGCGAGGTTCTGCAAAGGACATGCTACTGAAATGAAATGAAATGAGTGGGTGATTTGTGGAAACAGCCTTTATTATACCGAATATACTGCCACAACGCTTACACATTTTCAGCGCGATAGCTGTTGGCAATCGTGTTGCGCGCGTAATTGTCATTGCTTTCATGTAGGACACAATAGATTACGTAACCACTTGTATACAAAATTCAAGATTGGTGACTCAGCCATGTGCACATGTGGTTTGGCGTCGCAGACAGCAGAGCACATACTCCAGGATTGCCCAAACTACAACATATCCAGGCGAACCTTCTGGCCTAGAGAGACAACAGTGGAAGATAAACTCTATGGACCGCTGAATGAACTAAAAAATACTGTTAGATTCATACAAGAGACAACATTGCAGTTATAAACATAATTTAGGCGAACGAAAGAAGAAGAAGATGTAGACTGTACACAAACCCGTGGTTGCTTCATGCACTTTCCGTTTCAGCAGCCATTCGCTCTCTACCTCATGCCAAACTCAGGGAAAATCAATTCCCACACTTTTTTTTTCCTAGCGTCGCGGCTTCAGTATATATAAGAGGGGTGCGTTTTTAATGTGCTTTCTGGGAGTTTTGGCCATCATAGATCATAGCTTTAGGTAGGGAAAACTTGTCCTGACAGTCGGAAATGGTTCAAAAGCTGAGGTAACTGACCTCCAGGTGGATGTGGAAGGTAAAGGAAAACCACATTATCTTACCTAGACATCATGACTAGTGTATTTCAGATATATTTATTATGGTCAAAATCAAAGGCAAATCAATAGATATAAATATTGTACAAATATATGCATAAACAACAAACAGTCATCATCATCAAGTGCCGTGCCGACTGACGTAGGCGTTCATAACTCTCCACAGATCTCAGTCTTTGGTTTTTTGGATCAACTCTGCCGTTGATATTCCTCCATGCCACCGTCGCAATCCATCCAGCATCATTTCTCGTGGTCTGCCTCTGCCTCTCTTCCCCTCGATCTTTCCAGTTGTCAGGATGTTCTCCAGCGCCTCTCCTCTCATCACACGACCAAAAAAAAAAAAGGTGTTTGAGTCTTTCTTATTGTTGTATATAATGTTCTAGTTTTGCCAGCCTGCCTCGTCGTTAGTTACTTTGGCAGTCCAAGGAATTCGCAACATTCGTCTAAGGAACCACATCTCTGTTGCTTCCAATCTCTTCCTAATTTGTTCATTTATATTCCATGATTCACAGCCATACAAAAAACAGGTTCTATACAGCTCTTTGGCACTCTCTTTCTAACATTCATTGACAAACAGTAGTGATGACGAAATACAACACTTTTACAATGAAATAGAAAGTTTAGTACAATGTGATTCTTCTTCTTCTTCTGCGTTCATCCAGAGTTTTTTTCCGGATGTTATTTCGTTGTGCCTGTTTACAGCAAAGCTGCGTTCTTGCTCCGTTAGGCCGACACATCCGACTTCTGCAGGCATTTGTTGACCGGGTTAACCATCCCGGGGTACATTGTGATTCAAACAGGCTTAACAACTACAACCAATGACGGTGACGAATGTGGCTGATAAGGTCAATTCGCTCTGTAAGTGTTCGTCCACAATGGATGCATGTGAAAACATCGTCATTTCCACCATCATACACTATCGTACGTCTCTCACGCTCTGTGTGTGCTTTATCTGCAATCATTTTCTCCCTTGTCTTTATTCCATTTCTGATCGTTGCCCTCCATGTAACACGTTCAGCGGCAACTTGCTCCCAATGTGCTTTATCAATGCCTGTATCAATCATGTCCCGCTTACACACATCTTCGTATCGTAGTAGAGGCCGACACTTAGGACTTCTACCCATCTGTAATTCACCAAAACAGATGTCCTTTGGTATTCTACAATCATCCATTCTCCTAGCGTGTAAAATCCATCTAAATCTACGAAGACTGAGCATAGAACACACCGTCACACAACCTGATCTTTCCAATACTTCAGTATTTGTGATTTTGTCTTGCCACTTAATACCAAGTATTCTTCGCAGACACCGCATATGAAAGCTGTTTAAAGGTTTCTCTTGGCGTGAGTAAGTTGACCAGGTTTCACTGCCATAAAGAAGAGTACTAAGGACACAGGCTTGATAGACAAGTACTTTTGTTTTGGCAGTAAGCTTCCTGTTCTCTCAGACTCTTTTTGCTAAAATGTTCATTGTTGTTGCTGCCTTACCAATCCTGGTGTTGGTTTCCTGATCTAGGGATAATTTGCTATTTACCATTGATCCTAGGTATGTACAATGGTCTACTCTCTCCAGTTCGGCGTTGTCAATAAAGATTGATGGTACCCCATGTGCACCTTTTGACATAATCTGTGTCTTCTTTTTGTTAATTGTTAAACCAAATTCAGAACGATCATTGGAGAATGCAGATAGTAGATGTAATTCTTCCTATGAGTGGATCCTAATTGCAGCATCATCCGCGAAAAGCAACTCTCTGATTAGTACCCTCCTAATTTTGGTCTTGGCCTTCAATCTCTGAGCATTATAGAGGCCGCCATCTGAGCGTGAGTGAATTTATATGCCGGCATCCTGATCACGAAAGGCATATTTCAGTAGAAGTGAAAAGTATATTCCAAAGAGGGTGGGAGGTAGTACACAACCTTGCTTAACTCCAATCTTGATTTCAAACTCTTCTGAAGTTACGCCATCAAACTTGATTATACCATTCATGCCTGTGTGGAACGATTCAACAATGGACAGAAGAGTTGGTGGGCAGCCAATCTTCTTTAGTGCCTTGAACAGACCCTCACGACTGTAATGCCTTTGTGAGGTCGATGAAGGCAATAAACAGTGGTTGATTCTTTTCACGGCATTTTTCTTGCATTTGTCGCAATGAGAATATCATATCTGTGGTAGACCAGTTCTTTCGGAAGCCACACTGTGATTCGGGGTAGACTTGATCTCACAGGACTTGAAGTCTGCGCAGAACAATTCTGGTAAATACTTTCCCAACAATGCACAGAAGTGAGTTACCCCTATAGTTGTTACAGTCGCTCCGATCGCCTTTGCTCTTGTACAGTGTTATGAAGCTTGAATCTTTTAAACCTGTGGGACTTGTCCTTCTCGCCAGCATAGCTCTATTAGCTGGTGGATCTGTAGAGTGGGTGTGTCTTGCCCACTCCTGATAACCTATATTGGAATGCTATCCTTACTTGAAGCCTTGCCAGATGCAAGTTCATTTATAGCACACTTAACTTCTGTTATGGTAGGAAGTGTGTCCAGGTGGTCAAGAGTTGGTAGGGCATCTGTGACGTTGAGGGCATCATCCGCTAGTTTTGTCTCATTTGAGTAAAGCTGTAAATAGTGCTCTACCCATCTATCCATCTGTTGTTTCTTATCAGTGATGATTTCTCCAGTCAAGGCTTGCAGTGGTGCACTTCTATTGATCATTCGACCACAGGCTTTCTTTATCCCTTCATACATGCTTCTGATGTTTCCCTTATCACTTGCAATTTGAATGGACTTATATAACTTGATCCAATAGTCATTTGCACACTGCCTGGCAGCCTTTTGCACATCCTTCCTAGCTTGCTTCAGCTCACTGAGAGTGTTATGCGTTGTTCTTTCCTTGTTTCTTAAGAGAGCTATCTTCATTTTATTAATCAAGGGCTGCAGTGTCTGTCTGTGTGCCGCAAATCAGTCCTGCCTCTTATGATCCACAGTGCCGTAAACCCCTACGGCAGTTTTATAAAGAGTTTCCTTAAGTTGACCCCACTTTTCACTTACTGTACAATTTTCTGATATATCAGTTAAAGCATCTTCAAGTTGGTGTTGAAACTCAAAGCACTTATCAGGATCGAGAGTGTTAATAATATTTTAATCCTGGGGCTAGATTTATGTTTAGCTGTTTAGCTTCTCTTTGGTCTCAGTCTAACTACCGACTGAACTTCCTCTTCTTCTTCTTCAGCGTTCCGAGCCATTGAGGTTATTTGCTGCAGATACAATCCGTCTACATTCGTCTCTCTAGTTGACCTTCTCTTGCCAGTCGTTGATTCCAGGTGCTTGTAGGTCTGTATATATATATTATCTCTCCACCGTCTTCTTGGTCTACCTCGGGGTCTACGGTCATTTATTTCCTGAGTGTAAGCGAGTTTTTTTCCCTATTATCTTCCATTCTTTTTATATGCCCCAGCCATTGTAGTCTATTAGCCTTCATGATACCAGTGATCAGCGGGGACTTAAACAGATCATAAATGTCTTTGTTACTTCTTTTTTTCCACTCTCCACTTTGTGTATCCCTAATGGGTCCAAAGATACGTCTTAAAACTTTGTTCTCAAAGGTTTGTACCAAGACTTCGTCTCCTTTCGTTGTACTCCAGGTTTCAGAGCCATACAGCACAACTGGTCTGATCAGTGTTTTGTATATTGTGATTTTGGTGTTACGAGATAGCGCATTTGATTTTAGTAGATGTTGTAGTGCATAGATTATCTTATTTCCAGAATTGATTCTAGTTTGTATTTCTTCCCTTATGATGTTGGGGCAGTTGAAGATTGTACCCAGGTATTTGTATGTTTCCATTCTTTTAATTGGCATATTATCTATTTGTATGTGGCCAGAGTTTTTAGCCATTCCTTCTCTTGAAATTACCATATATTCTGACTTATCTTGGTTGATAACCGACCCCAACTGTTGGGCTTTTTCTTTTAAGTGAGACAATATTTCTAATGTCTTTTGTTCATTTTCCCCTATAATATCTATATCATCTGCATAACCAAGCAGCTTGGATGTTCCTCCAATATCAAATTCCTCCTTTAACTTCCTTACAATTTTCTCGAGAGCCAGATTGAAGAGTATCTGTTTCAAGCCAGATGTTATTTGGAAAGGGTCTGATTTCCTGCCTTTATATGTTACTATATTATAAGTATCTTCCATGCATAGTCTGGTCATGTTGATTAACTTCCTTGGTATTCCAAATTCCCGCTTAGCATTCCATAGACTATATGTCAGAATCTCAAGCCGAGATGCAGGAACATCGTTACGCCCGCCAGGCGAATAGTCCCCAACCGGGATGCAGGAACGTCGTTACGCCAGCCAGGCGAGTATTAGTTACCTGGCTGACAGTACAGGTTGCTGGCTGACGCGATAGCCAGCGGTCAGGCAAGGACAAAGCAAGGCGCACGCGGTCCTCGTGACGTCAACCCACAGAGGGCAAGCGCTTTGCGAGAAACAGACAGGCAGCTTCGGTACTCGGACCAGACGGGACGCATGGGGAGAGAAAGGCTTTGTGTAGTTCTGTGCCCGAAAGTCGAGTACTTGTACATCTTGTGAGATAGACTGTAAGCTGTGGGTTGTCTGTAAGTGTATTGATGTATAATATGTATTGTAATGATCATCACATGCCAAACTAGATCGTATTGCATGTGATCTGTAAATAAATCCATTGAACTTCGTGTCGTTGTGTCTCAAGTCCAATCATGTTGTACTTGTACTTGTCTCACATGTGTTAGGTATAACGAGCCAGGTTTAAGACCCTGACATGTGTGAACGTGGTGGCATCGTCCGGCTTTAAATGAACGTGATAGCATCGTCCAGCTTTAAATGAACGTGGTTTAATTAATTAAGATTTAAACCTAGATTTGTGAACGTGAAGATTTTTGTCCAGCTTTATTGTACATTTAAATGTCAACGTGAAGACTCATCCATATATATATTATTACATTTGTTTGAATATGGAGGCTAGATGTCAACGTAAAGTAAATACATTTGTTTGATCTTGTAAACGTGTAAAACATCAGTGATTGTGTAACTTGTCGCCATCTTGTAAACTTGATGTCTATGTCCTTACTGAATGTCATCTTGATGTAAGTGATGTGTCATCAATGTTGTAGAGTGTTGAGATATCTTTAGATTGTCTTTGTGAAGTTAGTTGTGGAAAGCAGAAAGGTCCGGAAAGAAAGTGAATTGTGGTTTTGAAAAAAAAAATTGTTGACCGACGACATTACGACCTACAATTACACTCAACGCCATACAAACCTAATCAAAACTTAGTGACAAGCATAAACACCACATCAGATAGACGCTAATTTATTTCCTTTAAAAACAAAGCAGGTTTTCTGTGCCATCTGAAACCCTTGCCCGTAGAGGTCATTTGTCTTTTGAAGTAGCGACCCTACAGTTCCTAGCCCTGATGTGAACCGTTCTCCACCGCATCCAGTACACTTGAGTATATTTTCTTTTCTATATACTTTCGGATGCAAATTTGGGCACAAATTGTAAGTTGAACACAATTGTAAATTTTTCACTTTACTAACAACTTGTAACAAATTGTGTGTGCCTGAATACTTATTTGCATTTAAATTTTCCATCATGTCTTCATTAAATGATTTCATCGAGATGGGTTTAAAGCTAAAGTTAACTGGTGATGAGTTAACAAAGTGGAGTGAAAGAAAATACTCTGAATACCTCCTAGTACAGGAAAAAGCTAACGAACGCGACGAAAGAGCGGCTGAAAGAGCTGCCAAACAATTAGAGGCAGAAACAGCCTTAAAGCAAGCAGAAGCAGAACTATCTGCAAAAGCAAAACAGGCAGAGTTAGATAATGAATTGAAGAAAGCGGAAATCTCAGCTCAGAGTAAAAGAGAAGAGCTTGAGTTACAACTACAAATTAAACAACTTGAGACTGAGACTGCCATAAACAAAGATTCTAAGAAAGCTGAAAGACTGGAGAAAGAAAACCAGTACAAAAAGTATCAAGGTATTGTAAGAAATTATACCTCGGGTGACTGCATTGCAGCCTTCACCCAGAATTTTGAAACTTTAATGGACCATTACCAGGTACCACTTTCTGAATGGAATATTATTTATATGAGGAGTTTGTCAGGGGAGCCTCTAAAAGTCATAGAGACTATCCCCAAAGACCTCAGAAAAGATTACCATTATCTAAAATCAAAGATTATGGCACATTTTATGTTAGATGAGGCAGGTTACAGAGAACAATTCAGCAAGTTGAGCCCCAAACCGACTCAAACGTTCTCTGACTACCTCTGCTTAGTTCGAGACATATTTACCAAATGGACTTCAGCAGCTAAAATAAATAAAGATTATCAGAAATTAGAAGATCTCATCATCAGGGATAAAGTCATCTCATCCCTTCCATCATCATTTTCAAATTTTTTGCAAGAGAATGAATGTACGAGTGTAGATCAGATTGAGAGACGTGGTTCGGCTTATTATACAGCCAATAAACATTGTTTTGCTAGTGAAGCTACTGATACAAACTTTGTAGCATCGGCTAACTATGAAAAACCCCGATCAGAACCCTATAATAGGCAAAAACCATATAAGCCTACATCTGAGAAATACAATCATTGTAGATATTGTAAAATGTCACACCACCAAGGTGAGATGTGTGACAAGAACCCCGCATATCTTACATATCTACAGAACATCGTAAATAGACAAGATAAGGAACGTAAATCCTTCAGAAATGCACGTAAATGTTTCCTCTGTAAGGCGTACGGGCATTATCGTCATGATTGTAAAGGAAGGCAAATTACCAAGAAAGCAAATGCAGCCTTATTTGATAGTTCATCGTCAGATGAAGAACAATCAGAGAAACACCCTGTGAACTCAGCACAGGCCTTTGACATGTTTAACGCAAATAAATGTACTGTTTGTAATACCTTTTATGAAGATGGCATTTTGACATGCGGCCACACCATTCCTATTGCCAATGAAGAAGCTAATTTGGTAATAGATTCCAAAGGCAGAATAAACATCCACCAGGGATATGTGAATGGCAAGTCTGCTACAGTCCTTCGGGACACCGGAAGTTCACTTATTGGACTAAAGAGAAAGTTCATAATGCCTACAGACTATACAGGCAGGCACGTAACATGCAGAACATTCTCTGGAAATATTGAAAAGTACCCATTAGCATGGGCATATATTCAAACACCTTTCCTCACTGGGAAAGTAAAATGCGCAGCATTAACTAATCCTGTGTGTGATATTATCATTGGAAATTTACCAGAGGTGAATGATATGCCTCATGATATAACATCTGTTTGCATTGATGAGATCATAACATCATCACCATCAAATGTCATCATTGATCATGCTGTACCACCAAATGAATGTATGGTAGCTAATGTAGCACTAAGATCTCATGACATCATTGATCAAACTGTTTCATCACCATCTGATATCATTGAATCTGTGAACGCAGTAACCAGAGCTACTGCTAGAGTGCAAGATGAAATTAATCAAACTGAGGCTATAGAAATGCTTAGCCCAGTGGTACTACCTCCTAAAACCATGAAGGAGACTTTTGTAACAGTCCAAAAGGCTGATCCTTCATTGTCTAAATATATAAATCTGATCGGCCAAAAGCCAAAGGTAACCAAAAATGCAAGATGGCATTTTGCTTTGAAAAATTGCATCCTCACCAGGTACTATACCAGAGGTGACAGCACAACAGAGCAAACTGTTTTGCCGATTGAGTATCGTAAGCAAGCCTTACATCTTGCCCATGATATACCTCTTGCAGGGCATATGGCATACTCTAAGACCAGATCAAGATTACTTACACAGTTTTATTGGCCCAAATTCTGCAATGACATTAAGCAATATTGTAGAAGTTGTGACATCTGCCAAAAACTAGTGAAGAAAGGTAAGCACCCACAGGCAAAATTACAGATTACTGACTTAGCCAGTCGACCTTTTGAGAAAATATCTGTCGACATAGTGGGCCCTCTTAATCAGATAACAACCAGAGGGAATAAATATATTATTACCATCATTGATTTATGTAGCCGCTGGCCGGAAGTGATTCCGTTAAAGAACATAACTGCCAATGATATAATGGAAGTTTTCTTCCATATATTTTCACGGATAGGATTTCCAGACTCTATCCTATCAGATAGGGGAAGTCAATTCATTGCCGCATCTACTCAAGCTTTCACCAAAATGGTAGGGGTGAAGCAATGTTTCAATTCTCCGTACCATCCTCACTCAAGTGGAATCATAGAAAAATTTAACAGAGATTTAAATCATATGCTTGCTAAAGTCACGCAAGAGCATCCCAACAACTGGGACGTATATTTGCCCGCTATACTTTTTGCTTATCGCGAGGTGCCACATTCTAGTACTGGTTTCTCTCCTTTTGAACTTATCTATGGTGCCAAACCACGTGGCCCATTGAGTATCTATCAGCAAATGTTAACTGAAGCCACTCCTTTACTTAAACCCATATCATCATACGTATACGTTACATCATTGCGTGAAAGAATCATCAAATCTTGTATAATTGCAAAAGAAGCACTAAAGCTATCTGGTGCTACATATAGACAATACGCAGACAGAGGTAACAGGACCATAACGTTGACACCTCGACAGGACGTACTTCTTCTCTTACCTAGTGACCGACACTTATTGACTGACTCTTGGCAAGGACCATTTAACGTATTAAGACAGATTTCAGCTGTAGACTATGAGATTCAAATAAAAGACAAACACAAAATATTCCACATCAATATGCTAAGACCATATTACAACAGAGACAACGAACAAGACGATACAACAGCCTGTACAGTGATAATAGACCATGAAGATGACGAAGATAGTGACGACATTCCAACACCTGCATTAGACTTCAAACTGCTTGAAAGAAATTAAAATCAACCCAAAGTTAACTCAAGCAGAAACAGACAGTTGCAAACATCTCATACAACAGTACAACACCATCTTCTCCAACAACCCAGGACAAACAGAATTAGTACAACATCACATCACACTCACGTCAAACACACCCATAAGATGCAGACCATACACCATTCCATTGCATTACAAAGAAAACTTACATCAGGAAATCATTAGTTTAGAGAAAAACAACATCATTAGACGATCCCAATCACATTTCTCATCTCCAATGGTCATGGTACGCAAAAAGGACAACACAATAAGACTCTGTGTCGACTATAGGAAATTAAATAAAATAACTCTTCTAGATCTAGAACCAATGTCCAACTCTGAAGATCTACTGACAGAACTGACAGACTCTAGGTTCTTTACGAAGGTAGACATGACGAAAGGTTACTGGCAAATAACGGTAGACGAACAGAGCAGACATCTGACAGCATTTGTCACACCTTGGGGACTGTACGAATGGTGCAAACTTCCATTTGGGCTTGTCAATGCCCCAGCGACATTCGTACGTATGACACGACTTTTACTAGTGGACATACCAAATATTATCTGTTACATGGACGACATTTGTGTTCACACAAAGACAATGACAGACCACATAAAGACATTACAACAGACATTTGAACGGATCAGACAGCACGGACTGACGGTAAAGCCGACAAAAGTAGACATAGCCTATCAGGAAATATCTTTCTTGGGGTACAAAATATCTAATGGCTTTGTCACGACAGACGATAACATCGTGTCGAAAATACTGAAACTCTCACTTCCGACTACGAAAAAGCAAGTCAGAAGTGTGTTAGGACTACTAAATTATTATAGGCAGTTCATACCAGATTTTGCTGAACTGACTGAAATATTTACTAACCTACTAACGAAAGATAAACCTGAAAAGATTGTAAACAATGAATGCCTAAAATTTGCATGCCAGAAAGTGTTATCTTATTTTTCTGAGAATAGTTTAAAGAATCCCATTCTCAAATTGCCAAATTTACATATTCCTTTCAGATTACGCACAGATGCGAGCTCCGTGGCGATTGGGGCAGTTCTGTTACAGGAACACGATAAAATTCTACATCCTGTATACTTCGTCTCTAGAAAATTAAAACCAAGAGAACGTGCTTGGTCGACACCACAGTTGGACGCCCTTGCTTTAGTGGTGGGTATAACTAAATTGTCCCGATTCCTCCTCGGACGTCATTTTATTGTGGAGTCCGACAATAGTCCATTGAAATGTATCACTTCAGGAGTGCCTGCCAACCAAATGATAGCGCGCTGGTCTCTTAAGCTTCAAGATTACAGCTTTGAAGTTCGACATATCGCTGGCAGAGCCAACACGATTGCCGATCTTGTGTCCCGTTGTCCGACCGACCCAGTAAGCACTAATGTCTGAGTGCAGTGTATTAAATACACTCAGACCAACACAGCCATCAGTGAAGTTTTTTTTCCACGAAAGCTGTGTATGTCTACTATGTGATGTGATAGGGTTCATTCCCAATATATATATATAGTTTTTCATATTTTATTATTACTGTAGTAATTGTCGTGAATAATTGTGTAG
Source organism: Cepaea hortensis (assembly GCA_963921405.1). Taxonomy (NCBI): domain Eukaryota; kingdom Metazoa; phylum Mollusca; class Gastropoda; order Stylommatophora; family Helicidae; genus Cepaea; species Cepaea hortensis. The sequence continues at coordinate 73,790,083 of OY992894.1, read as the reverse complement.
TGTGTGGTAGAAAACGAACAATATTAATTGTACATATTACGAAACAAGAACAGTGCCACATCGCTCTGAACTTACCGCAAGCGAATTATCCAATTTATCAGTGGTATCTGCGATTGGAACATATCCAGTGGTATTTTAATCCGTGTATGAAAGAGTGACCTGAACGTTGACATTTACACCACTGCAGTCAATCGAAATCCAGAAGTTTTCCAGCGAAACAACGAACACATGAACTATCAGAACAGTTACATTCCGAATTACTACATCAGACCGGAACAAGTGTGTTCTAGAATTTTCAACATCAGCTGTTCGTGTGTACTTCCGGATGATTTATAAATTTAGTTCAAAATTAGCAAACGACAAACAAAACCTTAAAAAGTTATGACACTTCTAAAATATTTATGAATCACCAATTTCGAATACACGAATTGTGTATTAAGATTTTTTCAACTATTGTAATCTTAGAATCATATCTCGATTAACTTATTCATACTATCGACATTTTTTCGCTAGTATGGAAAAGCATCAAGCTATGACGCTGAGAAATAGAAGAATAATTGTATTATATTAGATTTGATAACTTTTGAAATTATGTCCCTTTCATTTAATTGTTATTACATGATTACACCAAGGGCAGTAAATTGAAATGTATTTGAATATGTGTTGTATATAAATAGCCATGTTGTTGCCAGATTGTTAACACTCCAAGAAGTCGTCAACTGGACATGGTATAGGGTTACCGACGTTGTAGACCGACAGAAGAGCTCCTGGCCAAATAAGGTCAGAGCTCGAGCGTTGAATGCGGCTTATATAAAAGCCGTATTACAGTGTTACCAGATGTTTTTTGGTTACAAAAAGCATATTATTACTTTTTTTTCAGAGGTTGCGAGGTAGTTGCTTTGGAAGCTGGTGCTTCCGATCTGACTGGGTCAATATTGCAACTCAGGTGATCATCCATCGAGGGGATGAAACTTGGCAAGTGGTAAAGATTGAACACCACATGTCTTAAAATACAACTTGCGTTTCTTATGTATTTCTATGCCAATATATGTATTCTTATATATTTCTATACCAATGTATATAACAACAGAAAGGTCGATTCTGACATGGTTAAAATATTAACCCGATATGTATATAGAGAGTATAAATGAAAGATGAGATCTTTCATGAAGAAGCCCCGGGGGGGGGGGAGCGTGTCAGAATCTCAAGCCGAGATGCAGGAACATCGTTACGCCAGCCAGGCGAATAGTCCCCAACCGGGATGCAGGAACGTCGTTACGCCATCCAGTCGAGTATTAGTTACCTGCCCGCAGGTTGCTGGCTGACGCGATAGCCAGCGGTCAGACAAGGACAAAGCAAGGCGCACGCGGTCCTCGTGACGTCAACCCACAGAGGGCAAGCGCTTTGCGAGAAACAGACAGACAGCTGCGGTACTCGGACCAGACGGGACGCATGGGAAGAGAAAGGCTTTGTGTAGTTCTGTGCCCGAAAGTCGAGAGCTTGTACATCTTGTGAGATAGACTGTAAGCTGTGGGTTGTCTGTAAGTGTATTGATGTATAATATGTATTGAAATGATCATCACATGCCAAAATAGATCGTATTGCATGTGATCTGTAAATAAATCCATTGAACTTCGTGTCGTTGTGTCTCAAGTCCAATCATGTTGTACTTGTACTTGTCTCACATGTGTTAGGTATAACGAGCCAGGTCTAAGAACCTGACACTATTCCTATGGACACTATCATAAGCCTTTTTAAATTCCACAAAAATTTTATGGAGATCTCTTTTATATTCCCCATTTTTCTCCGCTATTTGTCTTAAGTCAATTAGTGATCTGTTTTGTCTAAAACCCGCCTGGTAGTCACCTAATATGTCTTATGAATATCGTTTTAGTCTATTTAGTAATACTGCGGATAGTATCTAATAGAATATGGACAGTAGTGATATTCCTCTATAATTTTCACACTGGAACTTGTCTCCTTTCTTAAAGATAGGTATCAATAATGACTCTTTCCAGTCATGGGGTAATTCTTCAGTCCTCCAGATTTTTATTATTAGTTCGTATAGCTTTAGATGTAATGCATGGCCACCCGCCTTTATAAATTCAGCAGCAATTCCATCAGCCCCAGTTGCCTTATTGTTTTAAAGTCGTGTGATTACATGTAAGATTTCTTCAAATGCAGGTTCTTCAATTTGTGGTTCACACGTTAGTACCTCTTCCTGTGGTAAAGTGTTACTTGGAGCTTTACAATTTAGTAATTCAACAAAGTATTCTTTCCATGTGTTGCACATTTCCTCATTGGTATTTATCATATTCCCATTTTTGTCTTTTATACCATATGTGTTGTGTTGGTGCCCTCGTTTCATTGACTTCAGTTCTTTAAAAAAAATTCTGGATTCGTTTTTCTGGTGATTAGTTTCCATATCTTTGATTATATTACTCATATATTCTCGCTTCTGCTGTCGAACTATTTTGTAGCCTCTTTACATTCATTTCTATATTGCTCTTCCTATTGGATGTTGTTGATGTCATTTAACCATTAAATGTCTGGCATTCTTTTTCCTAATGACTGCTTCTTCACATTTTTGATTGAACCATCGGTTCTTTCTATGCGTGGTTAACACACCAAGACATTCTTCTGCGGTAGATTAAATTGTATTCTTGATGTTCAACCAAGGGTTTTGCAGAGTTTCAAGTTTACATTTTATTTCATCTGTAAATTTCTCTTTGACTGTAATTTCTTGTAGTTTTTCTCTGTTATATGTTGGGTGTAATCTTTGTAATTAAGTATAGAAAGCTCTCTTAAGTTTTATTTTAAATTGTGCTCCAACGAGGAATTGGTCGCTGTGGCACTCAGCTTCTCTATAACTTCTCACTTGCTGTATGTTTGATGCATTTCTGTTGTTAATTAAAATGTGATCTATTTGATTATAGGTTCTCTTGTCACATGATTTCCAAGTTTGTTGTGAATATCCTTTTTTTTGTAGTCTGGTACTGCTAATCTGCAGTCCTTTGGCTTCTGCCAGGTTGATGACTCTCCATCCATTATCATTTGAAGTTGTATGCAGGCTTTCCATACCGGCCACATGTTTATGAGTTTGCTCTCTACCTATTTTTGCATTGAAGCCTCCCACCACAATCAGGATGTCATGTTTGGGGGTTTCTTCTATGACATCTTCCAAATCATTATAAAAGTCTTCTTTAACGTCATCTTCTTTCTCTTCAGTAGGTGCATGTAGATTAATCATCGTTATATTTTTCCATTTACCTTTTATTCGTAATTTACTAATTCTGTCATTAACAGCTTTAAAGTTTAGAACGTTCTCCCATAACTCTTTTTTGATGACAAAACCTGTTCCTTATTCATGTTTATTTTGGGTATTTCCTCCATATATTATAATCATTCCATTTTGCTCTAAAGTACTCTCTCCTGGCCACCTTATTTCTTGAATTGCTGTTATATCCATTTCATATTCAACCAGCACCCGGGTTAGTTCTTCTTAGTTCGATATAGTGTCCGTACATTCCATGTTCCAAATCTCAAGAGTCCTTTAACGTTCCGAGGTCGTTGTCCAAATAAGTCAGTCCGAATTCGAGGCTTATGTATCCGTTTCGTAACAAAATAGTTTTTACAAAGGTGGGATGTTAACCCCACGCTTCAACCCCTAACCTGGAGGACCAGCGTGCTTCTCTTTGTCTCTCTACCCATTGACCTGAACTACCGACTGATAACATCAGAAAATGCTAGAAATTTCTGAAAAATGCAATACGAAACAGAACAAAGCAACCAGCATCCATCGTACACAAAGACAGATTAAGACAGGAGCAAATTTTACAAACAGCCATTCAACTGGTAAAACAAATAGATAGCAATGCGTCACACTTAATCACACTAGAGGAACAATTTGAGTAGCACCAACAACACAAATATCTGGGTGCTCTCCTTAGAACAAGGCTCAACACAATCACACAAGAGACCCCCAGCAAACAATACATGGCAATTGAACAAGACATACAGCATAGCAGACAAGTAGGCAAAATAATAGACATGCAAGGCAACACGCAATCAAAACCAGCGCAAATAACAGAAGCATTTAATTAATACTACACACATCTATTTACATAAGAGACAGTAGACGCACAAATACAAAACACTTTCTACAATAAAGTAAAAAGCTGTCAGACGAAGACAGAGACGGACTAGACACAGAACTAACACTGACTGACATAACACACGCACTCAGCAAAATGAATAAAGGCAAGACACCAGGACTGGACGGTTTAACGATATAATTCCACCAACACTTCTTGTCTATCTTTGGTGGTCTCCTTCTTAAAGTTTATCAAGACGCCTTTGAAAAACAACAACTACCAGATAGCTGCAACATGTCTTACATCTCACTCATACCCAAACACAATACAGACAAAACACAGATGCAAAATTACAGACCCATATCACTACTGAACACAGACTATAAAATACTTACCAAGGCACTGACCCACAAACTTACACCCTACATTCCATAGCTCATACACCCTGACCAACAATGCAGAGTACCACATACGAACATCCAGCAGCATACACATTTCATTAGAGACATCATCACATATACGCAGGAGAAAGACTGTCAGGCTTCTCTGTTGTCCTTGGACTAGAAGAAGGCCTTTGACAGAATTTTCCACTCTTATCTACACAAGACATTAATTAACACGATGCAACTTAGGCCAGTACTTTCGGAGGTATCCCGAGAATAGGTTGGTTAATCATACTCTCGCTGCGGGCTTCCAGCTCACAAGGTCTGTGAGACAAAGATGTCCTCTGTCGCCAGGCATATTCATATCAGGGGGAGAAGAGCGGAAGTTGCTTTCTTATGTAGACGACACAGTTTTCTTCACCGCCAACTATCCATCCTTCACAAACATACTCTACACATTTACACAATTTGATAACACATAATGGTTCTCGGGAAATGCCAGAACAAAGCCGATTTTCCTCCACACCTAACGGTTGCAGACAGCTTTAAGGTATATGGCATCACATGTTCCAACAATTCCAGACAGATACACGCACTAACATGGCAAAATCTGACACACAATATCATAGACTTGCTACACAGATACAAGTACAAGACATCTACAATATTCGGCAGGAGCATCGTTGTCAACATATTCATTATCCCCAAAATTATATATATAGTTACAGTACTAGAACCTCCAAAACAGACAATCGCGGACATCAACAAATCCATCAGACGTTTCATCTTTGGCAGCACAATTTACTGCATACAGCATAAGACACTCATACAGGACAAGATATAAGGAGGAATAGCACTGCAAGACATAGACACAAAGATCCAAGCGCTGAGAATCCAGCATATAGGACACATCCTTAGTCCATCAGGACAACACCCACTAGCACTCTACTACACAGAACTGTGACTGTAACACCTTAGGAGAATGCATCTTAATACACCACCATACTTTGGAACTCTACCAGCTTTCTACAAAATATGTATACAAGCACTCCGAGGGAGTGAGCACTTAATACACCAGACAACAAGCCAAATCTACAAATACCTGGTTAAACGAGTACAATTTAGAATTAAGAGAGGGAAAACATACCATATACAAGACTACGCATATGCATTTACTAATCTTCACAACCCAAACATAGCTCCCAAGGTCAAAGAGATCACTTAACGTTTGATTTTCAACATGACACCCACCACATAAAGACAAACACACAGGTCCAAACGAATAGCACAATGCCAACTCTGCAGACAAAACATTCTGGAAACAGAAGACACATATTCTATACATGCCCAACAGTACAGGCCGCACTAGACACTTTAAGACAACTAATTGAGATATTCACCAAAAAGAAGACAGATATGTACAAGGCGATATTTTTAAACACAATACCAAAAACTACAGAAACGAACCACACAAGACTGTTGACTGCACTAGCATAGTACAGGAATTTGGTGTAGGACTGTAGGGATGCAGCAAAATACAGATTCAGAACATATAGCACAAATATAATACTGCACATGGTCCAAAGCAAAATCACACAAAATTTAAAAACACACGTAGACAAAATGGAATATACGCATTTCAGCAATATGTCTGGGGCAATTTGGATATTGTATACATAAATATACAAAGAGTTAGGAGGAAAATACAACCTGAAATAGGAGAAGAACAATGTGGGTTTGTAGAAGCCATGGGTACAGTAAATGCTGTGTATATACTGAGAACAGTAATCGAACGTTCTATAGAAGTAAACAAAGATCTACACCTTTGCTTTATTGACTACACAAAAGCTTTCGATAAAGTGAGACATGTCAACATGATAAGGATGCTTGAAGATATACAAATTGATGGAAAAGATCTTAGACTTGTAAAAAACATATATTGGAAACAACAAGCTGCCATAAGAGTTGATAATGAAGTAAGCCAATATCAGCCTATTAAGAGAAGTGTGAGACAGGGATGTGTAATGTCTCCAGATCTGTTTTCCCTGTACAGTGAAAGTATTTTCAGAAATATTGAAGATATGGAAGGAATCAACATTGGGGGACAATGCATCAATAACATTAGAATTGCAGATGATACAGTCTTGATTGCAGACAATGAAAAGGAACTGCAAAATTTAGTAGATGCGGTTGTTACACACAGTGAACAACTAGGGTTAGAATTAAATTGTAAAAAGACACAGATTATGGTCGTCACTAGGAAGAACGAAATACCACAATGTAATCTACAAGTAAATGGGAATAGTCGTCAACAAGTGAATAGGTACAAATCTGTAATAGCATCGGATGGGAGATGCCTTGAAGAGCTTAGAACAAGAATCGCCATGGCAAAAGTAGCCTTTAGCAAGATGAAAAACATACTGACCAATAAAAAGATGTCAATTGAAACGAGATAAAGAGTGTTGAGATGCTACATAGAACCTGTACTTTTATATGGATGTGTAGCTTGGACAATGAGCAGTCAGGCTGAAAAACATCTGATGGCTGTAGAAATGTGGTTTCTGAGGGAAATGCAAAGAATACCATGGGCAGCCAGAAAGAACAATGAACAAGTCCTTCAAGAAATAAATGAAGATCGCAAACTGCTTAGAGACATTAGACGTAAACAGTCAAAATTTTTTGGGCATGTTATGAGAAGAAATTATATGGAGAACTTGGTGACAACTGGTAAGATCGAGGGGAACAGACCAAGGGGATGACCTAGTGGCAAGGACCTGGACGGCTTGGCCTTGTGGCATGGTCGAGACAGAAACACGGAGCTGATCCACGACTCTGGTGATCGAGTGAGATGGCAGAACATGACCGCTCACGCTTACCGGCATGGAACATGATGGATGGATACATAAATACTAATACATATGTATCTGTTTTTAAAAAAGAGGACCAAAAACGTAAATCATGGGGTAAAAATGCACAGGTTCCTTCTTTGTCACAGGGGTATATTGTATATCTATATTATATATCAGAATAAACTGAGACTGTCTCTTGTGTGCCAGCTTTCTTTGTCAACCGAGGTTTGACCTTTACACAGACCAGCCCGACCCAAGTAACTCCGTTGTACGTGTGGTTAAGCTGCCACCATGTGTAGCTAGATTTCAGTCAGTTCTCTCTCTCTCTCTCTCTCTCTCTCTCTTTCTCTCTCTCTCTCTCTTTCTCTCTCTCTCTCTCTCTCTCTCTCTCTCTCTCTCTCTCTCTCTCTCTCTCTCTCGCTCAGGCAAATGATGTTTGCTGTGTTGTTTAACGTGGGAAAGATTGTGTAGATGCATACAAGAATGCCATTTTCGGAAGCAGAAGTGAGCAAGCGCAAAATATATATATATATATATATATATATATATATATATATATATATATATATATATATATATATATATATACGATCATGTAGCAAGTCCTTTTCAACATGCCACTCTCAGAATACAGTAAAGCAGAGCAAACATAGTTTAAATAAAATACCCGTTTCCACGACGTGAAGCGTAATGGTTGTACAGTGCCAGCCCCATATGTTTATAGACAAATCGATGGGTAATGTGGTCCGTATCGCGTCCAACTTCGAATTTCTCATTACATTTCCCAATACCAAATTTAGACTAATTTGGCCTGGGAGCCCAGGTCAGTGGCGTGCAGAGGGGGGTGCGGGGGTGCGACGGCCCCGGGCATCCAGTCGGGAGGGGGGCATCCAATTAGGAAGAGGGGGAAGTATAGTGCAGTGGGAGAGAAAGAAGAATAAATTAAGGAAAGAACAATTTAGGGGCATCCAATCAAGGGGTTGGCCCCGGGCATCAAAGAACCTCTGCACGACGTGGATTCCAATGTATGAACACCGAGTCGACAGGCAATCTGTCATCCATTTCGCTGCCGCGGCTCTCCATCTTCCTCAGAAGGTATTAGGTGTATTCATCTTTCTGAATGAAATAGCCTCTATCCATCTGATCTTTGCCACTTCTAATACTGAGACCATCATATCGGTGATTATCCAGTTTCCCCCCTCGTGTAGATATCGTAGGTTGGTTGGTGTGGCATAAGCGAGTCGCATAACTCTGAAGCTAATGAGTTCAGAAACTAGGAATCCAGTTAGAATAGCTAACTGACACATGATATTTCTGGGACCTGCAGTTGAGAAGTATACCTTGCCGATGTCTTGTCTCAGAGGGTATATCGACTCGCGGCTGTTGAAGTAATGCGACTAGAAAGTATTATGTCAGGTGGTAATGGATTATTATTTACGGTGCAATACGTCACAGATGACGTCATATTTTACAATATAAAAAGTCTAGCACCGTATAGAAATCGGACCGCTATTGACCTTTGACATAATAAGGTATCATGACGTAACTCATGAATAAAAAATCGAATAATATTTTACACAGTTACCTCTCTTTGTTGTGTTGAGAATTCTTTTTAAAATTTAATCATTACTGTTATTATTGCTTGTAGTGGGCGAGGCTTAACCACTATCATCCAACGAGTGCTGCTGTATTAGGGTACAGTGCTCTTCCTCCTCGGTTTTTTTTCCTTTTTTTCTGGTCTTCATTCTATATCTGTATTGGACTGCACGTAAACACTATCATCATTCCATTGGTGATGTGTAAGAGATAGGGTTCCAGGGCATTTCCTTGGGGTAGCGCAGGAGCTGAGCGGACGTGGGGGTGGGGGCGGAGGGGTGGACCGTGGGGTGTAGGCATGTGGGGTAGGACTAGGCGGTTCGAACATCGAGCAGTAACGAGCATCATATGAAAAACGTATAAGGAAAAATGTAAATATGGCGGCTATATCATCTGTAGAGGGTCGTAGTTGCTCGGTGTCGAGAGGTAGGAGAAGTGCCTGGGGGTTCATAGCAAAAGCTAATGGACTACGTTTGGTGCAGGAGAGCCTGGCATATGATACCACAACATCTAGCTTAAGAATGGAGGTGGAGGCGGTCACCGCAGCTTTCCGCTGGATTGATAATACGACACACACACACATATCGTGATTGTAACTGACTCAGAAAGCATGCTGAAGAAGGTGAGGAGAGGCATGCTTCGTGTAGAGTGGTTTGCTTCGCTTCAGAGGTCATGGGTGGCAAGCATCGCCTGGATCTTTTCTCCGGTGCATGCCGGTGTGCTGGGGAATGAACAGGCGGACATATTGGATGGCTCTGCAAAACTTGGTGGAGTATTGATGCATGACAAGGCAGACGTGGTTGCGGCCTTGCGGGAGCACGTGTACACCTCGGAGGAGCAAATGGATCATCATGGCCTTGCAAGAATGAGGCAGCAAGAAGTGACGAGGGGATCTGGCCCACGCTCGACGCTGAGAGAAAAGGGGAGACGGACTTATAATCAGATTACTGGAACTATTGGTGTTGGAACTCTTTGCTGCGAATACTGTGATGTCGGTTCCTAGATCAATCAATCAATCAATCAATCTATCAATCAATCAATCAATCAATTAATCTATCAAGCAATCAATCTGTACCCTCAGATAGGTATTTGCTTGATAATAGGTCTTCGTAGAATGTTAGGCCGAAAGCAATGTGGGGAAGGTAAGGTAGTAAATCTTCACCTGAAACGTACGAGTGTGTCTTTGTGTCAATTTCAGCTTGAGAGGCGGCCACAGATTGCATATTGTACCACCACACTTCCAACACCGATCTAACGAAGATAATAGCAAGTGACTGTCTGACCCGCCAGGCAGGCGCAGTGCAGACTTTTACCAGTCAGCACCGTAGTGAGACAGGACCGTGTGGTAGACACTACGTGCGCTGTCTAAGAAGGCATCACTCAGTTAAGTGAGAAGAACCATCCACATACCTCTCTCACTTAACTATGGGACCTAGTATTCAGGTCTAACACCCACGCTGAAAACAGAAACGGATCTAGGCCACTCCGACCGCTCACAGAGCACTTCTATTTTTTCGGCATTGGATAAACAAAATAACATTATACACTTTTATTTTTATAAACTTAAAACTTTGATCTTAAACGTTTCTATTATTAGACTAAATTACATAAGAGTGAATGTAATATAGGTGTTTCTTTACTTCGAAAATCTATTGCCTGAGTGGATAATAATTCTCCGGGGGCTGTAATTCTATCACAGGCAGAAGCAGCATAGATACCTAAACCTGCTATCTTTTCCCAGTTGTTCAGCTTCAAGTTTTACTTTCTGGTGTTTGTGCCACTGTTAGGAGAGTTGGCATTTTATGGGGCCAAATCCCATACCCTTAATCTAACGAGCCGAAACGGTCTTCGTTTCCTACAGTGGATAGACTTTCTTAAGGGATTGTCTTTGTCTCTTCTGCTTTATTATGAGGCTTTATACCCCCATTTGAAAATTCTGCTACATCACTGCATATGCACCGACATTCACTTCCGCAGATGATGTGAAGGAATCATTCTATGAGGAGTTAGATTCTGTGATCAAGGCAGTACCAATATCTGACTACACATCAAACCGAGACAACATTTGATTCAAGCATCATTAACACGAAGTTACCACAGTGCTGACTTTGATACTGATCATTCTTTAGTTGTTGCAAGGGTTAGACTGAGACCAAAGAGAATATACACAGCTAAACACAAATCTAGCACCAGGATTAATATTATTAACACCCAAGATCCCGATAAGTGCGTTGAGTTCCAACAGCAACTTGAAGACGCTTTCACTGATACATCAGAAAATTGTAAAGAAAGTGAAAGGAAACTCTTTATGAAACAGCGTTAGGGATTTATGGCACTGTGGATCATAAGAGGCAGGACCGGTCTGCGGCAAACAGTCAAACACTGCAGCCCTTGATTGATGAAAAGAAGATAGATCTCTTAATAAACAAGGAAAGAACAACGCGTAACACTCTCAGTGAGCTGAAGCAAGCTAGGAAGGGTGTTCAAAAGACTGCTAGACAGTGTGCAAATGACTATTGGATCAAGTTATGAGAGTACATTCAAAATGCAAGTGATAAGGGAAACATCAGAAGCATGTGTGAAGGGATAAAAAATGTTCGTGGTCCAAAAATCAAAAGGAGCACCACTGAAAACCTTGACTGGAGATAATCATCACTGATAAGAAACAGCAGATGGGTAGAGCACTATTTGGGGCTTTACTCAAGAGACACCAAATTATCGGATGACACCCTCAACACCATAGAGGCTCTACCAACTCTTGACCACCTGGACACATTTCCCACCATAACAGGGGTTAAATGTGCTATAAATAAACTTGCATCTGGCAAGACTCCAGGTAAGGAAGGGCTTCCAATAAAGGTTATCAGGAGTGGGAAAGACACACTCACTCTACAGATTCACCAGCTAATAGAGCTATGCTGGCGATAAGGACAAGTCCCACAGGAATTCAAAGGCTCAAGAATCATAACATTGTACAAGAACAAGGGAGATCGGAGCGAATGTAACCACTACGGGGGTATCTCACTTCTATGTATTGTTGGGAAAATATTTGCCAGATTTGTTCTGCGCAGACTTCAGGTCCTGGGTTATCAAGTCTGCCCCGAATGACAGTGTGTCTTCCAACAGAACCGGTGGAGCATTTATATGATATTCTCATTGCAAAAATGCAAGAAAAATGCCGTGAACAGATTCAACCACTGTTTATTGCCTGCATCGACTCCACAGAGGCATTTGAATTGGTCAGTCGTGAATGTCTGTTAAAGGCACTAAAGAAGATTTGCTGCCCACCAACTCTTCTGTCCATTGTGGAATCATTCCACACAGGCATGAAGGGTATAATCAAGTTTGGTGGTGCAACTTTAAAAGAGTTTGAAGCAAGAGTGGAGTTAAGCAAGGTTGTGTACTAGCACCCACACTCATTGGAATATACTTTTCACTTCAAATCTGCCTTTCGTAATCAGGATGGTGGTATATACATTCACTCATGCTCAGATGGCGGCTTCTACAATGCTCGGAGATTGAAGGCCAAGGCCAAAATTAGGAGGGTACTGGTCGGAGGGTAGCTTTTTGCAGATGATGCTGCAATTACGACCCACACCGAGGAAAAATTATAACGTCTACTATCTGTATTCTCCAATGCTTGTTCTGAATTTGATTTAACAATTAGCAAAAAGAAGACACAAATTAAGTAAAAACGTCCATGTGGGGTACCATCAATCTTTATTGACGACGACGAACTGGAGATAGTAGACCATTTTACATATCTAGGATCAGAAGTAAATAGCAAATTATCCCTAGATCAGGAACTCAACATCCGGATTGGTAAGGCAGCAACAAAAATTGAGCAAGTTAACAAAATCCCTTATCTGTAAAACCTGTGTCCTTAGTACTCGCCTTTATAACGGTGAAGCCTGGTCAACTTACTCACACCAAGAGAAACGTTTAAACAGCTTTCATTTGAGTTGTCTGCGAAGAATACTTGGTATTGAGTGGCAAGACAAAATCACAAATACTGAAGTATTGGAAAGATTAGGCTGCGTGACGGTTTGTTCCATGCTCAGTCTTCGTAGATTTAGATGGATACGACACGTTAGGAGGATGGAGGATGGTAGAATGCCAGATAACATACTTTTGATGAGTTACAGATGGGTAAGAGATGTCATGGTAGCCTTTACTACGATACAAAGATGTGTGTAAAAGGGACATGACTAATACAGGCATTGATAATACACAATGCGAGCAAATCGTCACCGAACCTTGTGCATGGAAAACAATTATCAGAAATGGAATAAAGAGAGAAAATGATTTCAGATAGGTTACACACTGACCGTGTGAGACGTAAGATGGTGCATGATGGTGAAAATGACCATGTGTTCACATGTATTCATTGTGAACGAACATTTACATCGCGAATTGGTCAGATCAGCCACATTTTCTACAGACATGGTTTGTAGTTATTATGACTTTTTGAAGCACAATGTAACAAACAATCGTCTGTCAAGACGGCAAGGTGCCAATGTAAGTGACCACCATAAGCTGTGTCTTCTAACACTTTAATTCTAACACTAGTTGTTCACTATGTGCAACAACCGCATGTACTAAATGTTGCAGATCCTGCTCATTGTCTGCAATCAATACTATATCATCTGCATATCTAATGCTATTGATGTTACACTCCCCCTCCTGACCATGTTGCAGATTCTGCTCATTGTCTGCAATCAATACTATATCATCTGCATATCTAATGCTATTGATGTTACACTCTCCCCTCCCCCCCCCCCCGACCCCATGATGATTTCCTTCACATCTTCTATACTTCTTAAAATACTTTCACTGTACGTGTGTCTAACGTCTTTCCCATCAATTTGTAGATCTGGAAACATCTTCAACATGTTTACATGTGTTACTTTGCCGAAAGCTTGTGTGTAGTCAATAAGGCAAAGATGTAGGCCTTTGTTTACTTCTATAGAACTTTCAATTAATTTCTTGACATATACACAGCATTAATGTACCCTTATCATCAACAAACCCACATTGTTCTTCTCCTATTTCGGGTTGTATTTTCTTCTCAACTGTTTGCATGATGATTCTTAGCAAAATCTTCGTGATGTGACTCATAATACTAACTGTTCGATGATGATCACATTCCAAAGCTTCTGGTTTCTTCAGGATTGCAATAAATATAGAACTGCATAATTCAGGAGGTATTTCTCCAGTATCATATATTGCGTTCAGGCTTATTGGTGTGCAGACTGGTGGTTCCTCGCCGTACAGGCAGACACTCTCCGACTTCGGAGGAATCGGTGATCCTACTGACTTTAGCCAGGACCCTGAAGGGACCTGTTGCCCAGGATGCTCGACAAGGACGTGTCAGTAGGTCTTGGCCAGTATATAACCCGGCCCTGGTGCCTTGGAAACACCCCTGCGTCCCATTTCTGTTGTGATGTTGTCTAAAACGGGGTTCTTACTAGTTTTCATATAGTTAAGTGCATTCTATACAGTATTGCTATCCACATCACAGACTGGTATAGAAAACTTAATAACCTCAACCCAAAGAAATTGTGAAAATCACAACTTATATCTTAACATAGCAAAAACAAAGATAATGCATGCAGATAAAACTACTATGGAGAAAGAAATATATGTTAATGAGGAAAGATTGAAGGTGGTGGAAAATTTTGAATATCTTGGGTCATTGATTACCAACAATGGTGACACAATTAAAGAAATTAAACGACGACTATCAATTGCTCTACAAAGACTAAAACAACTTAATAAATTATGGAGTGGGACAGATAGAACTACAAAAATTAGATATTTAAGAGATGCATCCTTTCCCATTGCAACATACGCCTGTGAGACCTGGACACTTATTAAACAAGCTTAACAGACATAAATGCTTTTGAATATAAATTTTATAGACGGGTTCTAAGAATATCGTGGGTAAAGAAAAGAACAAATGCATCCATACTTCAAGAGCTGAATATTGAAGAAGGTTGGCTATTAAAGACGATTAAACAAAGAAAATTGATATATTTTGGTCACTTGAAACGTTATGAAAGTTTGGAGAGAACAATAATGGAGGGTTATAAGCCTGGGAAGAGAGGAAGAGGAAGGCCAAAAAGAAAATGGGTGCAGGTTGTGGCGAATGATCTCTAGATGGGAGTATCGGACGCAGGACATCTTCCTTATGATGGTGAGGTCTTCCGGAGTGTTGTTATGTCAGCGAGGTTCTGCGAAGGACATGCTACTGAATGAATGAATGAATGAATGAATGAAGTGCATTCTAAACATCTTCAAAGTTTATGGTCCATCATCATTATTCCGAATATCAGACTGTTCTTATCTTGTACCATCATAAAGGTTTTTCACATAATCTGATCATCGTGTACAATCTTATCTTTTTTTTCTATTATACTTTTTACATCTTTTTTCCCAGTCAGCCTGTTGATGTACGCGTCCTTTTCTTGGTAAGCTCCTCAATTCTTTTGTGTATTAATTTGGAATTATTACTGTTTTTCAATTCATATGCAATTTTTCTCAAGTCATGCTTCTTTTATCTCTTTATATAACGTTCTGACTTTTCTGTGATTTTCTTCATTTTTGTCAGTATTAATATATTATTTTTGATGTGTCTTCTTATTTCCATTAGTAGTAAAATCTTAGGTGACCAATTACAACAGACAACGGGGTGAAACAGACAGCCACTTCCGCATTAGCCGGCTCCGTGGCAAGAGGTTACGGGCGCAGTTCGTAATCTAGCATACTCGAGTTTAAAACACAGTTGTGAGCGATTTGGCAGAAGGCTGCCTTGCGTTGGCAGGGCCTCCCAAGCCGGACAGGTCAAAGGGTAGAGAACAGACAAAGAGAAACACTCTGGTCCTCCAGGTTGGGGGTTGAAGCGTGGGGTTAACATCCCCACCTTTGTAAAAACCATTTTGTTACGAAACAGATACATGAGCCTCGAATTCGGACTGACTTATTTGGACATCGATCTTGGAACGTTAAAGGACTTTTCAGATTTGTAACATGGAATGTACGGACAGTATATCGAGCTGGAGCGGCCGAAGAATTAACCCGGGAGCTGGTTGTTTTTAAAATGGATATAACAGAAATTCAAGAAATAAGGTGGCCAGGAGAGGGTACTTTAGAGCAAAATGGAATGATTATAATATATGGAGGAAACACCCAAAATAAACATGAATTAGGAACAGGATTTGTCATCAAAAAAAATGTTATGTGGGAACGTTCTAAACTTTAAAGCTGTTAATGATTGGATTAGTAAATTACGTATAAAAGTTAAATGGAAAAAATATAAGGATGATTAATGTACATGCACCTACTGAAGAGAAAGAAGATGATATTAAAGAAGACTTTTATAATGATCTGGAAGATGTCATAGAAGAAACCCCCAAACAGGACATCCTGATTGTGCTGGGAGACTTCAACGCAAAAATAGGCAGAGAGCAAACTCACAAAAAAGTTGCCGGTATGCAAATCCTACATACAACTTCAAATGATATTGGATGGAGAGTCATCAACCTAGCAGAAGCCAAAGGACTGCAGATCAGAAGTACCAGACTGCAAAGAAAGGATATACATAAACAAACTTGGAAATCATGTGACAAGAGAACCTATAATCAAATAGATCACATTTTAATTAACAACAAAAATGCATCAAACATACAACAAGTTAGAAGCTATAGAGGAGCTGAGTGCCACAGCGACCTCTTCTTCGTTGGGGCAAAATTTAAAATAAAACTTAAGAGAGCTTTCTATGCTAAACTACAAAGGTTACACCCAACATATAATGGAGAAAAACTACAAGAAATTACAGTCAAAGAGAAATTTGCAGAGGAAATAAAATGTAAACTTGAAATTCTACAAAACCCGTTGGAGGAAAGCGTTGACCAAACTTGGTTGAACATCAAGAGTAAAATTCAATCTACCGCAGAAGAATGTCTCGGTGTGTTAACCACGCATAGAAAGAACAGATGGTTCAATCCAAAATGTGAAGAAGCAGTCATAAGGAAAAAGAATGCCAGCAGCTATGGCTAAATGACATCAACAACATCCAAAGAGAAGAGCAATATAGAAATGAATGTAAAGAGGCTACAAAATAGTTCGACAGCAGAAGCGAGAATATATGTGTAATATAATCAAAGATATGGAAACTAATCACCAGAAAAACGAATCCAGAAAGATTTTTAAAGAACTGAAGTCAATGAAACGAGGGCACCAACACAACACATATGGTTTAAAAGACAAAAATGGGAATATGATAAATACCAATGAGGAAATGTGCAACACATGGAAAGAATACTTTGTTGAATTACTAAATTGTGAAGCTCCAAGTAACACTTTACAACAGGAAGAGGTTCTAACGTGTGAACCACAAATTGAAGAACCCGCATTTGAAGAAATCATATATGTAATCACACGACTTAAAAACAATAAGGCAACTGGGGCTGATGGAATTGCTGCTGAATTTATAAAGGCTGGTGGCCATGCATTACATCTAAAGCTATACGAACTAATAATAAAAATCTGGAGGACTGAATAATTACTCCATGACTGGAAAGAGTCATTATTGATACTTATCTTTAAGAAAGGAGACAAGTTTCAGTGTGAAAATTATAGAGGAATATCATTGGCACCTTGCCGTCTTGACAGACGATAGTTTGTGCTTTAAAAAGGCATAATAACTTTTAACTATGGCGGTAGCGAGTGTGACTGATAAGGCCAATTTGCGCTGTAAATGTCCGTTCACAGTGGGTGCATGTGAACACGTGGTCATTTCCACCATCATGCACCATCTTACGTCTCAAACGCTTGGTGTGTGACTTTTCTGCAATAATTTTCTCCTTTGACTTTATTCCATTTCTGATATTTGCCCTCCATGCAACACGTTCAGCGGCGACTTGCTCCCAATGTGCATTATCAATGCCTGTATCAATCATGTCCCGCTTACACACATCTTTGTATCGTAGTAGAGGCCGACCCTGAGATCTCTTACCCATCTGTAATTCACCAAAAAAGATATCCTTTGGTATTCTACCATCATCCATCCTCCTAAGATGTCCTATCCATCTAAGTCTACGAAGACTGAGCATGGAATAAACTGTCACACAACCTGATCTTTCCAATACTTCAGTATTTGTGATTTTGTCTTGCCACTTAATACCAAGAATTCTTCGCAGACACCGCATATGAAAGCTGTTTAAATTGTTCTCTTGGTGTGAGTAAGTTGTCCAGGTTTCACTGCCATAGAGAAGAGTACTAAGGACACAGGCTTGATAGACAAGGACTTTTGTTTTGGCAGTAAGCTTCCTGTTCTCCCAGACTCTTTTTCTTAACCTGTTCATTGTTGTTGCTGCCTTACCAATCCGGATGTTGATTTCCTGATCTAGGGATAATTTGCTATTTACCACTGATCCTAGATATGTAAAATGGTCTACTATCTCTAGTTCGGCGTCGTCAATAAAGATTGATGGTACCCCATGTGCACCTTGTGACATAATCTGTGTCTTCTTTTTGCTAATTGTTAAACCAAATTCAGAACAAGCATTGGAGAATGCAGATAGTAGACATTGCAATTCTTCCTCAGAGTGGGTCGTAACTGCAGCATCATCTGCAAAAAGCAACTCTCTGATCAGTACCCTCCTAATTTTGGTCTTAGCCTTCAATCTCTGAGCATTGTAGAGGCCGCCATCTGAGCGTGAGTGAATGTATATACCACCATCCTGATCACGAAATGCATATTTCAGTAGAAGTGAAAAGTATATTCCAAAGAGGGTGGGAGCTAGTACACAACCTTGCTTAACTCCACTCTTGATTTCAAATTCTTCAGAAGTTGCACCATCAAACTTGATTATACCCTTCATGCCTGTGTGGAACGATTCCACAATGGACAGAAGAGTTGGTGGGCAGCCAATCTTCTTTAGTGCCTTGAACAGACCCTCACGACTGACCAAATCAAATGCCTTTGTGAGGTCGATGAAGGCAATAAACAGTGGTTGATTCTGTTCACGGCATTTTTCTTGCATTTGTCGCAATGAGAATATCATATCAGTGGTAGACCGGTTCTGACGAAAGCCACACTGTGATTCGGGGTAGACTTGATCTCCTAGGACTTGAAGTCTGCGCAGAACAATTCTGGCAAATACTTTTCCAACAATACACAGAAGTGAGATACCCCTATAGTTGTTGCAGTCGCTCCGATCGCCCTTGTTCTTGTACAGTGTTATGATGCTTGAATCTTTGAAATCCTGTGGGACTTGTCCTTCACGCCAGCATAGCTCTATTAGCTGGTGGATCTGTATAGTGAGTGTGTCTTGCCCACTCCTGATAACCTCTATTGGAATCCCATCCTTACCTGGAGCCTTGCCAGATGCAAGTTCATTTATAGCACACTTAACTTCTGTTATGGTCGGAAGTGTGTCCAGGTGGTCAAGAGTTGGTAGAGCCTCTATGGCGTTGAGGGCATTATCCGCTAGTTTGGTCTCACTTGAGTAAAGCTCCAAATAGTGCTCTACCCATCTGTCCATCTGCTGTTTCTTATCAGTGATGACTTCTCCAGTCAAGGTTTTCAATGGTGCACTTCTTTTGATCACTGGACCACAGGCTTTCTTTATTCCTTCATACATGCTTCTTATGTCTCCCTTATCACTTGCGATTTGAATGGACTCACATAACTTGATCCAATAATCATTTGCACACTGCCTGGCAGCCTTTTGCACATCCTTCCTAGCTTGCCTTAGCTCACTCAGAGTGTTACGCGTTGGTCTTTCCTTGTTTCTTAAGAGAGCTTTCTTCTTCTTATCAATCAAGGGCTGCAGAGTCTCGCTGTTGGCCGCAAACCAGTCCTGCCTCTTATGATCCACAGTGCCGTAAACCTTTACGGCAGTTTTACAAAGAGTTTCCTTAAGTTTATTCCATTTATCATTTACTGTACAATTTTCTGGTGTATCAGTGAAAGCGTCTTCAAGTTGCTGTTGAAACTGAAAGCACTTTTGCCATTGCTTGCCATTTTGCCAACTTGCCATTTGCCAATTTGCCATTTGCCAATTTGCCATTTTGCCATTGCTATCACTATTGCCATTAAGCAATAAGATACTATCCGCAGTATTACTAAATAGACTAAAACCATATTCAGAATACATATTAGGTGACTACCAGGCTGGTTTTAGATAAAACAGATCAACAATAGAGCAGATTTATCTTACGACAAATAGCCGAGAAAAATGGGGAATATAAAAGAGATCTCCATAACATTTTTGTGGATTTTAAAAAGGCTTATGATAGTGTCCATAGGAATAGTCTATGGAATGTTATGCGGGAATTTGGAATACCAAGGAAGTTAATCAACATGACCAGACTATGCATGGAAGATACTTATAATATAGTAACATATAAAGGCAGGAAATCAGACCCTTTCCAAATAACTTCTGGCTTGAAACAGGGTGATGCTCTATCGCCGCTACTCTTCAATCTGGCTCTAGAGAAAGTTGTAAGGAGGGTAAAGGAGGAATGTGATATTGGAGGAACATCCAAGCTGCTTGGTTATGCAGATGATATATATATTATAGGGGGAAATGAACAAAAGACATTGGAAATATTGACTCACTTAAAGGAAAAAGCCCAACAGATGGGGCTGGTTATCAACCAAGATAAGACAGAATATATGGTAATTTCAAGAGAAGGAATGGCTAAAAGCTCTGGCCACATACAAATAGATAATATGACCATTAAAAGAACGGAAATATACAAATACCTGGGTACAATCTTCAACTGCTCCAACATCTTAACGGAAGAAATACAAACTAGAATCAGTTCTGGAAATAAGATATACTATGCACTACAACATCTACTAAAATCAAAGGCGCTATCTCGTAACACCAAGATCACAATATACAAAACACTGATCAGACCAGTTGTGCTGTATGGCCCTCAAACCTGGAGTACAACGAAAGGAGACGAAGGCTTGCTACAAACCTTTGAGAACAAAGTTTTAAGACGCATCTTTGGACCCATTAGGGATACACAAAGTGGAGAGTGGAAAAGAAGAAGTAACAAAGACATTTATGATCTGTTTAAGTCCCCGCTAATCACTGGTATCATGAAGGCTAATAGACTACAATGGCTGGGGCATATAGAAAGAATGGAAGATAATTAGTTAGTCTTTCCTCTTGAGCCTAAGGCGGCGCATAGGGCAGAAGTCCTGACTCTCCATGCCTGGCGGTTCGCTGCTACCTTTTGTAGATCTTGGATATTTACTTGGCCATTGAATGAGCCTTCTCTAATGATGGTTCTACGCAGGGTCTCTCTTGGTCTTCCCCGTTTTCTTTTCCCTACCGGTGACCATATGAGGGCTTGGTAGGGGAGTCTTGTCTTGTCCATTCTGAGTACATGGCCGATGTAGTTCCAACGGAGTCTTCTTATGAAATTGGATACTGTATAATAGGGAAACAAAAACTCGCTTACACCCAGGAAATAAATGACCGTAGACCCCGAGGTAGACCAAGAAGACGGTGGAGAGATAATATATATACAGACCTACAAGCACTTGGAATCAACGACTGGCAAGAGAGGGTCAACCAAAGAGACGAATGGAGACGCATTGTATCTGCAGCAAAGAACTTCAATGGCTCGGAACGCTGAAGAGGAAGAAGATATGCAACTAACTAACTAACTTCGGCATTATGTGTAAAGAAAACACGCATAGGTCGCCATCATATTTTTAGTTACACATTTCAATAATCTCAAACCCAAATTGATTGTTTATAATTCTAATATAATAACTTAAGATTAACTAAAGCCTGCAAATTACCGTCAAAATAAAACATTTCTTTCAAAGGGACCCACAATAAATTCAAATACCCCTGTTATAAACGTTGAATAATTTACTGCATTACTGATATCAGATAACTTTGTGTGTTTTAATTGAAACTGTTGTTTATACTGTGATATAACCCATAGAAATACTTCATTATAGAATCCTATACATACACGCACAAGGCGTAGTTACATTACTTGTATAATTATCCAACATGGAATTTTCTCTTGAGGGAGACAATTGCGTCTCCGATAATGTTCAATTGCATACTTCTTCTTATCCTGGTATGGGGCAGTTACTGGCGATCATGATTCTCCAACTCTTCATGTCATTTGATATTTAAAATAAGCTGATGCATATATTATTGTTTTATTACGTTTATCGTGGAGATCTCAGTGCCATCGAAGAAAATAATATTATTTTGTATTTATTTTCAGGCTTTCAGTTTCTCTTTCTTAACTATATGGTTTTGATTGGTGCTTTAACACGTGTGTCAATATACAGTTATATATGTTTGTGATCCCTCTACAGCGAAGTAATAATGAGAGAGATCAAAGAAAAGCCAAAAAATGCTGGAGTTGACTACAACTATTCTTTTTTTTTTTAGTGTAGAGACTTTCTTCCCGACCCGGAAGTACCATCTCCAGGCGGTTTGTGTTGCAGAAGAGTCCTTCCTTTCTCTCCGCGCTGAGCGGGCTCTGTACGGTCCGTGCTGGAACTTCACGTCTGCTGAGAGGCACGTTAGCTGTACCCAGGTCGGAATGCAGTTTGCTTGTTGTTTCTCGGCAGGATCTTAACATCCTTCGCGATTCATTTTATAGGTTTATATCCTGTTGTAGTCAAGGTCATTCTTATACAGATATTCGAACTATATGTCAATACGTGCTCAGATTCTGTCCTGATAGTCTCCCTCAGCGTGCAGCGACTGGTGACATCATTTCAGTGTTGACTGACTATTCTTTCTTGTCTTCCTGCATGGCGCTCTATTCTAAATAACAATAGCACACACAAAATGTTTGGGCACATTATGCGAAGAAATTAACTAGAGAACTTGGTGATAACTGGCAAGAATGAGGGGAAAAGAACAAGTCGGGAGGGGGAGGGGTAACTATCTGGATGGCTTGGACACGTAGTATGGTCGAGACAAGAACACAAAGCTGATAGACGACTCTGGTGATCGAGTGAGATGGCGAGAGGGCGTGACCGCCCACGCTTATCGGCATGGCACATGATGATGATAAACAACATTTTTGATTAGAATAACATGCACAAACTCATATATATTGACACACGTGTTAAAGTACCAATCAAAACCATATAGTTAAGAAAGAGAAACCGAAAGCCTGACAATAAATACAAAATAATATTCTTTTCTTCGTTGGCACTGATATCTCCAAGATATACGTAATAAAACAATAATATATGCATCAGATTATTTTAAATATCAAATGACATGAAGAGTTGGAGAATCATGATCGCCAGTAACTGCCCCATACCAGGCTAAGAAGAAGTATGCAATTCAACATTGTCGGAGACGCAATTGTCTCCCTCAAGAGAAAATTATATATAGGATAATTATACAAGTAATGTAACTACTCCTTGTGCGTGTATGTATAGGATTCTATAATGAAGTATTTCTATGGGTTATATCACAGTATAAACAACAGTTTCAATTAAAACACACAAAGTTATCTGATATCAGTAATGCAGTAAATTATTCAATGTTTATAACAGGGGTATTTGAATTTATTGTGGGTCCCTTTGAAAGAAATGTTTTATTTTGACGGTAATTTGCAGGCTTTAGTTAATCTTAAGTTATTATATTAGAATTATAAACAATCAATTTGGGTTTGAGATTATTGAAATGTGTAACTAAAAATATGATGGCGACCTATGCGTGTTTTCTTTACACATAATGCCGAAGTTAGTTAGTTAGTTAGTTGCATATCCTTTATAAATTTATAGGACGTTGCAGTATTAACCAGTATTATTTGCTGTTGTGATCTCTTTGCAAGTTTACGTTTAGTAGTTTGCCATTGCTTTCTGAACAACCAGCACCCACACCATTTCGTAAAAACCCAATGCAAGGCGGTCTTCTGCCAAATCGCTCACAGCTGTGTTTCGAACTCGGGTATGCTAGATTACGAACTGCGCCCGTAACCTCTTGCCACGGAGCCGGCTAATGCGGAAGTGGCTGTCTGTTTCACCCCGTTGTCTGTTGTAATTGGTCACCTAAGATTTTACTACTAATGGAAATAAGAAGACACATCAAAAATAATATATTAATACTGACAAAAATGAAGAAAATCACAGAAAAGTCAGAACGTTATATAAAGAGATAAAAGAAGCATGACTTGAGAAAAATTGCATGTGAATTGAAAAACAGTAATAATTCCAAATTAATACACAAAAGAATTGAGGAGCTTACCAAGAAAAGGACGCGTACATCAACGGGCTGACTGGAAAAAAAGATGTAAAAAGCATAATAGAAAAAAAAGATAAGATTGTACACGATGATCAGATTATGTGAAAAACCTTTATGATGGTACAAGATAAGAACAGTCTGATATTCGGAATAATGATGATGGACCATAAACTTTGAAGATGTTTAGAATGAACTTCATTCATTCATTCATTCATTCATTCATTCATTCATTCATTCATTCATTCACTCAGTAGCATGTCCTTTGCAGAACCTCGCTGACATAACAACACTCCGGAAAACCTCACGATCATAAGCAAGATGTCCCGCGTCCGATACACCCATCTAGAGATCATTCGCCACAACCTGCACCCATCTTTTCTTTAGCCTTCCTCTTCCTCTCTTCCCAGGCCTTATACCCCTCCATTATTGTTCTCTCCAAACTTTCATAATGTTTCAAGTGACCAAAATATATCAATTTTCTTTGTTTTATCGTCTTTAATAGCCAACCTTCTTCAATATTCAGCTCTTGAAGTATGGATGCATTTGTTCTTTTCTTTACCCAATATATTCTTAGAACCCGTCTATAAAATTTATATTAAAAACCATCTATGCGCTGTTAAGTTTGTTTAATAAGTGTCCAGGTCTCACAGGCGTATGTTGCAATGGGAAAAGATGCATCTCTTAAACATCTAATGTTTGTAGTTCTATCTGTCCCACTCCATAATTTATTAAGTTGTTTTAGTCTTTGAAGAGCAATTGATAGTCGTCGTTTAATTTCTTTAATTGTGTCAACAATATTGGTTACCAATGACCCAAGATATTCAAAATTTTCCACCACCTTCAATCTTTCCTCATTAACATATATTTCTTTCTCCATAGTAGTTTTATCTGCAAGCAGTATCTTTGTTTTTGCTATGTTAAGATATAAGTTGTGATTTTCACTGTTTCTTTGGGTTGAGGTTATTAAGTTTTCTATACTAGTATGTGATGCGGATAGTAATACTGTATAGAATGCACTTAACTATATGAAAACTAGTAAGACCCCCGTTTCAGACAACATCACAACAGAAATGGGACGCAGAGGTGTTTTCAATGCACCAGGGCCGGGTTATATACTGGCCAAGACCTACTGACGCGTCCTCGTCGAGCGTCTTGGGCAACAGGTCCCTTCGGGGTCCTGGCTAAAGTCAGTAGGATCGTCGATTCCTCCGAAGTCAGAGAGTGTCTGTCTGTACGGCGAGGAACCACCAGTCTGCAAGGCAATAAGCCAGACATGGGACAACGGATACTCACGCAAACCTCAGGTCCTGTATGACATCACATTGATGTTGGACAACAGGATGCCTTCATCCGTCATAAAGGACTTCGCGTTGGAGCTCAAGTCAACGAACACAAGCAAGCAAGCACAACAGAAATGAACAATGCCTTAGAAGAATATGGAATAGACCAAGTCACCAGACTGCTGAACGCAATATATGATACTGGAGAAATACCTCCTGAATTATGCAGTTCTATATTTATTGCAATCCCGAAGAAACCAGAAGCTTTGGAATGTGATCATCATAGAACAGTTAGTAGTATGAGTCACATCACGAAGATTTTGCTAAGAATCATCATGCAAACAGTTGAGAAGAAAATACAACCCGAAATAGGAGAAGAACAATGTGGGTTTGTAGAAGACAAGGGTACATTAATGCTGTGCATATGTCAAGAAATTAATTGAAAGTTCTATAGAAGTAAACAAAGACCTACATCTTTGCCTTATTGACTACATACAACTTTCGACAAAGTAAAACATGTAAACATGATGAAGATGTTTACAGATCTACAAATTGATGGGAAAGACATTAGACACACGTACAGTGAAAGTATTTTAAGAAGTATAGAAGATGTGAAGGAAATCATCATGGGGTCGGGGGGGGGGGGGGTGTAACATCAATAGCATTAGATATGAAGATGATATAGTATTTATTGCAGACAATGAGCAGGATCTGCAACAGTTAGTACATGCGGTTGTTGCACATAGTGAACAACTAGTGTTAGAATTAAAGTGTTAGAAGACACAGATTATGGTGGTCACTTACATTGGCACATTGCCGTCTTGACAGACGATTATTTGTTACATTGTGCTTCAAAAAGGCATAATAACTACAAACCATGGCGGTAGCGAATGTGACTGATCGGACCAATTCGCGATGTAAATGTTCGTCCACAATGAATGCATGTGAACACATGGTCATTTCCACCATCATGCACCATCTTACGTCTCACACGGTCAGTGTGTGACCTATCTGAAATCATTTTCTCCTTTGTCTTTATTCCATTTCTGATATTTTTTTCCATGCACAAGGTTCGGTGACGATTTGCTCCCATTGTGCATTATCAATGCCTGTATCAGTTATGTCCCGCTTACACACATCTTTGTATCGTAGTAAAGGCTACCATGAGATCTCTTACCTATCTCTAACTCACCAAAAGTATGTTCTCTGGCATTCTACTATCCTCCATCCTCCTAACGTGTCTTATCCATCTAAATCTACGAAGACTGAGCATGGAACAAACCGTCACGCAGCCTAATCTTTCCAATACTTCAGTATTTGTGATTTTGTCTTGCCACTTAATACCAAGTATTCTTCGCAGACAACTCAAATGAAAACTGTTTAAACGTTTCTCTTGGTGTGAGTAAGTTGACCAGGCTTCACCGCTATAAAGACGAGTACTAAGGACACAGGTTTTACAGATAAGGGATTTTGTAAACTTGCTCAATGTTGTTGCTACCTTACCAATCCTGATGTTGGTTTCCTGATCTAGGGATAATTTGCTATTTACTTCTGATCCTAGATATGTAAAATGGTCTACTATCTCCAGTTCGTCGTCGTCAATAAAGATTGATGGTACCCCACATGCACCTTTTTACTTAATTCGTGTCTTCTTTTTGCTAATTATTATAACAAATTCAGAACAAGCATTGCAGAATACAGATAGTAGACGTTTTAATTCTTCCTCGGTGTGGGTCGTAACTGCAGCATCATCTGCTCTGCAAAAAGCAACTCTCTGATCAGTACCCTCCTAATTTTGGCCTTGGCCTTCAATGTCTGAGCATTGTAGAGGCCGCCATATGAGCATGAGTAAATGTATATACCACCATCCTGTTTACGAAAGGAAGATTTGAAGTGAAAAGTATATTCCAAAGAGTGAGGGAGCTAGTTCACAACCTTGCTTACCTCCACTCTTGCTTCAAACTCTTTTAAAGTTGCACTGTAAAGAGCTGTGTACAAAATTAAACAGCGATTGATTCGATTACACTCATGTCTGTGATTCATTCAATCAATCAATCCTGTGCCATGCCGGAAAGCGTGGGCGGTCATGATTCGCCATTTCACTCGATCACCAGAGTCGTGGATCAGCTCAGTGTTCCTGTCTCGTCCATGCCATGTGGCCAAGCCATCCAGGTATTTTCCTCTTGGTCTTCCTCTTGGTCTGTTCCCTTCGATCTTGCCAGTTGTCACTAAGTTCTCCAGTCCATTTCTTCTCATAACATGTCCAAGAAATTTTGACTGTCTACGTCTAAATTCTCTAATCAATCTACGATTTTCATTTGTCTCTTGTAGTACTTGGTCATTGGTTTTTCTGTCTGTCCATGGTATTCTTTGCATTGTCCTCAGAAACCACATTTCTGCAGCCATCAGATTCTGTCTGTGATTCGACCTTACTTATCTTCTGGTTTCAAAACCAAAAGCGCTGTTCAAGTTAATTGATAACAAGCTACAGGTACATTGTTTACAGTTACAGTTTAAATTATGAATGACACCGTTTTGGCATGAATGTGTGAAATTAATTCAGTTTTAGCTGGAAGTACGAGGGTAAGTTAATAAGTAAGACACAAATTACTGTAGAAAAAGTAACTAAATATGATAACAGCTTGAAACCAGTTTATGTTTATACATACATTGTCCCTTTATTTCTCAACATAATTTTCACCTACATTGATGCACTAATCCCATCGTTTTATCAGTCCTCCCAAAATGGCTGCATAAATATGCGTGCCCTCTTTTCATTTGCCTGATATCCCACAGAACTGTGTGAATTACTCATTGACTCACTGTGACGGAAAACACCGTGAGTAACCATCCATCCATCATGTGCCATGCCGGTAAGCGTGGGCGGTCATGTTCTGCCATCTCACTCGATCACCAGAGTCGTGGATCAGCTCCGTGTTTCTGTCTCGACCATGCCACAAGGCCAAGCTATCCAGGTACTTGCTTCTAAGTCTTCCCCTTGGTCTGTTCCCCTCGATCTTACCAGTTGTCACCAAATTCTCCAATCCATTTCTTCTCATAACATGCCCAAAAGATTTTGACTGTCTACGTCTAATTTCTCTAATCAATTTACGATCTTCATTTGTTTCTTAAAGGACTTGTTCATTGGTCTTTCTGGCTGTCCATGGTATTCTTTGCATTTTCCTCAGAAACCACATCTCTACAGCCATCAGATGTTTTTCAGCCTGACTGCTCATTGTCCACGCTTCACATCCATACAAAAGTACAGTTTCAATGTAGCATCTCAACACTCTTTTTCTCGTTTCAATTGACATCTTTTTATTGGTCAATATGTTTTTCATCTTGCTAAAGGCTACTTTTGCCATGGCGATTCTTGTTCTAATCTCTTCAAGGCATCTCCCATCAGATGTTATTACTGTTCCGAGATAATTGTACCTGCTCACTTGTTGAAGAATATTCCCATTTACTTGTATATTACATTGTGGTATTTCGTCCTTCCTAGTGACGACCATAATCTGTGTCTTTTTACAATTTAATTCTAACCCTAGTTGTTCACTGTGTGCACCAATCGCATCTACTAAATTTTGCAGGTCCTGTTCATTGTCTGCAATCAAGACTGTATCATCTGCAATTCTAATGTTATTGATGCATCGTCCCCCAATGTTGATTCCTTCCATATCTTCAATATTTCTGAAAATACTTTCACTGTACAGGGAAAACAGATCTTGAGACATTACACATCCCTGTCTCACACCCCTTTTAATAGGCTGATATTTGCTTACTTCATTATCAACTCTTATGGCAGCTTGTTGTTTCCAATATATGTTTTTTACAAGTCTAAGATCTTTTCCATCAATTTGTAGATCTTCAAGCATCCTTATCATGTTGACATGTCTCACTTTATCAAAAGCCTTTGTGTAGTCAATAAAGCACAGGTGTAGATCTTTGTTTATTTCTATAGAACGTTCGATTATGTTTCTCAGTATATACACAGCATTTACTGTACCCTTGCCTTCCACAAACCCACATTGTTCTTCTCCTATTTCAGGTTGTATTTTCCTCCTAACTCTTTGCATGATAATTCTTAGCAAAATCTTCGTGATGTGACTCATTATACTAATTGTTCGATGTTGATCACATTCCAAGGCTCCTGATTTCTTTGGGATTGCAATAAATACAGAATTACATAACTCCTGAGGTATATTTCCAGTATCATATATTGTATTAAGCAGGCTGGTAACTTTATCTATTCCATATTCTTCTAAAGCATTAATCATTTCTGTTGTGACGCTGTCTGAACCGGGGGTCTTGCCAGATTTCATATGGTTAAGAGCATTCTGAACCTCCATCTTCAAAATTGCTGGTCCTTCATTATTATTTTGAACATCATACTGTTCGTCTCTGTTATCGTCATACAGGTTTTTCACGTAATCTGACCATTCATGTAATATCTGATCTTTTTCTATTATGACTCTTCCATCTTTTGTCTTTAGGCAGCCTGCTGATTACGTGTTCTTTGATTAGTAAGCTCCTGAATTCTTTTGTGCATTAGTTTCGCATTTTTACTGTTGTGTTGTTTTTCAATTTCTCTGCAATTTTTCTCAAGCCATGTTTCTTTTGCCTCCTTACATAAGGTTCTCACTTTTCTGTGAATTTCTTCATATTTGGCAGGATTATTTTTGTTCTGTCTTCTTGTTTCCATTAGTTGTAAAATTTCTTCAGTCATCCATGTCTTACGGCCCACTTTCTTTACTTTTGGAATAGTTTTTTCTGCTGCGTAACTGATTGAATTCTTCATCGTTTCCCATTGATCATCTACATCTTGAAACAGGATCTCTAGATCAGACAATATATCAAATTTGTTCTTTACTTCTATGTTAAAATTATCTTGTATTTCTTTGTCAGTTTTCAATTTGCACAAGTCATATTTAGGGTTTCCTGCTGTATACTTGACTTTCTTTAACTTTACCCTCAATGTGCTGTAATTAATCTGTGATCACTGTAACAGTCTGCATTTGGAACAGTTTTTACGACTGTTAACGCATTTCGAAACCTTTTGCTAATCAGGATGTAATCTATCTGGTTTTTAATCCTGCTGTCTGGACTCCTCCATGTCCATAATCTTCTAGGATGCTGTTTAAACCAAGTGTTTCCTAAAACCATTTCTTGTTCTTTTGCCCATTCTACAAGTCTGTATCCTCTTTCATTTCTCTCTCCCAAACCATGGTTGCCTACACTGCATCCATCGCCTTGCTGTCCTATTTTTGCGTTGACATCACCCATTATGATATTTATTTCTGATTTTTTGCAGTTCTTCAAAGCAGACTCCACAACATTATAAAATTCCTCTATGCTTTCTTCACTGCTTTCACTTGTTGGGGCATATACTTGAATGACATTTATTTTAAAAGGTCTTCCGTTTAATTTTACTAATAGGACTCTGTCTGACACAGCATGATATCCTTTGACATAATTTGTTGTTTGCTTATCTAATATAATGGCTACACCTCTTTGCTGTTCTTCTCCCCCAGAGTAAATAATCTTACAATCCTCTCCTGTCCTTATCCCTGCTCCTTTCCATCTCGTTTCCGATACTCCTAATATGTTAATCTTCTCTCTCCCCATTTCTTTTTTGATGTTTTCTAATTTTCCATCTGCATTCATTGTTCTAACGTTCCAAGTTCCTACTTTCAATGATATTAATATGTTGCACCTAGTAGCCTGTTGACGGTCTGGAGTCACCTGGTGCGCATGACTATCCCTACCGGGCGAGGCTGCTCCTATGGAGCACCCATTTACGCCGTTTCTCTGATTATCGATGATTTCACACAACATGATTTTCTTGGCAGCTGTAAAGAAGGTAGTTTGCCATTGCTTTCCTTCCTAGCAGTGACCATACTGGTCAGTGACCGTAGCCATTGTCTCCTCAAAATAGAGATCCTCTGCCTACCGTGAGTAACCAGTGATGACAATAAAAGGCGTTCGGATTAGCGACATGTTCGAGGCCACAGGTTGTTTCAACAAATACAGAAAAAAAACAGTCTGGGTTGCAGCTGCGCGTGTTCACATCTGGTCGGCAAAACAGGAACATTCGATGGTGAGTGAGATGAATCAATACCCTATTTTGACAGTTCATAAACAGTAACCAAGTAGAATGGCCCAGCTCGGGACATGAAACAGTCCCGTCTGTCAATTAGAATTTCCTTACATCACACGAAATGGCGGCTGTGATTGTCACCACTCGACAGAAGATTGGCGGTTTGTTATTGAAAACTGTTGTTGGGACCATACAGTAACTCGCTAGCTTGTTGTGGAAGTCCGTTGTTGGTAGCATACAGGAACTCGGTAGCTTGTTTTGGGAGTCAAAACAAGTGATGACAACTCTGACATTGATTGAGCCAGGGAAGATAGATTCTTGACAAGGGATGATCTGCCCAAAATAACACCCGTGTTGACATAAAGAATAACGTCACGTGACCAATTTTAGGCGGTTGCCAAAAAACCCGATTTGGGGACAACCAGTGTAACTCGAAACGTTGATCTAGGTAGACGTGCTTTGGCACGGCAGTTAGGGAGTTAAGAACATCTAACGAGTGCGGGATTAATTAGATTTATTTTACACGTGCCTGTCATGGCAAACTTAGATGTGATTGAGTAAACTGCAGTGCCGTATAAGGTAGAACCTATTATATAATTAGTTCTAATTAATATAGGCAGTAACCTTGTTAAAACTAGAGTGTGATGATTAGCACTGTTAGTGGAAAACTAGTTAGAGTTGTGAAGTGATAATTGGCTCAGCTAGGATGAATAGGATAGCGGGGTGATAACTGGAGAGATTTAAGATGGGTTGGGAGATGGGGAAAGTGTCCAATGGGGGGATCTTTCAGTGAGTTGCCCACTGAGGTTTTGCACTCTGTTATTGGTCTTTCCTTGTCGTCGCCTGATTCGGACGTAGGTGAGGAGCTAATATGCTCTATGATAGAGTTTAGTTAGCTGTAAAATAACTGAGCAAGGCAATAGGCTTACACTCAGCCGTTAGGATCAGTGACTAGTACTATCACCAGATGTGTTGTTTCTCTCACAGGTTCCATACCAGCTACGAGGAAGCTCAACACTGGTTTAGAAAAGGGTCAAATCCCATTTGAAAGAACCTCAGTTGAACAGTATAATGTTTCTTACGGAAATTAAATAACGCTTGAAGGAAGATGGTTCACCTAAGATGGGTGATGATTGTTGATGCATCACACAGCATAAGAACATTGGTAACTAAACAAGAACATTAAAATATAATAGTCACATGGTGTGATATATTCTAGTGAAATAGTACAAAAGACATGATACTTTAAACTAGATAGACACTAGTTAGGATCAAGTATATTAACAATAAGAGTGATACCTAAGTACACCCAACAAAGGATTCGTACAGTTTTAGGACCGATAGGAACTTATGTGTAGTGTGCAACCGGTCCATGATCAGCTGTAATTTACAAACAGTATCTATTTCGGATAATCAGGAAGATGGATTACCAGGTAGCTACAGATGACAGTCGGTGTCCGGCAGGAGAAATACAGTACCGGGTGAGATGGACTTGTTCTGACTTAACGTGCTGTGGTGTGTCCTTGCAAGGATGAACTGACTATGCTATTATCTGAGGATCCGATCCTACACACATTATAGAACACATCACACATTTTCTTCGCATACACGTCTCACGTACATTACACTTTTCTTTTAATAAATTAATCTGTATTAATTTTTAGAAGCAAGAGTTGTTGAATATGTTGCGTTGGGGAAGTATGAGAGGAGGCATAGTGCGACAGTGAGAGAGAGAGAGAGAGAGAGAGAGAGAGAGAGAGAGAGAGAGATAGAGAGAGAGAGGAATGGGTGACCACGGGCTGATGGAGTGTGTTGGACGGAAGCTGGTGGATTCTCCAGGATATTGATAGGAAGAAAAAAATTATAATGTGGGTGTTAACTCCGCTCACTCCAGGGACGACACTTTAAAGGAAGACACGACATTATTGGGGGCTCGTCTGGGATCTTTGGACAGCGGGATCTCTCGTAAACGTGATCTTTGGACAGCGGGATTTCTCATACATGTGATCCTTGGACAGCGAGATCTCCTGCAAGCAGGATTCTTTGACAGTGCGATCTTCTGACAACGGGGTCTTTTGACACGGGATCCTTAGTTATAAGACGGAGATATCATATTGGAGAATCCAGCTAGAGTGAATGTGGATAGGGGTTAAGACACATATCTTACCTGTTCACACTTCACACGTCTGCATAGGTCTGTGGTCCTGATTCTACTCTTGTCACTGAGTGAATGTGCTGTGTGTGGTAAGATCTAGATTTTTTAGTGCTTGTTCATATATCTGTATATTAGTTTGCAGTTATATTGTACTCAACCTGCTAGCTTACCTCTCTGAAATGGCCACTCCTAAACTAACCACAGCAGAATTAAAGGCAAAGGGGGAAGAAATGGGATTGTCGGGTTCTGCTCTAACGGATTACATACAGGAATTGGAGAGAGAGTATCGTCAAGCAGAAAGGGAAGATCGAAAGGCCGAGTTGGAATTGAGAAGGATGGAGTTGGAACAAGAAGCTAGGAAACTTGAAGCTGAACAGGCTGCTAAGAAACTTGAAGCTAAACAGACTGCTAAGAAATAAGAAGCTGAACAGGAAGCACAGAAAAGGGAGCACGAGTACCGGATGCGGGAACTCGAGCTCAAGAGGCAATCTAAAGGGGAAACTGAGGGAGCAGTTGGAGGTTCCTCCGCCTCAGGCTCAACACCAGTAGGTGGACATGGTTACCATGTTATAAAGTTTCCTTTAGCGGTCTACGAGGAGGACAAAGAGAAGATTGACCAGTACCTTCAACGCTTCGAGGCCATGTCTGTTGCTATGGGTCTGGACCGTGACAAATGGTGTCTTAAGCTATCCCAGGGATTACGCGAGACCGGCTACGAGATTTATTCGCGCCTGCCACCAGGACATGAGAACAATTATGACGAATTGAAGACGGTTCTGCTGAAACAATTCGAGGTTACGTCACATACCTACCGGAAAAAATTTCGAGCAGCGAAACGAGAACCGGGGGAGTTGTTTGTCGCCTACAGTTTGCGTCTAAAATCCTATCTCCATAAGTGGATGGATTTGGCTGGGTTCGCACATGACTATGAGAGTCTGGAAGAGCTCATGGTGGTCGACCAGCTGAAGAAGCAAATATCTAAACCTCTCAGGACGTTCCTGGGAGAACAAGGAGCGGAACGTATTGACCTCGTGACTAAATTAGCAGAACGGTTCGTCGAGGTACATGGGGAGGCAGGGGAAAACCTTTCCACCAACACCAAAAGTCAGGAGAAACATGACAAGAAGAAAGCCAAAAACTCAGGAACCAAACAGGGGGAACCTTATGTACAAAAATCAGAGGATAGTTCAGAGAAGACGAAGGAGGGAAGCAAGAGCACTTCAAGCTCTAAACCAAAACGACCGTGGTCGGAGAAGTGGTGTTCTATTTGTAAGTCACCCTCTCACAATACGAGGGACTGCAAATCGAAGGCTAAGAACCCTCACTTCGCAGCATGTCAAGTGACTTCCAAGGAGGTTGTCACGGAAAATGCCAAGGTCAACAAGGAAGCTCGCCACCAGGAGAGCTCACTCAAGTCCGGCACTAGAAAATCTAGAACAGGGAAATGGTGCAACCAATGCAAGTCAAACACGCACAATGCTATTGACTGCAAGGGAAAGTCAGGAGACTCTAAATTCGTCGTGTGCCCTGGGAAACCTAAGGTGGAGCCCACGGAACAGGTCGTGGCCGAGGAAGAGACTCCAGACCAGGAAAAACCACCTGTAGTGGAATTGGTAGAGGTTAACGGTCGTCAAGTGGAGTGTTTGTACGACACAGGACTGGACGGGGAGGCCGTGATTTCTGCGGATCTGGTACATCCAGAACAATTCACAGGTGAGACCATGGAGATACAGCCTGCACAGAAGAGTGCTGTGGCCATGAAGTTGCCCATTGCTAATGTGGAGATTCGGTCAAGATACGTCACCGGCACAATCAAGGCCGCTGTATTGACCGATCCCATTTTCCCAGTAATCCTTGGTTGCTGGTATGTCTTTCTGGGAATGCCCAGGGAGCCAATCCATATGTGAGCAATACAGACTCGCTCTCAGACGAGAACGGAAGAGGCAGAATCAATTGTGACTAACCCATTGCCTGGGGAGCTACGAACTGTCCAGAGTGAGGATGCTACTTTACGTCCTTGCTACAAAAAGCTGCAGAAAAGTGCTGATCCACCAGGACGGGGACAGTACTACATGAAGAATAGAATACTCTACAGGAGAGCAGGAAGGGGAGACAACCTATACGGTCAGTTGGTCGTCCCGAAAGCTCACCGGTCCCATATTCTTCATATGGGGCATACCATCTCCTTTTGTGGGCACATGGGTATTGCCGCCACCATGCAGCGAATTTCCTGCCACTACTATTGGCCGGGATAGACAGAGGATGTGCGTCGATATGTGAAGTCATGCCCTGAGTGCCAGAGGGTGGCACCGAAACACTGGACAGCACGGGTGGTCTTGGGTGAGATGCCCATCATGAACTCTCCTTTCGAGAGGGTAGCCATCGATATCGTGGGTCCACTTCCCAGGAATAGGAAGAGGAACATGTATATACTCACAATGATGGATTGCTGTACAATGTGGGGGGAAGCCATACCGTTGACCACGATTGACTCGAAACGAGTGGCGGAAGCACTGATGGAGGCCTTTACCAGATTAGGCTTCCCTGATAAAATTCTGACGGACAATGGGTCTTAGTTTTGTGGAAAACTCATGGAGGAGGTATTTATGGTGTTCCATTCTAACCACATACATACCAGCCCTTACCACCCTCAAGCTAATGGACAAGAAGAGCGTTTCAACGGCACGTTGATGACAATGCTCAGGAAACTGGAACAGGAAAAACCTGATAGGTGGGATGAGTATATCCCAGCAGCCCTCTTTGTCTATCGGGAAGTTCCTCATGGCTCAACAGGACTACCACCCGCTACGTTGCTGTTTGGTCGTCCAATCAAGGGACCGTTGGAAGCCATGTTGAGGAGTTGGACTGAAGAGGGGACGTCAGAAGAAGTGATCTCATCCTATAAATACGTGGAGGAACTGAAAGAAAAACTTCACAAGGGATGGACTCTGGCGAATCAAAACTTGAAAAAGGCCAGAAAAAGACATGCGGCTTACTACAACCGGAGGTCTAAAGAAAGATCTCTAGAGGTTGGAGACAAAGTCTTGTTGCTACTCCCAACGGGAAACAACAAACTGGAGATAGGTTGGCAAGGACCATTTCCCATGGAAAGGGTGATATCCAGAACCAACTATCAGATCCGGATCCGGGGAAAGTCGAAGATTTTCCATATCAATCTCTTGCGGAAATACGAAGAGAGACCCGGAGACAAGGCAGCTCATCTCATGGCAATGGCAGTTGCAGTGGAGACTGAAGTGGGAACCAGCGAGGGCAGGGAATATCCCCTGGTACACCAGGAAACCTACAAGGATGTGCAGGTGAACCCTGATCTGACCTCTCAGGAGAGGGAAAAGATAACCCAGGTTCTCAAGTCTCATAAGGGGATACTGACTGATAAACCAGGACGAACCAGGTTGGTTGAGTTCGAGATGGCTTTGACCACACAGGAGCCTGTTCGTCAAAAGGTTTACCCAGTGCCATTCTCTAAGGAAAAGGCCCTGGAGGAGGAAATACAAAAACTGCTGGAGGATGACGTGATTGCACCATCCACATCCCCATACAATGCAGGGGTAGTTTTGTTACGGAAACCAAGTGGAGAACACCGGTTGTGTATAGACTACCGACTTCTGAACAGTCACACACAATTTCAGGTGGAACCTTTGCCGAATCCAACCCAGTTATTCGTTTGGCTCCATAAGGCTCGGTACTTTTCAAAGGTAGATCTGAGTCGGGGGTACTATCCGATACCAGTCAAACCGGAGATTCGACCACTGTTGGCTTTCGTTACACCCAGTGAACACTACGAATTCAAGGTCATGCCCTTTGGACTCAGCAATGCACCTAGTGTGTTTACACGCATGATGAGGACTTTACTTGATCCTTTACAAGATCCGTCCATCATCTCATTCATGGATGATATTCTGATTTCCAGTGACAGCTTGGATGACCACTTGCAATACTTGGAGAGAGTGTTTAATAGACTCAAGGAAGCAGGGCTTACCACTCGTCCAATCAACTGCGTGATTGGTTACCAGACTCTGGAATTTCTAGGTCACACCATCACTCCAGGACACATTGTCCCAGAAGAAAAGAACCTGGAGAAAATCAGAAATGCACCAAGGCCAAAAACGAAGAAGGATATGCGATCTTTTCTCTCGTTGTGTGGGTTCTACCACAAATTTATCCCACATTTCAAGGAACTGGGAGCTCCATTGACGGAAACCTTGAAAAAGGGATTCCCGGACCAAATCATTTGGACACCAGAATGTGAGACTGCCTATAGTCAGTTAAAGGAGACCTTGGTCAGCAAGCGTGTATTGCAGCTCCCTGACCTTTCCAAACCATTTGTGTTGAGAACGGATGCGAGTGGGATTGGAATTGGGGCAGCCCTGTTACAGGAAGGGAAAGACGATGCTTCGGTTTTGAAACCTGTGGCATACGCAAGCAAGAAACTACTCCAGGCTGAGAGGAATTATTCGACCGTCGAGAGAGAGTGCTTGTCTCTTGTATGGGCAGTGCAAAAATTCCAGCCCTATTTGTATGGAGTTAAGTTTCGGGTTCAGTCGGATCATCAGCCCCTGATGTTCTTGGCTACTTCTCAGAGGCACCGTTTGATGCGGTGGTAGTTGTTACTTCAACCTTATAATTTCACAGTGAAGTACATTCCTGGGAAGGAAAATGTTGGAGCGGATTTCTTGTCAAGACACCCAGTTCCTGAAGAAGAGGAATGAATCATCTGGATTGAACTCACGGTGGAGAAGAGTGAGATGGGCTACTCTCTTAAGAGGGGGCCTATGTCACGGAAAACACCGTGAGTAACCAGTGATGACAATAAAAGGCGATCGGATTAGCGACATGTTCGAGGCCACAGGTTGTTTCAACAAATACAGAAAAAAGAGTCTGGGTTGCAGCTGCACGTGTTCACATCTGGTCGGCAAAACAGGAACATTCGATGGTGAGTGAGATGAATCAATACACCACTTTGACAGTTCATAAACAGTAACCAAGTAGAATGGCCCAGCTCGGGACATGAAACAGTCCCGTCTGTCAATTAGAATTTCCTTACATCACACGAAATGGCGGCTGTGATTGTCACCACTCGACAGAAGATTGGCGGTTTGTTATTGAAAACTGTTGTTGGGACCATACAGTAACTCGCTAGCTTGTTGTGGAAGTCCGTTGTTGGGAGCATACAGGAACTCGCTAGCTTGTTTTGGGAGTCAAAACAAGTGATGACAACTCTGACATTGATTGAGCCAGGGAAGATAGATTCTTGACAAGGGATGATCTGCCCAAAATAACACCTGTGTGGACATAAAGAATAACGTCACGTGACCAATTTTAGGCGGTTGCCAAAAAACCCGATTTGGGGACAACCAGTGTAACTCGAAACGTTGATCTAGGTAGACGTGCTTTGGCACGGCAGTTAGGGAGTTAAGAACATCTAACGTGTGCGGGATTAATTAGATTTATTTTACACGTGCCTGTCATGGCAAACTTAGATGTGATTGAGTAAACTGCAGTGCCGTATAAGGTAGAACCTATTATATAATTAGTTCTAATTAATATAGGCAGTAACCTTGTTAAATCTAGAGTGTGATGATTAGCACTGTTAGTGGAAAACTAGTTAGAGTAGTGAAGTGATAATTGGCTCAGCTAGGATGAATAGGATAGCGGGGTGGTAATTGGAGAGATTTAAGATGGGCTGGGAGATGGAGAAAGTGTCCAATGGGGGGATCTTTCAGTGGGTTGCCCACTGAGGTTTTGCACTCTGTTATTGGTCTTTCCTTGTCGTCGCCTAATTCGGACGTAGGTGAGGAGCTAATATGCTCTATGATAAAGTTTAGTTAGCTGTAAAATAACTGAGCAAGGCAATAGGCTTACACTCAGCCGGTAGGATCAGTGACTAGTACTATCACCAGATGTGTTGTTTCTCTCACAGGTTCCATACCAGCTACGAGGAAGCTCAACACTGGTTTAGAAAAGGGTCAAATCCCATTTGAAAGAACCTCAGTTGAACAGTATAATGTTTCTTACGGAAATTAAATAACGCTTGAAGGAAGATGGTTCACCTAAGATGGGTGATGATTGTTGATGCATCACACAGCATAAGAACATTGGTAACTAAACAAGAACATTAAAATATAATAGTCACATGGTGTGATATATTCTAGTGAAATAGTACAAAAGACATGATACTTTAAACTAGATAGACACTAGTTAGGATCAAGTATATTAACAATAAGAGTGATACCTAAGTACACCCAACAAAGGATTCGTACAGTTTTAGGACCGATAGGAACTTATGTGTAGTGTGCAACCGGTCCATGATCAGCTGTAATTTACAAACAGTATCTATTTCGGATAATCAGGAAGATGGATTACCAGGTAGCTACAGATGACAGTCGGTGTCCGGCAGGAGAAATACAGTACCGGGTGAGATGGACTTGTTCTGACTTAACGTGCTGTGGTGTGTCCTTGCAAGGATGAACTGACTATGCTATTATCTGAGGATCCGATCCTACACACATTATAGAACACATCACACATTTTCTTCGCATACACGTCTCACGTACATTACACTTTTCTTTTAATAAATTAACCTGTATTAATTTTTAGAAGCAAGAGGTGTTGAATATGTTGCGTTGGGGAAGTATGAGAGGAGGCATAGTGCGACAGTGAGAGAGAGAGAGAGAGAGAGAGAGAGAGAGAGAGAGAGAGAGAGAGATTGGTCTCATAAGGGGATACTGACTGATAAACCAGGGCGAACAAGGTTGGTTGAGTTCGAGATGGCTTTGACCACACAGGAGCCTGTTCGTCAAAAGGTTTACCCAGTGCCATTCTCTAAGGAAAAGGCCCTGGAGGAGGAAATATTAAAACTGCTGGAGGATGACGTGATTGCACCATCCACATCCCCATACAATGCAGGGGTAGTTTTGTTACGGAAACCAAGTGGAGAACACCGGTTGTGTATAGACTACCGACTTCTGAACAGTCACACACAATTTCAGGTGGAACCTTTGCCGAATCCAACCCAGTTATTCGCTAGGCTCCATAAGGCTCGGTACTTTTCAAAGGTAGATCTGAGTCGGGGGTACTATCCGATACCAGTCAAACCGGAGATTCGACCACTGTTGGCTTTCAGTACACCCAGTGGACACTACGAATTCAAGGTCATGCCCTTTGGACTCAGCAATGCACCTAGTGTGTTTACACGCATGATGAGAACTTTACTTTATCCTTTACAGGATCCGTCCATCATCTCATTCATGGATGATATTCTGATTTCCAGTGACAGCTTGGATGACCACTTGCAATCATTATAGAGAGTGTTTAATAGACTCAAGGAAGCAGGGCTTACCGCTCGTCCAACCAACTGCATGATTGGTTACCAGACTCTGGAATTTCTAGGTCACACCATCACTCCAGGACACATTGTCCCAGAAGAAAAGAACCTGGAGAAAATCAGAAATGCACCAAGGCCAAAAACGAAGAAGGATATGCGATCTTTTCTCTCGTTGTGTGGGTTCTACCACAAATTTATCCCACATTTCACGGAACTGGGAGCTCCATTGACGGAAACCTTGAAAAAGGGATTCCCGGACCAAATCATTTGGACACCAGAATGTGAGACTGCCTATAGTCAGTTAAAGGAGACCTTGGTCAGCAAGCGTGTATTGCAGCTCCCTGACCTTTCCAAACCATTTGTGTTGAGAACGGATGTGAGTGGGATTGGAATTGGGGCAGCCCTGTTACAGGAAGGGAAAGACGATGCTTCGGTTTTGAAACCTGTGGCATACGCAAGCAAGAAACTACTCCAGGCTGAGAGGAATTATTCGACCGTCGAGAGAGAGTGCTTGTCTCTTGTATGGGCAGTGCAAAAATTCCAGCCCTATTTGTATGGAGTTAAGTTTCGGGTTCAGTCGGATCATCAGCCCCTGATGTTCTTGGCTACTTCTCAGAGGCTCAACGCCCGTTTGATGCGGTGGTCGTTGCTACTTCAACCTTATAATTTCACAGTGGAGTACATTCCTGGGAAGGAAAATGTCGGAGCGGATTTCTTGTCAAGACACCCAGCTCCTGAAGAAGAGGAATGAATCATCTGGATTGAACTCACGGTGGAGAAGAGTGAGATGGGCTACTATGTCACGGAAAACACCGTGAGTAACCAGTGATGACAATAAAAGGCGTTCGGATTAGCGACATGTTCGAGGCCACCGGTTGTTTCAAGAAATACAGAAAAAACAGTCTAGGTTGCAGCTGCACGTGTTCACATCTGGTCGGCAAAACAGGAACATTCGATGGTGAGTGAGATGAATCAATACACCACTTTGACAGTTCATAAACAGTAACCAAGTAGAGTGGCCCAGCTCGGGACATGAAACAGTCCCGTCTGTCAATTAGAATTTCCTTACATCACACGAAATGGCGGCTGTGATTGTCACCACTCGACAGAAGATTGGCGGTTTGTTATTGAAAACTGTTGTTGGGACCATACAGTAACTCGCTAGCTTGTTGTGGGAGTCCGTTGTTGGGAGCATACAGGAACTCGCTAGCTTGTTTTGGGAGTCAAAACAAGTGATGACAACTCTGACATTGATTGAGCCAGGGAAGATAGATTCCTGACAAGGGATGATCTGCCCAAAATAACACCTGTGTGGACATAAAGAATAACGTCACGTGACCAATTTTAGGCGGTTGCCAAATAACCCGATTTGGGGACAACCAGTGTAACTCGAAACGTTGATCTAGGTAGACGTGCTGTGGCACGGCAGTTAGGGAGTTAAGAACATCTAACGTGTGCGGGATTAATTAGATTTATTTTACACGTGCCTGTCATGGCAAACTTAGATGTGATTGGGTAAACTGCAGTGCCGTATAAGGTAGAACCTATTATATAATTAGTTCTAATTAATATAGGCAGTAACCTTGTTAAAACTAGAGTGTGATGATTAGCACTGTTAGTGGAAAACTAGTTAGAGTAGTGAAGTGATAATTGGCTCAGCTAGGATGAATAGGATAGCGGGGTGATAATTGGAGAGATTTAAGATGGGTTGGGAGATGGGGAAAGTGTCCAATGGGGGGGGGGGATCTTTCAGTGGGTTGCCCACTGAGGTTTTGCACTCTGTTATTGGTCTTTCCTTGTCGTCGCCTAATTCGGACGTAGGTGAGGAGCTAATATGCTCTATGATAAAGTTTAGTTAGCTGTAAAATAACTGAGCAAGGCAATAGGCTTACACTCAGCCGGTAGGATCAGTGACTAGTACTATCACCAGATGTGTTGTTTCTCTCACAGGTTCCATACCAGCTACGAGGAAGCTCAACACTGGTTTAGAAAAGGGTCAAATCCCATTTGAAAGAACCTCAGTTGAACAGTATAATGTTTCTTACGGAAATTACATAACGCTTGAACGAAGATGGTTCACCTAAGATGGGTGATGATTGTTGATGCATCACACAGCATAAGAACATTGGTAACTAAACAAGAACATTAAAATATAATAGTCACATGGTGTGATATATTCTAGTGAAATAGTACAAAAGACATGATACTTTAAACTAGATAGACACTAGTTAGGATCAAGTATATTAACAATAAGAGTGATACCTAAGTACACCCAACAAAGGATTCGTACAGTTTTAGGACCGATAGGAACTTATGTGTAGTGTGCAACCGGTCCATGATCAGCTGTAATTTACAAACAGTATCTATTTCGGATAATCAGGAAGATGGATTACCAGGTAGCTACAGATGACAGTCGGTGTCCGGCAGGAGAAATACAGTACCGGGTGAGATGGACTTGTTCTGACTTAACGTGCTGTGGTGTGTCCTTGCAAGGATGAACTGACTATGCTATTATCTGAGGATCCGATCCTACACACATTATAGAACACATCACACATTTTCTTCGCATACACGTCTCACGTACATTACACTTTTCTTTTAATAAATTAACCTGTATTAATTTTTAGAAGCAAGAGGTGTTGAATATGTTGCGTTGGGGAAGTATGAGAGGAGGCATAGTGCGACAGTGAGAGAGAGAGAGAGAGAGAGAGAGAGAGAGAGAGAGAGAGAGAGAGAGAGAGAGAGAGAGATTGGTCTCATAAGGGGATACTGACTGATAAACCAGGACGAACAAGGTTGGTTGAGTTCGAGATGGCTTTGACCACACAGGAGCCTGTTCGTCAAAAGGTTTACCCAGTGCCATTCTCTAAGGAAAAGGCCCTGGAGGAGGAAATATAAAAACTGCTGGAGGATGACGTGATTGCACCATCCACATCCCCATACAATGCAGGGGTAGTTTTGTTACGGAAACCAAGTGGAGAACACCGGTTGTGTATAGACTACCGACTTCTGAACAGTCACACACAATTTCAGGTGGAACCTTTGCCGAATCCAACCCAGTTATTCGCTAGGCTCCATAAGGCTCGGTACTTTTCAAAGGTAGATCTGAGTCGGGGGTACTATCCGATACCAGTCAAACCGGAGATTCGACCACTGTTGGCTTTCAGTACACCCAGTGGACACTACGAATTCAAGGTCATGCCCTTTGGACTCAGCAATGCACCTAGTGTGTTTACACGCATGATGAGGACTTTACTTGATCCTTTACAGGATCCGTCCATCATCTCATTCATGGATGATATTCTGATTTCCAGTGACAGCTTGGATGACCACTTGCAATCATTGGAGAGAGTGTTTAATAGACTCAAGGAAGCAGGGCTTACCGCTCGTCCAACCAACTGCATGATTGGTTACCAGACTCTGGAATTTCTAGGTCACACCATCACTCCAGGACACATTGTCCCAGAAGAAAAGAACCTGGAGAAAATCAGAAATGCACCAGGCCAAAAACGAAGAAGGATATGCGATCTTTTCTCTCGTTGTGTGGGTTCT
This sequence comes from Cepaea hortensis, assembly GCA_963921405.1. Taxonomy (NCBI): domain Eukaryota; kingdom Metazoa; phylum Mollusca; class Gastropoda; order Stylommatophora; family Helicidae; genus Cepaea; species Cepaea hortensis. The sequence continues at coordinate 73,745,472 of OY992894.1, read as the reverse complement.
ACCACAAATTTATCCCACATTTCACGGAACTGGGAGCTCCATTGACGGAAACCTTGAAAAAGGGATTCCCGGACCAAATCATTTGGACACCAGAATGTGAGACTGCCTATAGTCAGTTAAAGGAGACCTTGGTCAGCAAGCGTGTATTGCAGCTCCCTGACCTTTCCAAACCATTTGTGTTGAGAACGGATGCGAGTGGGATTGGAATTGGGGCAGCCCTGTTACAGGAAGGGAAAGACGATGCTTCGGTTTTGAAACCTGTGGCATACGCAAGCAAGAAACTACTCCAGGCTGAGAGGAATTATTCGACCGTCGAGAGAGAGTGCTTGTCTCTTGTATGGGCAGTGCAAAAATTCCAGCCCTATTTGTATGGAGTTAAGTTTCGGGTTCAGTCGGATCATCAGCCCCTGATGTTCTTGGCTACTTCTCAGAGGCTCAACGCCCGTTTGATGCGGTGGTCGTTGCTACTTCAACCTTATAATTTCACAGTGGAGTACATTCCTGGGAAGGAAAATGTTGGAGCGGATTTCTTGTCAAGACACCCAGCTCCTGAAGAAGAGGAATGAATCATCTGGATAGAACTCACGGTGGAGAAGAGTGAGATGGGCTACTATGTCACGGAAAACACCGTGAGTAACCAGTGATGACAATAAAAGGCGTTCGGATTAGCGACATGTTCGAGGCCACCGGTTGTTTCAAGAAATACAGAAAAAACAGTCTGGGTTGCAGCTGCACGTGTTCACATCTGGTCGGCAAAACAGGAACATTCGATGGTGAGTGAGATTAATCAATACACCACTTTGACAGTTCATAAACAGTAACCAAGTAGAGTGGCCCAGCTCGGGACATGAAACAGTCCCGTCTGTCAATTAGAATTTCCTTACATCACACGAAATGGCGGCTGTGATTGTCACCACTCGACAGAAGATTGTCGGTTTGTTATTGAAAACTGTTGTTGGGACCATACAGTAACTCGCTAGCTTGTTGTGGAAGTCCGTTGTTGGGAGCATACAGGAACTCGCTAGCTTGTTTTGGGAGTCAAAACAAGTGATGACAACTCTGACATTGATTGAGCCAGGGAAGATAGATTCTTGACAAGGGATGATCTGCCCAAAATAACACCTGTGTGGACATAAAGAATAACGTCACGTGACCAATTTTAGGCGGTAGCCAAATAACCCGATTTGGGGACAACCAGTGTAACTCGAAACGTTGATCTAGGTAGACGTGCTTTGGCACGGCAGTTAGGGAGTTAAGAACATCTAACGTGTGCGGGATTAATTAGATTTATTTTACACGTGCCTGTCATGGCAAACTTAGATGTGATTGAGTAAACTGCAGTGCCGTATAAGGTAGAACCTATTATATAATTAGTTCTAATTAATATAGGCAGTAACCTTGTTAAAACTAGAGTGTGATGATTAGCACTGTTAGTGGAAAACTAGTTAGAGTAGTGAAGTGATAATTGGCTCAGCTAGGATGAATAGGATAGCGGGGTGATAATTGGAGAGATTTAAGATGGGTTGGGAGATGGGGAAAGTGTCCAATGGGGGGGGGGGGGGGATCTTTCAGTGGGTTGCCCACTGAGGTTTTGCACTCTGTTATTGGTCTTTCCTTGTCGTCGCCTGATTCGGACGTAGGTGAGGAGCTAATATGCTCTATGATAGAGTTTAGTTAGCTGTAAAATAACAGAGCAAGGCAATAGGCTTACACTCAGCCGGTAGGATCAGTGACTAGTACTATCACCAGATGTGTTGTTTTTCTCACAGGTTCCATACCAGCTACGAGGAAGCTCAACACTGGTTAGAAAAGGGTCAAATCCCATTTGAAAGAACCTCAGTTGAACAGTATAATGTTTCTTACGGAAATTAAATAACGCTTGAAGGAAGATGGTTCACCTAAGATGGGTGATGATTGTTGATGCATCACACAGCATAAGAACATTGGTAACTAAACAAGAACATTAAAATATAATAGTCACATGGTGTGATATATTCTAGTGAAATAGTACAAAAGACATGATACTTTAAACTAGATAGACACTAGTTAGGATCAAGTATATTAACAATAAGAGTGATACCTAAGTACACCCAACAAAGGATTCGTACAGTTTTAAGACCGATAGGAACTTATGTGTAGTGTGCAACCGGTCCATGATCAGCTGTAATTTACAAACAGTATCTATTTCGGATAATCAGGAAGATGGATTACCAGGTAGCTACAGATGACAGTCGGTGTCCGGCAGGAGAAATACAGTACCGGGTGAGATGGACTTGTTCTGACTTAACGTGCTGTGGTGTGTCCTTGCAAGGATGAACTGACTATGCTATTATCTGAGGGTCCGATCCTACACACATTATAGAACACATCACACATTTTCTTCGCATACACGTCTCACGTACATTACACTTTTCTTTTAATAAATTAATCTGTATTAATTTTTAGAAGCAAGAGTTGTTGAATATGTTGCGTTGGGGAAGTATGAGAGGAGGCATAGTGCGACAGTGAGAGAGAGAGAGAGAGAGAGAGAGAGAGAGAGAGAGAGAGAGAGAGAGAGAGAGAGAGAGAGAGAAAGGGTGTCCACGGGCTGATGGAGTGTGTTGGATGGAAGCTGGTGGATTCTCCAGGATATTGATAGGAAGAAAAAAATTATAATGTGGGTGTTGACTCCCCTCACTCCAGGGACGACACTTTAAAGGAAGAAACGACACTCACCCTCGTAACCTTTTCTACCCAGCTATGCACCGCTTTACGGGAAATCGCTAGGGGCTAAGTCCACTGAAAATTCACCTTGGTGGGAGACATTTCACGAATGACGCCGAAGTTGAATGTAAAGTGAAAGCGTGATTTAGTAAACAGGGCACGCAGTTCTATGCGGCCGGTTTGGGAGGACTGATAAAACGATGGGATAAGTGCATCAATGTTGGTGGAAATTATGTTGAGAAATAAAGGGACAGTGTATGTATAAAAATAAACTGGTTTCAAGTTGTTATCATGGTTAGTTATGTTTCTACAGCCATTTGAGTCTTACTTATTAACTTACCCTCGTATTACAAAGTTTAATATTATTTGAATCAATCTTTATTGTGCATGATGTAATTAACCTCAATTTTATGTCATGGTAACTCAAAATGACCTTTATGATGATCAATTTCACATTGTACGATTAAAGAACACAATTTGTAAATTGTCCCAGAAGAATGTGCATCAATGTTGGTGGAAATTATGTTGAGAAATAAAGGGACAGTGTATGTATAAAAATAAACTGGTTTCAAGTTGTTATCATGGTTAGTTATGTTTCTACAGCCATTTGAGTCTTACTTGATGTAATTAACCTCAATTTTATGTCATGGTAACTCAAAATGACCTTGAGATGTAAAACCAATGTGGTTTAAAGAGATCCTCGAAAGAGCGAGAGACTCTTTCTTTGACTGAAACGGTCATCTAGTCAGAACCATTGATAATGTAAATTAAGCTATCATATTTCTGCTCAAGAACACACAAACACACACACTATATATATATATATATATATATATATATATATATATATATATATATATATATATATATATATATATATATATATATATATATATATATATATCACTACACTTGGTATGTAGAACAATCGTAATCAATGATGAACATGACGTCATCAAAAATGTGCTCAATATTCCATCCCGAGGTAATATGCAGCGAATGGCTATCGTCTGCTGGCCTGATTCTTTGCACTCTAAACAAAATGGTGTTATTAACGGACGAATTTTCTTTTCTTTTTTTTTGGGGGGGGGGGTGAGGGGGGTGGGGTTGAACAATTGTTTCGGAGTGTCGGTCGATACACAGGAATGGCTATTCACAGATGTTTAGCAAGATTTCCTGATAAACAACCTCCTCGTCGCATTACGGTTACAATGTGTTGGATAAGTTACAATGAATACTTCATTGGTACTTTCCAGCTTTCCCAAATCAACGTTAGACCATAGCAGTGACTATTGTAACTAATTTAATTAATATTTTAGCACACTTGTTGATGACGTCATGTGCTTCATTTTTTTCAAAATTGTTCTACATACAAAATATAGTGAGACTTTACAAACATCCATACTGTTATCTCGGCACAGTCATAACATCTGATGGGCGATGCTTTGAAGAGATTAAAACAAGAACTGCCAATGCGAAGGTAGCCTTTTGCAAGATGAAAAACATACTGACCAATAAAAAGATATCAATTGAAACGAGAAAAAGAGTGTTGAGGTGCTACATAGAACCCGTGCTTTTGTATGGATGTGAAGCGTGGACAATAAGCAGTTGAGCTGAAAAACAGCTGATGGCTGTGGAAATGTGGTTTCTGAGGAAAATGTAAAGAATACCATGGACGGACAGAAAAACCAATGAGCAAGTCCTTCAAAAGACAAATGAAGATCGTAAACTGATTAGAGTCATTAGACGTAGAAAGTCAAAATTTTTTGGGCATGTTATGAGAAGAAGTGGCTTGGAGAACTTGGTGACAACTGGCAAGATCGAAGGGAAGAGACCAAGGGGAAGACCGAGGAGTAAATACCTGGGTGGATTGGCCACATGGCATGGTCGAGACAGGAACACGGAGCGATCCACGACTCTGGTGATCGAGTGAGATGGCAGAACATGACCGCCCACGCTTACAGGCATGGCACATGATGGATGGAGTATTTATGAATGATGAAGTACAGTCCAGGCAGTCTCAATAAGGAGTGCTCATTTCTTTCGCAGTTGTCCTGCAATCATTCATCGGTTCATCATCGACACCGTTTGAGTCCTGTTTCAGTTACTTATTTGTCCACATCCTATTTGGAAAACGATACACTATGAACAAGAAAAGTTTGTAAACATTCGTGCCAATTAATCCGTGTGTGCTTCTTTATTTTTAAAGAAAAATAAATAAATTTGGTTGCATGTCCTTCACTGGATGTAACAGTCTACCCCAGCATTTTGGCTGTTCGTGATTCCTGAGTAACTTTTAAATTCAGTAGTTTGCCATTGATTTCTGAACGACCGTGCTGTGACCTATACCTTTTTTCGAATAACAACAACACCGCTGTGTTTTGAACCCGGGTAATTGGAATTACGAATCGCGTACCATAATTCAAAAACCGGAAAAATTCCCGCGAAACCATGGCGACTCATTCAAGTTTCCCGGTATACAAATATAAGATCTTATATTATTATTTTAAATAGTTGTTTACAAGATAAAGATAATGCCATGACAGAAACTGCAGCACGCGTGACCAATATTAGGTCTTAGCAAATACTAGCTCTTCTCTATTTGTTTTAGGTATCCCTCTATTTCGTTTTCCTTGTGGATTCCAGACAGGGCAATGTCTAGTTATATAGAAGAGAATCAAGACAAAGATGAATATTATTGGGAAGACATGGAGGGAGGTGCAGGAGATAGCAAATGATAGGGCAGCTTGTCGTGGTTGGTTGAGGCCCTAAGTCCCATTGTGGAATAAATGGAAGAAGATGAGGAGGAGAAAGAAGAATATAACAGTTAGAGAGCCGCTGTAGCGTTGTAGCTAGACGCCTGCTTGGCGACTTAGTGGCTATGGGTTCGAATTCACATAGAGCCAGACTTTTACAATTGACCTGAGCTCCCATAATGACACATTCTAAAATGATTACCAGATAATGTCTTGGGAAGTGAAAGCCACAGGAGTTACAATAACCACATGACGTCTAAATTACCGGCTAGCCTAATAAATATGGGTCTATCACCATAATTCGTCATAAGACGTGTTTATATGCTAGTTCAGTGTATAATGAGGTTGTTTGACCAGCTCCTTTGCCCGTGCTCAGCTCCCCAAAGAGAATGTTCCAATAATTATCAAAGTAGCCCCATTCCGGTCAGATAACAAACATTTCCAGCGAGCTAATCATTACTCCAAGCGGCAAGGGAATGAAGGGCTTGTTAAAGGTCTGAAGACTTCTCGAGGCAAAAAAGTTGGAGGGGTGGTTCTACAAGCGAGAGGATCAACTTCATTGCACCACGTTTTATCCCATATGGCTCTGTTTCCTTCCGGAGGGTCACTGCCGATATCGCCCTTAGCACTCAGCAGCCCCAGCAGCGACTTCCAAGAGTCTACGAAACAAGTTTACCCCTGAACCGAATGTTGGAGTCCGAAAGGTACCTGGCCCAGACAACATTATGGTGGGAGAAATTGAGTCTGTATGAAATTGTGTTATAGAACTAATGACAGCAGTATCAATGCCGTCTGTACTAATGGGTACATTCCTGATCGCCTATCAAAATCCAGCTCTTTAGAATCCGAATGTCATTGCGTAATACGCAATGTGGGTCACATGACAAAGTTGTTACTGAAAATAATTATGAGAAAAAAGGAAACAAGATCATCATCATCATCATCATCATCATCTTCCACTTCTGCCATCAAGCGTCGTGGGGAGGAATAATTTGCGTTCCAGCGCCCGGTGGACGGCACTGGATAGTGTCATTCCATGTGGTTGTACAATGTCTCTGATGTCGTCAATCCATTTTCTTCTTGGACGTCCTCGTGGTCTCGTCGCAGATGATCTTTGATGTAAGGCCAGTGATGGTAGTTGCTGATGTTGCATTCTAACGACATGGCCAAACCACTTGATCTTCTGTCTTTCAATAAATGTGGCACAAGGTGTTGATCCCACAGTCTGTCTGATAGTAGCATTTCTTACTCGGTCTCGGATTGTTAAGTTGGCAGCTCTCCTCAGGCATCTCATTTCGCAGGTGTTGATTTTGCGAAGGTGTAATTTGGATAAAGTCCAGGTTTGAGATTGATAGCATAGGGTTGATGTGAATATGCTGTTTATTATCTGTCGTTTTGCGGACATGGGTATGTTTGGATGCTTCAGTAAGGGTGATAGTTGATATGTAAGTGCACTACCTTTTTGACATCTGATTTCAATTTCTGTGTCCAATCTGCCATCTTCTGTGATCATACTTCCAAGGTATTTGAATTCTTTAACTTGTTTCAGAGGTGTGTTATTTATCTGTATACTTAGTGGGCCTGGCGATCTGCTAACTTGCATTACTTCGGTTTTGGCTGTGTTTATACTCATATTATATCTGCTGCAGGTTGAACTCAGATTAGTAATATGATTTTGTAGTCTGCCCTCATCGCTGTAAAACATGCACTGATCGTCTGCAAATATAAGTTCATTTATTCCTTGTGAGTCAGTTGTTTCATCTGGAGTAAAGAGTTCTAAATTTTCTGAATCTGTTCTGTCGAGACTTGCTTCTTTGGAAATTCTGTCCATGTAGATATTGAATAGCAGGGGAGAGAGCACACATCCCTGTCTCACTCCTGTATTGACTGTGAACATATCTGATATACCTTCTTGTGTTCTTACTGCACTTTGGCTCGAGTGGTACATGGCTATGATGTTTTCTAGCAGTTGCCCTTCTATCCCATAGTCTTCAAGAATGGTCCATAATTTGTATCTGTCTACTCTATCGAAAGCCTTTTCCTGATCCACAAACACAATATTCTGCTGGTCACTATATTCGATAGTTTTTTCACAAATTTGTCTAAGTGTAAATAATGCATCAGTGCAACTTTTACCTTTCCGAAAACCGAATTGTGCTTTGCTTAACTGTTGTTCAACTATTGGTCTAGCTCTTTGTTCCAAAAGTTTTGCATACATTTTCCCTATATGGCTCAGGAGTGATATACCTCTGTGTGTTTCGCACTCTCTCATATTGCCTTTCTTTTTCCATATTGGTACTATTATTGCCTGTTGCCAATCATCTGGGACTTTTCTTTCTTCCCATGCTATGTTAAAAAGTCTTGTTAGCCATTTAACTCCTGTTTCCCCACAGGCCTGAATAGCTTCTGTGGTTATTCCATCTGGACCTGGTGATTTGTTTTTAGGACTTTTCTGTATAACTGCTTTGACTTCTGCAGGTATGAAATTTAATTTTTGCTGTCCCTGGCATTTAGGCACAAAAGTGAGGTTTTCTATGTTATGTGTGGGGTTAAGTAGTTCTTGAAAGTATTCTGCCCACCTTGCCAGTCTTTGTTGTGGATTAAATATCGGTATACCTCTTTTGCTGTTTATGATGGTGGTTGGGTTGTAAGATGCATCTCTGTTTCTCATTGTGGTGACACGTTTATAAAATTCTCTTGGGCAGTCTTTGCTAAGGGTCGCCATCTGTTCACCGTATATTCTCCAGGAAACAAACAAGATAATACCATAAATTAGTGATGGACAACGTGGATTTGTAGAGCGAAAGGGTACACACGAGGAAATATACATTCTCATGACACTAAATAAAAGCTAAGGACGCAAAAATCAGATTTGTAAGTATGCATCATAGTCAACATGTGGAAATATTCAAACTACCATAACAACTAAATTATGTTCTTTTATATTATTATATTTTATATATATTATTTATATCTAGATACATGGATAACATCAGTCGGACAATGCATAACTGCAGTTTACAAAAAAAAAAAACAACAACAACAACAACAACAACAACAAACGAGTAGGACAAACAACAAATGCATTTTGTAATATGAAGCGCATTTTATGCAATAAATTCTTGTCATTGGAAGTTAAACCCAAACAAAAAATACTGCTCCCATGTTACATAGAGACCAATACTAACATACGACTGCAAAAACTGGGCACTGTTTACTAACAAGCGAAAACAAAAATTTACAAGAGTATTTAGTGATGTGGTTTTATGAAAGAATACTGAAAATTCCTTTGGCAACTAACCTTAATAATCTACCCGTCTTGAAGGAGAGAAATTGACTAGAAAACTTAGAGACAAATGCCAACATTTATAGGAAAAGAGCAACGGGAAAGCAGAGAAATAAATACTTGGATGATTTGGCCGCTTGGTATAATCCAGACAAGAACAGAGACCTCATCCAAGACTCTAGTGATCGTGTGTGATTGCGAAAGATGGCCGCCTAGACCTATCAGCATGGCAAACGATGATGGTAGAATTGCTTCTTGCTTCTTGTCCATGATTCAAAAACGTGGTAAATTAAAATTTATTGTCACATATGTCTACCTCACACGTGTCAAGCTGTAATCAATCCCCGTATCTATTGGTTGGTTGGATTCGACAACAAATTCATAGGTTTTAAATTAATTCATCACGCCCTTCTTCTGTGATAATTAGCATGGAATTAGAAACGAAAATCTAAGTATGTTTTTATTTAAGTACCTTATTGAATGAACAAAATACAAGCAAGAATTGGTGTAAAGAGACTTATATAATTATCTAGTCTGTTTAAAGATATTTATTTAAACAATATGTCTTACGAATGACTTTTTTACATTTCTTTAAAGCCATAGCAATAACTGAGGACCCCATTCAAGCAACTGAAACAGTACGAGAAATAGATTCGCTGATATTGTTAGGCACGTACTGACATGGAAGAAAGAAGTATAGATTATAGAACACACTAGTCAATATACAAATTGAAAGATATGGTGGCGACAGTGGGATTCGAAACCGCCTCCTCCACAATATAGAATTTCGCTCATGGAATATGTGTTATTTTGTCACATGATTTTCTTTTCACCCGTATGCTAACAGTGTTGTGTAGGTCCGACCTTTGGTAGACACTTTGTTCATATCTTTGCCGCTCTGACTGTCAAAACGTCAACTATCGTAGGCAACCGCTCAAAGTGTACCCGATCGCCGCGACTGACATTTGTGATATTCTAGTATGATACTTTGGTCGCGTCTAGCGTGAGACGCGAAGTAAAGTGGTTACACACCCGCCTTACAAGCCAGTGATCCGGAGTTCGATCCGGGTCCAGTCATGGATATGCACTACTGACGAGCTCAAACGAGAGTGAAACTCGAGTCTAGTGCTTCAAAAAAGACATGGACAAGGCCTTAGCTTCGTAACGGAATACGATCATCGTTGCCAGTAGTGGGTTGTGTTCAATCTTCAAACCTTACACCCCGAAACAATCAATTAAATCAATTTGATCATTGCTCGCTGGATTTTAATCGCCTGGTGTGCCTTACCAGATCGAGAAGACTTGATAATTCGGAGCCACATCGATTGATGGATGGAGGGGGAGAAGATGAGAGAAGGTGAGGAGGAAAAAGAAGGAGGTGAAATGAGGAGGAAGAAGGAGATGGAGGGAGAAAGAGGGGGAGGATGGATGTGGAGGAAGAAGGGTGAAGAAAAAGGTGGAGGAACAAGGAGGAAGATGGAGTCGGGGGAGGACGAGGAAGACGAAGGAGGAAGAAGAATGATGATTAAGAAGAAGAAGGAGGAGGATGCAGGAAGCGGGCAGGTAGCAGGAAGAATACGGAGGATAATGTAGGAAGAGGAAGAAGAAGGGAGTGTAACAATGCGTGTATACAGTGGATCAACAAGTAACTTCTGATGTATTTACTTTTTATTAAAACAGGCTTTATTTGTTTATAATGGCGATACAAAATCCAATGACCTCTAAATTGTGATGTTGTCTTCTCTTCTCTCGTCCTTGGTAGTCACTAACCACAGCAAGCTACGTCACGACTTGAGCATCCTTCTTACTGTTCTATCAGGATGCTCAAGCGTGCTGTAGTTTTGCACCCCTAAGCTAATACAGATATGGTATTCATTCTGCTACACCTCCCTTTATTTAAAAAGACTTTTCTTCTTCAAAAGTCTTAACTCCTAACCCCTTTATCCTACACCTTCTCTCCTTACCTCCCATAAATTTCTCTAAACCGCCCCAAACTAACTCTATCTTAAGTAAATATTTCCTTCTAATTGTACCTCATTCCCGCGCCACATAGCAAACCACTATGAAGTTCTTCTTCGTTTCTGTCTCTTCAAAGTTTCTTTACAAAAGTTATAGGTCGTCGTCATATGAATAGCTTGTAAAAATTGTTAGTATGAAATCTCTCATTCTTTCTCCACACAACACAGGATAGACAGAAAAAATATAGATAGGAAAAAGGGTAAAGAAGGGGTGCGCACCCAAATTTATGGAAAGTATAGAGAAATAGTCAACAACAATCACATTTACCTCTCTTGCAAATGAAAAAACTTTTATAAAAAGTTTTTCAAAAATATATCTTATGAAATTACATCTCTGTTCATTATAAATTAAGTTCTCTTTTATATACTCAATATTTATATTGCCATCCACGACCTTGTTTATATTTCACTTATCTCACCTTTAACCATGAGACAATGTTCATATTCCATGAACATTTTAAAATAATTAACGCTGTTTTTTTTCACAGCTCCTATATTTTTCCCCCTCACATCCCACGACACGCCTCCTTGTTTATCTATCCCATATACCCAACCTTATGTGCTGCCATTCACAGCCCCCTTTTTATCTATTCTCTATCAACCAACTTCTTATATTTGTTTCACTATCATAGCATTTTTAAACGTCACTCATGTATATAATATGGCATCCAATCCATATATCTTCAATCAATGCTGACTTTAATGCAGCTCTTATTTTTAACTTCCCCATAACCATTTTATTTGTGTAGTAACCCCGGCATATATTTCCAACACTTCATAGCCATATCAACATATCACAGCAAACAGAATATACCCAAGAACTTATTATTCACAAAGAGAATGTGTCCCTCTACTAGTCCTCAGTAGTTTATTACTATTTTCTGAACGAAGGGTTCTATATAAAGCCCCGTGTATTGTTTTTATACTGGACAAAACCATAACTGTTTGTAAATTAAACTCAACTTAACCAATTTCTAACATATTTATAAACAAGGTAATTCTTATTTAACACACAAGACAATTCACTTAAATTATGAGTTAAGCGAAATAAAATCACAACAGGACATCATACCCCCCCCCCCCCACCCCAGTTTTTATACATCATTTATCTTTCCCCTCATATCACATAAAGGCATCAACTCATTCAAAGAAAAACATATTTTAGAATAATATAACATACATCCTATCCATTGTTAGTCTCTTTTATGGACCAACAATAACTTATTTATCTATTTAAGAAAACTCAAGAAGTCAAACCATAAAATTACAGTAAAAAAATATACCTCACTCGAATTTACATCCATATTAGTTATCTTAATACCTAAATATGTCTACTCCTCAAGACAACTCATTATAAGTATCAATAGAACTCTTTTCTATAACATCATATACATCATCAAGTATCACTTTCCTTTTTAACTCATGAAATTTATATCTTGCTATCTGCAGTATTTTCTATCAATTTATCTCCTATGTTTCCATTTCCTCAGTAACTCCAAGTTTCTTTGAATAAGTGCTATCTCCACATCAATATCTTCTTCTTCGTATAAAGTATTACTTTCTTCCATACTACTATTTGATTCTGAATTTCATCCATTTCTTCTTCATCTGTATGTCTATTACTAGCAGCTGCCAATCTTTTCTTTTCTATATCCAATCTAATTTTTTTTTCATCGTTTCTTAACGACCTTTCTAATAGGGGTATATATTCGTCGCTTGATGAATTTTCCCTAATTCTTCTCTGTCTTTTCACTTCTCTTTCTCTCTGTCTCTCTATTCTCCTTTTCGTTGCTTGTCTAGTATTTTTAAATTGAGCACCTATCTCTTCTTCCATAGATTCTATACTATCATAATGACCCTCATTCATATTTTTTTCTTCTTTTATTATCGTTTTCGGTATTGTCTGTTCTTGAGTATCATCACAAACTGGAGTTGTTATTAATTGACTTTGTACTGGATCTTTTATAAAATCTGGGGGTATTGCTCTTCTGGCGACTTGTTCATCTAAGTATATGGCGTCTGAATAATAATTATTATTATAATTATTGTTTTCCTTATCATCATTATCTCTTCTTAAGTGCTCTACGTGTGCCCTTGCTATATGTCCCGTGATCTGGTTCTTTATACTGTATGATACATTTCCTAACTTTTCTAAAATGTAATAACCTGGAACCTAACGAGCATCAAACTTAGAGTTCCTTCTATGCTTCTTATAATAAACTCTATCACCTACTTTGAATTAATGTAATTTTGTATTCACGTTTCTGTACCTTTTCTGTCTCTCTCTAGCTTTAATTATATTGTTCTTTAACCTTACATGTGCTTTATGCATTTCTTGTATAATGACTTCTTGAAAATCTTCCCCAATATATTTACGTCTTGGTTTTAACAGATTGTCGATAGGTAGTATTGGCTCTCTCCCGTGTAATAAATAAAATGGTGAAAACCCTGTGCTCTCATTTTGATTTGTGCGTATAGCGCTAAGCGCAGGTCCTAGGAATAGATCCCAATCTTTTTCATGTTCATCGACAATCTTTGCTATAATATCGTACAAAGTCCTATGTTGTCTTTCGTTCTTAGCATTTGAAGAAGGTCTATAGTATGGGGTCTTTATATGTTTTATATTCAATTCTTTTAATAACTTTTCAAATTTCTTATTCACAAATTCTTTACCATTATCCGTGAGTACAATCTGTGGGCAACTAAATCTTGGTATGAATTCCTGTAAAAAAATATTAATGATAGTATCTGCGCTCTTATCTGGGATTGCATAAACTTCCGGCCAGAGACTATGGATGTCTACCATATGAATTAAATATACGTTCCCCGATAGTGTTCTAGGGTTAGGACCTGATATATCTAAACTAACTTTTTGCATAGGAAACTGAGGAATATCTGTATCTTGTAAAGGACACTTAATTGTTTTCATATTCCTTAATCTGCATTTTTCACACTATCGACATATTTACAAGCAGTTTTAAATAAATTCGACCAATAATATTTATTCGTAAGTGCTTTCACTAATTTATCACGACCGAGATGACCATTCTCATCATGATATGCTTTTAAAACTTCACTTTCCAAATGTTTTGGAATATATTTCCTTAACTGTTCGTTTCTTTCATTCATGTAATATAACTGTTCATCATCTTGCAAAACTAAATAATTCTTCTTATACTTATTCTCATCCGTTTCTTTTAATTTCTGTTTTATTTCTAAAACTTTTGGATCTAATTCTTGTTCTTCTTTCATATTAAATTGTGCTAAATGTGGGTCTTCTGCTCTAGGTTCAGACTCTTGATCCGACAGTAAACTCTCAAAATCTTCTCTATTTATTATGGCAGAATTTAATATATTTACTTGTCAGTTTCGGTCGTCTATTTCCGGTTCACCTTCGTCTTCCGAGTTTCCTGATGACTGTGGATACGGGATTCTAGACAATAGATCTGCACATGTGTTGTTCCTACCTGGTATGTATTCTATTCTAGTATTGTATCCCCCCTGTAGATTCAACGCCCATGTCTGTATTTTTCTGTTCTGCACTGGAGCTTCTAATAAAGATTTTAAAGGCATGTGGTCAGTTCTAATAATGAAATTTGCGTTATGTAGATAGTAGTTAAGTTTTTGAAGAGCATAATGAATAGCATAAGCTTCCTTCTCAATAGTCGACCATTTTCGCTGAGACCTGCTAAGTTTATGAGATAAGAAATAGATTGGCCTTTCATTTTTAACCCCTGGTATTCCAGATTCTTTTCCTTCATATGGTTGAACCAAACATTACCTGAAGCATTATAGCATTATCTGAAGCATCTGTATATAATATTAGCTGTTTATTCAAATCTGGATATGTCAATAGTGGCACTACTGTTAAGCTATTTTTTTAAAACTCGAACGCTTTTTGACATTCATCATCCCACTTAAATCTAGCGTATTTGCCAGTTAAGTTAGTAATAGGCTCTGCTATTTTTGAGAACACTGGAATGAAACGCCGATAATACCCACAGGTTCCGATAAACGCACGAACTTCTTTTACGTTAGTTGGAGGAGGTAGTTCTATAATAACTTTTATCTCGTCCTGATCTGGTTTAATTCCGTCTCTATTAATAATATACCCCAAATACTTTGTTTCTGTTTTTAAAAATTCGCATTTACTGAGCTTCAGTTTGACATCATGTATTCTTAATCTGTCGAATACTAATTTTACATGTTTTAGGTGATCTTGTACATCTCCTGCTGTATAAATCAAAATGTCATCTATGTATGCCAATGCAAACTTTTGCATACCCTCTAATACTTGATTTATTAATAGCATATAATAAGAGGGCGCCGTACGTACTCCAAAAGGCATTCGTAAGAATTCGTAAGAACCTGCGTGTGTACAAAAAGCACTCTTCTTCTGGGCATATGGGGACATAGGTATACACCAAATATGCATATTTCTCTATTGAAGTTATCCACTTCTTAAAATCTTTTGCCTGTCCGCTAAATTTAACAATTTCAGCTGCCATTCCTTGTTGTTTCATGACTGTGTTGAGTTTACCTATTACCGTTCCTACCCCAGTCAAAATTTTTGCCAGTGAACCTTGTTCTTCTGCCATGCTGAAATATTTCACTATACACTTATACAAGCAAATTCACATTTATAACAATTTATCTAAATGATCTTATTAAAATCACATTAAAAAAATGTTCTCCTAACAATTATACTTTAACTAATTACCGTCAAGCATGTCTTCCCTTGATCCAAGAGAAGCGTGAATTCACGTACGTTCGTTGAAAATTTTCCTTGTCACGGTTCACGTATAACACAAACGTCAGGAGTCTGTATTATCTGAAGCCATCCAAACGATTTCGTAATTTCGGTGACATTCTTCTTCCAACGTCTCAAGTTTCGTTACTTTCACTTTCAGCCCCTGGACGGGCCCCTACCAGACTTGCGGCTTCTTTTCACCCTAACAGGGCTCTTCAAGGCGTCGACTTGAAAGCGACTCTAGCTCGATAAAATGATTTAAATTTGGGTCCTCTCTTCATCAGGTCGGCACCCTATTGAAATGTTCGCTTTTGTTGAAAACCATTCTGATTTGCTAGAGTTCAAGACGAGCAAACGCGACTGTACTTTCTCGTAATTTCCAAACGAAGAAGCAATAGGGTTGACTCAATATAAGCTCTCGTTTTTCTTCAGGTCCTCAAAGTCAATGTTAAATGAGCATAACGGAAGAAAACAGCTCCTTCAAACAAGTTCTCTATTGAATTCGAGTTGTTTATAGCTGTCTTGAGATTTCTTTGCTAGTATGTAAATGGCTGACCTTCAAACACAAGGGTACTTAACGGCTGTAATAATGTAGGTCAAACCTCATAGCAATTTAACAAAAATCACGTTGCTTCAAGTATTTGTGACGAGAAACAGCTTAATAAAACTCCACAGGCAATCATTATATGTAGATGGCTCCATTCAAAACATCTTGATGCGTATAAGTTTAATTTAGGTAGTCCGAAACTTTCCGAAAAACGCTTAAATTTTGAAGTCGTCCGATTTGAACTTTTTTTTTTTTAATGAATGTCTAAAATTTAGTTCATATCTCAACAAGTTGGTTGGTGATAATTTTTTCCATGACAGTCCACTTTAGCATGTGGCATGTTGACTTTCGTACTTCACGTTGTATACGCGACATCCAAGTAAATAATCGAATCCTGTGTGCGGCATCATTTATCCATCTGTAACAATGCGTGTATACAGTGTATCAACAAGTAACTTCTGATGTATTTACTTTTTATTAAAACAGGCTTTATTTGTTTATAATGGCGATACAAAATCCAAGGACCTCTAAATTGTGATGCTGTCTTCTCTTCTCTCGTCCTTGGTAGTCACTAACCACAACAAGCTACGTCACGACTTGAGCATCCTTCTTACTGTTCTATCAGGATGCTCAAGCGTGCTGTAGTTTTGCACCCCTAAGCTAATACAGATATGGTATTCATTCTGCTACAGGAGCAGGATGTGGAAGTAGAGGGAGTAGGGAGGAGGAGGAGGTAGGAGGAGGAGGAGGCAATAGAAGTAAGTGGAGGAGGAATAAGGTAGAAGAATTAGGAGGAGGAAGAAGAAGACGTGCGGAAAGGGGGAGGATAGAGGAGGAAAGGGAAAAAGGAGTAGGAGGAAGAAGAAGGAGAGGGAATGAATAATGAGGAGAAGGAAGAAGGGGGAAAAGGAGAAGGAGGAAGGAGGAGAAATAAGAAGGAGTGGGTGAAGGAGATAGAATGAGGTTGAGGAAGACAAGGAGGAGGAGAAACAAGGAGGAAGGAGAAGGAACAAGGAGTAGGCAGAGGAGGATGTAAGAGGCAGCGGACAATTTTATACTCCCCTCAGACATCTGTGATCCACTTTGAACTCACGCGTAGGCCATACTGCTAGATATCCATGATTGTCATCTATAAAACGGGTTTGATTCAATATAGCTCTTAAGAACGAAAAGGGCTGTGTTACCACATCTTAGCTAATTGAGGCTTTGGCATGTGACATTTTCTGCCATTTTCGTCGTGAAGTCAATAGATGCAAATAGGAAAAAACAATGAGACTTAAAGCCTCATGTTCGGCCGCAAATGCGCCTGGCATACTACTAAGGCTGGGGAGTCCTCTACCCCGATGGGGAGGGCAGGTAGTCCCCAATAGGGAAACTTTAAAGGGAGACCCTACATCGGAAGGTTGGGAGGGTAGATCGACACCTAACCCGGACTCTGGGGAGGGCAGCGAGAACCCTACCTCTTACGGTGGGGGTCCTCTACCCCGATGGGGAGAGAAGCTTTATTTCCTGCACTGGACCAAAAAAAACCACAACCTTTGAATGATATTACGAATCACAATATTTTTTAAACGTTATATTTAAGCATTATTCTTGGCTCGATTATTTTATATCGCTAAGACATCTAGGCGTGTTGCCCGAAACATCCAAGTAAAGCATCTCTAAGGCATACATGTATTTATTATCTCTGTGTGTCCCGATTGCTCTTTTCCTATTACAATTGTCAGTTGTCACTAAGTATGGCAGTTTATAATGTTTAGTATATCTTAGTAATGTTCCCTTTGTTTCCCTCATTTATTCTTTTAATGACTTATAATTCGTTTTTTCTCTCCCTACATTGATGGATTTTCTCGGAAACCATATTGTCATTGCTGTTTGATTTTTCTCAGCGTGTCTGATCATCGTCCCTATTTCACAGGCATACAACAGTATAGGTTCTATGGAGATAAATAATGTCAACATTCTTTTCTTAACTTCAAATGAATTAATATCCTACCCTGTTAAAGAAAGTAATAGCTAACTAACAGTAATTAATGTTAATTACTAACATTACAAAATCCAGGAGCTTTCGTTAGTGTGGTTTTATTAAACAAAAGGATCGGAGCAAGATGAAATCATAGTAAATGTAGAGATCAGAGTGTCGAATATCAAAGTGAGTGGTCATAGACTAAGTGTTGTGGACCAATTCACCTGCCTTGGCAGCACTGTGTCACAAGCTGCAATAATTGATGACGAAGTGAAGGCAAGAATCTCCAAGGCCAGCGCGGTCTTTGGCAGTCTGTACAATAATGCGTGGGACGAAACATGGAATAAGCCTGTAAACAAAGCTGAAAGTCTAAAAAGCAGTCGTGTTATCAGCACTGTTATATGCTTATGAAATCTGGACAATTTATCAGCGACATGTTTGAAAATTAAACCACTTACACACAGTCTGACTTAAATAGCAAGACAAGATCCCAGGCACTGAAGTCATAGAAAGAGCGCCCATGCCCAGTATACACACTCTACTAATAAAGAATCAGATTCGCTGAGCTGGTCACTTGACTCGCATGCCAGATCAGAGGCTCCCTAAACGATTTTTTTACGGTGAGCTGCATTATGGCAAACTCTCCCAAGGGGCCAGAGGAAACGCTTTAAAAACACTCTGAAGATGTCACTAAAAGCTTTTGGAATCCATCATGACACTTAGGAGCAAAGACCGAAATTCGTGGCGTACATCATTACGCAACGGTGCAGACACTTGTGAAGCAATTAGGACTGCAAGAGCTGTGAAGACAAGGCTGGACAGAAAAACCACTGCAGCAGATCCTCCTCCTGGAACGGTAAGCATTCTTTGCCCACATTGTCAAAGAACATTTCGAACCAAAATAGGCCTTATCTGCCATCTTAGAACTCACGGCTCCATACTTTCAACCCCACTGGATGAAATGAATGGTCATCAATATTCTTGATGGACAAACAACACGACGATTTCGAGTCTTCTAGTTGCACGACTGCATATCTAGACTTCTTTAAAGGTCTATATTGCCAACTTATTTCTCTATGGATTCTTTTATTTGTATAATGTTCTACTTTTCATCAGTTGTAAAATTTCCAGTGTTATTTTTCTAAATAATGAAGAAAATCACAGGCTACCATAAGTCCGTTGTATTCAAAATTAAAAACTCTGCAGGGAAATGGGGTACTTTGGTAAATCCTAGAGAAAGACAAACCACACCACACTACCTCGACATTACAGCACAAAGAGAGCAGAAAATTAAGAATCATAGAATCCTGGTGACCATGCCAGGACGGAAGATATTGAAGAAGACGAATCTCCCATAGCTACACCAGAAAAGTTAATAAGCCAGACAGCCACACATTGAGGACAAATGACCAAAGACAGACCAAAGAGGAAGATTTACACGTATCATTACGGAGTTTATTTATTGTCACAGACACAGAAGAAGTGGAGAATCCGGTGATAGCCAAGACACATTGAACTGATACATACAGTCTATTTTACTAGCTTATTATTCTTCTTCTTCTTCAGCATTCCGAGCCATTGAGGTTCTTTGCTGCAAATACAATCTGTCTCCATTCGTCTCTCTGGTGGACCTTCTCTTGCCAGTCGTTGATTCCAAGTGCTTGTAGGTCTGTATGTATATTATCTCTCCACCGCCTTCTTGGTCTACCTCGGGGTCTACGGTCATTTATTTCCTGAGTGTAAGCGAGTTTTGTTTCCCTATTATCTTCCATTCTTTCTATATGCCACAGCCATTGTAGTCTATTAGCCTTCATGATACCAGTGATTAGCGTGGACTTAAACAAATCATAAATGTCTTTCTTACTTCTTCTTTTCCACTCTCCACTTTGTGTATCCCTAATGGGTCCAAAGATGCGTCTTAAAATTTTGTTCTCAAAGGTTTGTAACAAGGCTTCGTCTCCTTTCGTTGTACTCCAGGTTTCAGAGCCATACAGCACAACTGGTCTGATCAGTGTTTTGTATATTGTGATTTTGGTGTTACGAGATAGCGCCTTTGATTTTAGTAGATGTTGTAGTGCATAGTATATCTTATTTCCAGAGTTGATTCTAGTTTGTATTTCTTCCCTTATGATGTTGGAGCAGTTGAAGATTGTACCCAGGTATTTGTATGTTTCCGTTCTTTTAATGGTCATATTATCTATTTGTATGTGGCCAGAGTTTTTAGCCATTCCGTCTCTTGAAATTACCATATATTCTGTCTTATCTTGGTTGATAACCAGCCCCATCTGTTGGGCTTTTCCCTTTAAGTGAGTCAATATTTCTAATGTCTTTTGTTCACTTTGCCCTATAATATCTATAGCATCTGCATAACCAAGCAGCTTGGATGTTCCTCCAATATCACATTCCTCCTTTACCTTCCTTACAACTTTCTCTAGAGCCAGATTGAAGAGTAGCGGCGATAGTGCATCACCCTGTTTCAAGCCAGATGTTATTTGGAAGGGGTCTGATTTCCTGCCTTTATATGTTACTATATTATAAGTATCTTCCATGCATAGTTTGGTCATGTTAATTAACTTCCTTGGTATTCCAAATTCCTGCATAACATTCCATAGACTATTCCTATGGACACTATCATAAGCCTTTTTAAAATCCACAAAAATGTTATGGAGATCTCTTTTATATTCCCAATGTTTCTCGGCTATTTGTCGTAAGATGAATATCTGATCTATTGTTGATCTGTTTTGTCTAAAACCCGCCTGGTAGTCACCTAATATGTCTTCTGAATATGGTTTTAGTCTATTTAGTAATACTGCGGATAGTATCTTATAGCTTGTGGACAGTAGTGATATTCCTCTATAATTTCCACATTGGAACTTGTCTCCTTTCTTAAAGATAGGTATCAATAATGACTCTTTCCAGTCATGGGGTAATTCTTCTGTCCTCCAGATTTTTATTATTAGTTCGTATAGCTTTAGATGTAATGCATGTCCACCTGCCTTTATAAATTCAGCAGCAATTCCATCAGTCCCAGTTGCCTTATTGTTTTTAAGTCGTGTGATTACATATAGGATTTCTTCAAATGTAGGTTCTTCAATTTGTGGTTCGCATGTCAGAACCTCTTCCTGTGGGAAAATGTTACTTGGAGCTTCACAATTTAGTAATTCAATAAAATATTCTTTCCATGTGTTGCACATTTCCTCATTGGTATTTATCATATTCCCATTTTTGTCTTTTAAACCATATGTGTTTTGTTGGTGCCCTCGTTTCATTGACTTCAGTACTTTAAAAAAATTTTCTGGATTCATTTTTCTGGTGATTAGTTTCCATATCTTTGATTATATTACTCATATATTCTCGCTTCTGCTGTCTGACTATTTTTGTAGCCTCTTTACATTCATTTCTATAATGCTCTTCCTTTTGGATGTTATTGATGTCATTTAACCATACATGTCTGGCATTCTTCTTCCTAGTGACTGCTTCTTCACATTTTTGATTGAACCATCTGTTCTTTCTATGCGTGGTTGACACACCGAGACATTCTTCTGCGGTAGATTGAATTGTATTCTTGATGTTCAACCAAGTTTGGTCAACGCTTTCCTCCAAAGGGTTTTGCAAAGTTTCAAGTTTACAATTTATATCATCTGTAAATTTCTCTTTGACTGTAATGTCTTGTAGTTTTTCTCTGTTATATGTTGGGTGTAATCTTTGTAATTTAGTAATTTAGTTTAGCTTATTATTAATATCAATTAATATTAATTTGTAACCAATATAAATTGTTGATACTTGTAATATGAGAAGTCATCATGATAGTATGTCTAAGTATATATCTGGTATAGTACAAAATAACAACATATTTGCACACGTATACACAAATAAAAACCAGATTCCATTCTACTACAAGAGACAAATATACATTCAGACTTACATGGCGCGCAAATTACAACGCAATTAGGACTGAGACATGCATACATCCGTTTGGCAGTTGTCAAAGACTCGACCGCAACCCCTCCGCCAGGAAGAGCAGTCAATCTTAAAGAGGCCAGGAGGTGATACGGTGCCCGAGGTAAGGGCAGGGGTGATGAGGTAATGGGAGATGGGTTAACCATTCCCTCATGAGACACGCAGGCGATGTTCAGAGAGTTAGCACTCTAATCACGATAACATCACGCCTCGTGGTAGCCACAGAGAAGTTGAGTATACACTCAACGTACCACGTCTGCCATCAGCGTGCCATGTGAGGCAACACGCATCAAGGTGAAGGTCAATCTGGGTGGTGTGTGACCACGGAATGAAAGATTGTCAGACGGGAGGACAGGACCTGTAGTGTGCACTTCGTTAGAGTAGCGATAGGGTTTCTTGTGTTTATTTGTGTAGAAAGTTAGCATAGGGGTTAGCAGCTCGTGATAGATAATACTGTGGCTTTATGTTGTGTGTTTCAATAGCGACTGTTCACTGATTGTAGCGAGCCAACGGCAATAAAATGTACCATTTATTTTCCTCGCACACGACTTGCAAGTTTTCTTGTATGGTGTGCCAGAAGTACCCGATGATGCCTGTCAGTTGAGTTGTTGACAGGCAAGGGTAATTGTGGTGTCAAGAAGTGAAGCTTGAACGAAAAGTTCAAGCTAATCCACTCATCCACGGGCTCCAGACTAGGGTTTAATTTTTGTAGTAACGGTAATTTGTGCAGACAAGAGCAATTTGCAGGCTAGAAATGTGCCTATCGTGATGAAATAGTGTATAAATGTGCTTATAAAATGTTTATTTAATTAAATCATGTATTCTTCAAAGCTGTAAGTATTAATATTCTTATTTTCTTATATTGATTTATATATTTACCAATTTATTCTTGAATAAGCACCAAACATGATTCAAAGCGGAGCGATACACTGTCAGCCGACAATATCGATTGTTGAAATCTAAAAATAGCGCTGCGCCTGTGACGTAGAATGATTGACAAACAGTTGTTCGGCGTCATTAGCATAAAGCAGTCAATTGTTTACAAGATCGCTTAGCGGCGGCTCGCCTGAATCTGTGCTTTATATTATTTATTATTTGTTTATTTAAATTACTAAATGAATATATTTATTTATTTAAACATTATTATGTTATTTATATTTATTTAAAAGCAGTTATTCATATTTTTGGTTCTATTTTCTCTGTTTATCGTCACGAGGGAACTATTTTCGGCCAAGCATACGAGACTTGGCTGCACAACGCTTACAGAAATTAACTAGGTTAGTAACGAAAGGCAATTACGGTTTAGAACAAAGACAGGACAGTGACATTAAATTTAATTAATACATGTTCTAGTTGTTCGTGAGTCTGTCATTGTCTAAGTCGTTGTCCTTAGTTGTCGGGTAAATCATATCGTGCAGTAGGCGTGTTTACTGCTGCCCTGCATATCAGAGGGCAAATAACAACTGGGTACATACGCCGGTGGGCCAAATATAGTGTCCTACTTACGAAACGTGTCTCCACCCCAAAGTACCAAACAAGGTGACCTATGTCAACGGAGTTCCGTTCCCTGATTCTCGGGAACATTAAGTTGAGTATACCTATATTTTTCGCATGCAATGTGATTAATAGTGCATCTCTTTTTCAGCTTGTGATACACTAGCATATTTTTTGTGCTCTGATTTGCCAACATAGAAATTGTGTTCAGCATATAAACTGTAAATAAAATTAATATTCCTTAATGAGGAACAAATAGATAACATCATAGATAAATAGGTAATTAAACAAATCAGTGTAGGTCAACGCGAGTTAAATTACTAAACAGCATGGCTACTTTAGCTGATTTTATAAAAGCAGGTACAGATTTACAATACACAGGTAAGGAACTAGAAGAATATGCTGATAGGAAATTTAAAGAATTAAAAGATGCGGAGAGAGATGAACGCGCACGAGATAGACAACAACAAAAGGAAAAAGAAGAACGAGATAGACAACAACAAAAGGAAAAAGAAGAACGAGATAGACAACAACAAAAGGAGAAAGAAGAACGAGATAGACAACATCAAAAGGAGATGGCTCAACTAGCTGAGATAACAAAACAAAAGCAGCTAGAAGATGACAAACAAGTTAAACAACAACAATTACAATATGATAAGGAGATGAAACAAAAGGAATTAGATCTAAAGCAAAAAGAGATAGATGAAATGGCAAGAGTTAAAGAAAAACAAATTCAAGTAGAATCAGAGACACAATTAAAGATGAAAAGCATGGAGGTAGACTCACACGCAGAGATCTCTGCCACTAAACTAAGAAGTCAACAAGAGGAAAATAAGTTCAACAAATACAAAAATATTATCAAACCATATTGTAAAGAGGACTCCATATCTGCCTGGACAGAGAATGTAGAGTATCAATTTAAATATCACCAAGTTCCTTTAGAGATGTGGGCTCCTATTTATATGAAGAATCTGAGTGGTGAGCCCCTTAAAGTAATAGAATCTATACCAATTGACCTTAGATCTAACTATCAATACATCCATGACAGGATTATGCAGCACTTTTTACTTGATGCCCCTGGGTATCAGGTTCAATTCTCAAATCTAAAACCTAAACCTAGTGAAACCTTTATTGATTATGTTTCAAATGTACAGAGTGTACTAGACAGGTGGCTTAAAGCAGCTAACATAGGAAAAGACTTTGATAGATTAAAAAACTTAATAGCTATGGATAAGGTAATATCCACCATACCTTCTCCTTTTGCTAAATTTTTACAGCAGGCAGACATTGAGAACATCCAGCAATTTGAAAAAAAAGGTTCAGCATATTTTTCTTCCAACAGAGATATTTTTAAAACTTCAAATGACTCTGAGATAGTTTCCTTTGTGAAAGACCAACCAAAAAACTATCAGAGTAACAGAAAACCTTTTCAGAAGTATGACAAGAAAGACAGGAAAGTGTCCAAATGCATGTATTGTCAACTTATGCACGACACTTATTCGATGTGCGACAAATCGCCGAATTATCCGGCGCATCTTGAAAATGTTATCAAGAAACAGCAAAGCAAAAGATCTGCATACAGGCGTGCAATCAAATGTTTTTTTTGTTCCAGCTTTGGCCATTATTCTAATAAGTGCCTTGGCCGCCAACGTTTAAAAGCTAACAATGCTATTTTGATTGACACCTCTTCAGATAGTGGTAGTGAGAATGAGTGTGAGGTTGAAAGTGACTTACCTACTAACCAAGCAGAAGATGTGTGTGGTGCAAACGATATGTTAAGCTTTGACAGCTGTGAACGATGTCACCAATTCCATGCAGACGGAAAACTAGAATGTGGACATACAGTACCATTCTCATCTGAGAATGTAAATGCAGCATTAGCCTCCAGAGGCAGTTTAGTGTTCCACAATGCAATGGTCAATGACGTACCATGCCAATGTTTGCTGGACAGCGGCAGCACTCTTATTGGTCTTCGAAAAGAACTAGTGAGTCCGGGTGATTACACAGGTGACACTGTGAAATGCCGAACCTTTTCGGGTAACGTTGAAATTTACCCTTTGGCAAAAGCCCGTATTGATTCTCCTTTTCTTTCCGGTACCTTTACTTGTGCAATACTTAACAACCCTTGTACTGATTTAATTTTGGGGTGCTTACCTCAACTGAAACAATGTACTAGTGAGGAAATAGTTGCATGGGAGAAATTAAATGCAGCTAATGCAACAACAAGAGCAGACAGTGTGAAACATCAAGACACACTACAAGATGAGAGACTACTGTTGCTTTCTCCAACTGGCACAGATGACACCAGCAGAAATTTATAGAACAGCAGAAAGCTGACCCTAGTGTGTCTCCATACTTGAAATTATTAAAAGATAAAGCCAAAGTGACCAAAAATGCTTCATGGTTCTTTAGACTTAATAATGGCATTTTAACTAGATATTATACTACTGGTAACCATGAGATTCAGCAAACGGTGTTACCTGAACAACATCGTCTAACTGTGCTAAAGATTGCACATGAGTCACCGTTTGCTGGTCATCTTGCATATGATAAAACCAGGGCCAGAATTCAGGCTCATTTCTATTGGCCAGGTTTTTGCAATGATATAAAATTATTTTGTCGGTCTTGTGATGTCTGTCAACAATTAGTACGCAAGGGTAAACATCCTACAGCTGAAGTACAACCTTCTACACTGGCCTCCAGGCCATTTGAGAGTGTGGCGGTAGATATTGTTGGACCCCTGAATCAGGTGTCCAGCAAAGGAAATCGCTTCATATTGACAATGGTCGACCTATGTACAAGGTGGGTTGAGGCAGTAGCTTTGAAGTACATCACCTCCAAAGACGTTGCCAATGTATTTCTACACCTGTTCTCACGATTCGGATTCCCACGGACCATTTTATCCGATCGTGTAACTCAGTTCATATCGGCTGCAACGCAAGCCCTTACAAAAATGTTAGGTATTAAACAACATTTTACGACAGCATACCATCCAGCCAGCAATGGAATAGTAGAGAAAATTAACGGTGACCTAAAGCATATGCTGGCTAAGGTGACAGCAGAAAACCCAGCTGATTGGGATACACTGTTACCAACAGTGCTGTTCGCCTATCGGGAGATTCCCCATTCAAGCACGGGTTTCTCACCGTTTGAATTAGTTTACGGGGCTAACCCACGTGGACACCTAACCATTTACCATCAGGTAATAACTGATTCTATTGAAATTCCGATCCCTAAAACACCTTATGAAATGGTGACAGAAACACGAGACAAGATCATGAAATCGTGTGTTATAGCTAAGGCAGCTTTGGAGAGGAAGGGTCAAATCTACCGCCAATATGCCAACAAAGGGGCAAGAACAATTGAACTTGAACCAGATCAAGACATACTCTTGCTACTTCCAGACAAAAGAAATTTATTATTAACCTCATGGCAAGGGCCATTCAAGGTGGTACGTAGAATTTCAGATGTTGACTATGAAATATCAATAAACGGACACTTAAAGATATTCCATGTCAACATGTTGAAACCTTACTTTTCAAGACACGAAACAGAAGTAGTGACAGACGAACAGAGTGCACCAACACCTAGTGATCAGACGACAGACATACACAACGCAACTACACTAGTTAGCGAGACTGGCAGTTCCGACAATGGCAATACACCTAGTGAGTTAACAGAATACGCACTTAGTACCACCACTGTACTGAATCAGGTAGACGACGACGGAATGGAACTACCTGTTCCCATTGTAGACAAAACTGCGACATGGGACAGTATACATATAGATCAGGGACTAACAGACATTCAACGACGACAATTTGTGGAATTAGTTACTGAATACAAAGACCTATTCTCTGACATCCCAGGTAGGACGGACAGAATCGAACACTCCATTCTTCTTTCGGACTCTAAGCCTATCAAATGCAGGCCGTACTCAATCCCACTCAGCTATAGGGAAAATCTAAATAAGGAAATTCTTAATTTAGAAGCTAGTGGGATTATCCAAAAGTCTACATCTGAGTACTCTTTTCCAATCGTCCTAGTTAAGAAGAAGGATTCCACAATTCGTCTGTGCGTAGACTATCGAAAACTCAATAACATCACTAAGATCGACGCAGAACCTATTCCTTCCTGCGAAGATCTTATCTTGGACATGTCTACTTCAAAAATCTTTTCAAAACTAGATCTTACTAAGGGATATTGGCAGGTCCCTATGCAGCCTCAATCTATGCATCTTACTGCGTTTTCAACCCCTTTAGGACTATACGAGTGGCGATTTCTTCCTTTCGGACTTCGAAATGCTCCTGCCACTTTCGTACGCTTAACTAGAGATCTGTTACATGGAGTGACGAATACTGTGACCTATATAGATGATATATGTGTCCATACTGAAGACTGGACAACACACTTACTGAAACTGAGACATGTCTTTGATAGGGTGCGACTCTTCGGTCTCACTGTCAAACCGAGCAAAGTTGAATTAGGCCTAAAAGAAATTGAATTTTTGGGTCATGTCATCTCTCAAGGTCAACTGAAGACTGACAATAGGATTATTACAAAAATTATGAATCTGACCATTCCTACCACGAAAAAACAGGTCAGAAGCCTTTTAGGATTAGTAAATTACTATAGTAAATTTATTCCAAATTTAGCGGAAATTACAAGTGTTTTTTCCAATGTTTTAAAAGCATCTGTAAAATTCGATGTGAAAGATGCATTATTAATTTCTGCATTGTCAAAATTGAAAATTCTTTTTAGTAATGTTCCAATCCTCCGCTTGCCTAACCCTGGGCTCGTTTATTATCTTAGGACAGATGCCAGCAGGATCTCCATCGCTGCAGTACTAGGCCAATTCTATGAGGGCATCTTCCATCCGATTTGCTACGTGAGCCGTAAGATCACATCTGCCGAGTCCAGATATTCGATATCAGAGTTGGAAGCCCTAAGCGTCATCTATGCGGTGAGAAAGCTCCATCGATATTTGGCGGGTGTGCACTTCATCGTCCAGACCGACAATTCTCCCATCACGGTCATCCAGAGTGGTGTGCATCGAAATGACCGGATATACAGGTGGTCTCTTATTTTACAAAACTATACATTTAGTATAGAACATATCAAGGGTAAGGACAATATTCTGGCTGATACCCTTAGTAGACCATCCGGGGTAGAAATACCTGAAATCCCACATATAAATGTAGAGTGATAGTTAGTACATGAATATATTATATTATTCTATGTAAAATAGGTTACATATACATCGACATTATGTGCTTAATCATGTACCAAGAACAGTGAACTATCATGTGTCCGTAGACATCAAGTGAAGAACTGTGCTGCAAAACGTAGAGATCACCGTGTGAACTAGGACAACTCATTTCCAACTAAGCTCCATTCCGGTGTATCATATATATGAAACGCAGAAAACAGTGTCAGAACAGTGCTTAATTACAGACACGAAAAGACTGAGCTACGACACCAGCGAACTCTACACGTGCACTACCAATAGAACACTATGATGACTGTGCAATGTATTTCAGATACCCAGGCAAAGTGTGTAGATATATTATGCCTATACAACCATTGTACATACATGAAGGCAACTACTAACCTGTGGAAACCGAATACTATGTATATAAACTTATTGTGATATGTAATATAATATTGTAAGATAGTGATAAAGTAGAGGTAGGTTAAGAAATATAATAGTTCTCATTTATTTTAATAGTGCAGTAGTACAGTAATTAACCCATTTACTTAGCTTAAAATTAAATTAGAATATTAGTTTAGACATAAGGATAGTTTATTACAAGTTAAATTAAATTTATGATATGAATAGTACCATTTAGATTGTTATATTTCACTTAGTTTCATTTTAGTTTAGTTTATTCCATCTTAATGAAACCATACCATCTTTCAAATATTACCATTTATTAATATCATCATTTGACATCATAATAGATTAAAAAGAGTAGATAAGGTAACATACATCATTTACACCATTTAGATTAAGAACATCACTCATATAATTCCTTTGTGCATTTAAAAACATTATTTAGCATAGTATTTAGAAAAGTACATAAGTTGTGTTCACATCATCCATGTAATTAAGGTACATAACTCACATCACAACAATTACATTTAAATAGTTAGATTACATCCCTTAGATTAGAGAAAAATAAGAAGTAATATAAACATATCATATAATTAACATAACAAATTTAATAAATTTAGGGAACACATTAAATACTTAATTATACAAGTAGGATTAGTATGTTAGAATATAGAGTTTTATGTTAGTATAATATAGTGTGATAAGATCAAGGGGGGCAAACCATCAACCCTTTCTCATCAATGTAAATATACTGTAAATACATGACTCGTGCAGCGACTGTCGCACAGTCATGGGGCTCAACTAGCTTAAACTGAGCCAAACCTGTACAGTGTCACTCCAAGGTTTTTAATTAATCGGAAGAATTAGTGTGGAGGGATAAAAAATGTGTGACAGAAGTAAGGGTGAAAGGAGTGTGACAGAAGTGTGAAAGCGAGGGCGAAGGGAAAATAGACGGGAGAGAGTGACATCAGTCAGCGAATTCTTCTGCTGTCTGGCTCGACTTTTAATATTTGTCTGTGTTAATGTTGGTTTTCGTTATTGAAAATGTGCTAATGTGACCGTGTTGTCGGTAATATAGTTTACAACTTAGATTAAAGTATTTTGAGTTTCATAACAAGGGAATGTAGTCACGAATGAGTGTTATACACCTATTTATGGCCACATTTAACCAAATTATGACACTTAAAAAACTAACATACATACACATAGGAATTAGAAACATAGATTAGAAGTTAGATTAGTAGATTAATTACATCCAAACACACAAACAACCAGAAAAACAAACATATAAATTACATACACTTTTTCTAGATCAAATAGAGATAACTTCAGGTCAGGGGACATAATAGACAACGAAAAACTAACTTAACAGTGAAATAATACTTTACACGCGGAAGCGATGTAGGTAAAGCCTGTCGCACACACTCTTGTATAATGGTTGTTAAATATTATATGGGGGACATGAAGCAATTCATGTGTTGACCCTAAGAAAGTCAACTTTGTATGGGTAGTAAGTTAATTTACTATGTGAGGGCAGGTCTTATAAGACAACGGTCCGGTTCAGACATACCTCTAATAAATATAATATAGCATGTGAGAAAGGGCTCACGCCAACCAGTCAAGTTTGTGGCGATTGCCAGTAGCCAAGTAAAGTTTTGCTACACTGTGACAACAGTCAGTAGAAGTCTATTAGAGTGCCCAAAGCCAGGTTGTCTAGAGTCTTTGACAAAAAAAATAAGACATTAAATTTTTTTTAGAAACCTCTTGCGTCACAACCAATGAGTGAAAGTTGATGACGCAACACAGGAGGGGCGGGTGTGTGTCAAAGACTCGACCGCATCCCCTCCGCCAGGAAGAGCAGTCAATCTTAAAGAGGCCAGGAGGTGATACGGTGCCCGAGGTAAGGGCAGGGGTGATGAGGTAATGGGAGATGGGTTAACCATTCCCTCATGAGACACGCAGGCGATGTTCAGAGAGTTAGCACTCTAATCACGATAACATCACGCCTCGTGGTAGCCACAGAGAAGTTGAGTATACACTCAACGTACCACGTCTGCCATCAGCGTGCCATGTGAGGCAACACGCATCAAGGTGAAGGTCAATCTGGGTGGTGTGTGACCACGGAATGAAAGATTGTCAGACGGGAGGACAGGACCTGTAGTGTGCACTTCGTTAGAGTAGCGGTAGGGTTTCTTGTGTTTATTTGTGTAGAAAGTTAGCATAGGGGTTAGCAGCTCGTGATAGATAATACTGTGGCTTTATGTTGTGTGTTTCAATAGCGACTGTTCACTGTTTGTAGCGAGCCAACGGCAATAAAATGTACCATTTATTTTCCTCGCACACGACTTGCAAGTTTTCTTGTATGGTGTGCCAGAAGTACCCGATGATGCCTGACAGTTGAGTTGTTGACAGCAGTCCAAAACATAGTGTCTGGGACAGACAAACTACAAACATCCCATCCATCCATCCATCATGTGCCATTCCGGTAAACGTGGGCGGTCATGTTCTGCCATCTCACTCGATCACTAGAGTCGTGGATCAGCTCCGTGTTTCTGTCTCGACCATGCCACAAGGCCAAGCCATCCAGGTACTTGCTTCTAGGTCTTCCCCTTGGTCTGTTCCCCTCGATCTTACCAGATGTCACCAAGTTCTCCTGATCATTTCTTTTCATAACATGCCCAAAAAAATTGTGACTGTCTACGTCTAATGCCTCTAATCAGTTTACGATCTTCATTTGTTTCTTGAAGAACTTATTCATTGGTCTTTCTGGCTGTCCATGGTATTCTTTGCATTTTCCTCAGAAACCACATTTCTACAGCCATCAGATGTTTTTCAGCCTGACTGCTCATTGTCCAAGCTTCACATCCATATAAGAGTACAGGTTCTATGTAGCATCTCAACACTCTTTTTCTCGTTTCAATTGATCTCTTTATATTGGTCAGTATGTTTTTCATCTTGCTAAAGGCTACTTTTGCCATGGCGATTCTTGTTCTAATCTCTTCAAGGCATCTCCCATCAGATGTTATTACTGTACCTATTCACTTGTTGAAGAATATTCCCATTTACTTGTATATTACATTGTGGTATTTCGTTCTTCCTAGTGACGACCATAATCTGTGTCTTTTTACAATTTAATTCTAACCCTACAAACTAACTACAAACATCAGATAGGTGGAATATACTAAAAACACATCAGGATAACCATGGTATAATCAGAATAGCACAAATAAGTAAATTCACACACATATACCATTGTCAACATTCATGCACCACCAAATTACAGCCACTAGCCACAATTTTGTGAAGAACTAGATACACAACTTACACATACATACAGAGGACAGAACATAATCATTTTGGAGATTTCAACTGCGTCTTTGAGGCAGTAGATAAAGTGGGCGGAAAACTAAAGACACCGGTGAGGAGAATGAACAGAGAAGGCACAAACCAGTTAGAGCAGTGTTTCCCAACGTGGGACCCACGCCCCACAGGGGGGCAATTCGATTGTTAAGGGGGGCAATTTGAAAATGGAAGAAATCGACTGGATATAACAAAACGGGCAGACTTGAGACTGGAGTTAACTAAATTGGAACCTCACATAAAATCTCTTTACATCAAGCATCAAGCGCAAGGATCTCACTAAATTTAAATAATAAATAATTACTAGTAATTAAAATAATATTGAAAATTCTTTCATAAAAATTATTTTGTACTTGAATTTCAGTTCTCCATTGTATGTTTTGAAATATTACTTACTGTGTTTGCTCAATAATTTCCTATTGATTTCTTCCTAAAACCTATCATTCAAGTTTCTTTAGTGAACATTTCAATCTTTGAATATAAAAAATATTGTATATGTTAGATTGGGGGGGGGGGGCATAAGAATTTTAGAAAGCTTAGGTGGGGCATAGCACAAAATAGGTTGGGAAACACTGAGTTAGAGACACTGCAAAACATTTTAGACACACACAATTTAATAGACACATACAGACACAAACATCCTTATCAGAGAGAACCAACCCACACAAATAAAACACACCACACAGCAAGAAGATTAGATAGGATATACATTCCTGCAACATACTACATAATAAACACTAAGCAGGGACGCAGAAGTGTTTCCATGGCACCAGGCCGGGTTATATAACGGTCAAGACGTATTGACGCGTCCTCGTCGAGCGTCCTGTTGAACAGGTCCCTTCTGGGTCCTGGCTAAAGTCAGTAGGATCGCCGTTTCCTCCGAAGTCAGAGTGTGTCTGCCTGTACGGCGAGGAACCACCAGTCTGCACACCAAATAGCCAGACATGGGACAACGGATACTCACGCAAACCTCAGGTCTTGTATGACATCACACTGATGTTGGACAACAGGATGTCTTCATCCGACATACAGGACTTCGCGTTGGAGCTCAAGCCAACGAACACAAGCAAGCAAGCAAACACTAAGCACATACACGAGACATTACATTACACAGACAATAAAGCCATATTTGCACACATCAGCACAAGCAACATAAACACACAGACATTTAAACGATCACCACATTGGAAATTTAACAACACATTTCTCAAGCATACAGAATACTTACAATACATGACACAACTTTACACAAATACACCGACCACATACCGACTGAAAACTGATACTGGGACTTACTAAAAAAATACAGTACTAAGCAGAATATAACAGCACGTATCTATCATACACAAAAACAAATTAAGACAGGAACAACTTATACAAACAGCTATCCAACTAACAAAACAGACAGTAAATGCGACATATTGGGAGTTGGAAGCAGTACCCACCTCGACTTACCCCACAATGAAGTATTGCTATGAGGATGGGACTGATTTCATTTGGAGGGGATGGGTCTTTGGAAGCCAAAGTGTCCCATAATAGCTCTGGAAATCTAGGGGTTTCCCCAGGAAAATTAATTTCTTCCCTCCAAAATCTTCCTTCCCGAAAAGAGAAACTTAATTAGCTCGAGAGTCCCCCACCTATGATCATTTTCCCTTTTAGGTGAAATGGTCACAGGAATTAACAAATTTAAAGTTCCCTTTTCTGAGTAACCTGGAACCTGGGAGATTACAATAGAACCGAATTTAGCTGTCTATTAGAGTTTACCCAGTCACCTGTAGTTCCAGATACTACCTTTATGTGAA
The DNA here is from genome assembly GCA_963921405.1 of Cepaea hortensis. Classification (NCBI taxonomy): domain Eukaryota; kingdom Metazoa; phylum Mollusca; class Gastropoda; order Stylommatophora; family Helicidae; genus Cepaea; species Cepaea hortensis. The sequence goes on along the minus strand of OY992894.1, from coordinate 73,711,216 downwards.
GTAGTTTCCTAACTAAACACATAGATAATAAAATGTTTTGCTACACCACAATGGACTTGACAGAAGAATGCAGGAACAGTTAATTTGGTTTATTAATCAAAATAAAAACCTGTGGAAATAACCAGTGATGCATTATGACATATATGAAATACATCAAGACATTGAGATAATGTTCATATTCAACATTAGAAATAAGAACTCTCATGTTCAGAGATGATTTCAGTCATTTGGCCACTAAGCCTCCCCATCAACTAGCCTGCTATTGTTTCTGTAATAAATACCCCAGATGGTACTGGAACATTTTCTCAAGGATTTCTAAAACAAATAGTCTAAACAGTCTCTACACACTGTATGAATCAGAGGAGTTCATGACTACTCTCTGTTCCTGAAAGTTATTGATTGTTCTCACAAGTATAAAGTTTCACTGAGTAAAATCAAAGTATAGCAGTGATGAAATGTTGCCAAACTTCTGCCATATTTGTAAGTAATTTGCATTGAGGTATAAAATTGATCCTAATGATCTTAGAGCTGTTTCTACACTTCAGATATATCAATCACCAGATCAATCATGAAACACAGATCAGGTTTGGGCACAGTTCAGTGGGGACTCATTGAATATTCTTGGTCCTGGCCACAGATTCCTGTTGCACCTTTATATTACAGATCTGCTCTAGGTTGACAGCCATTGTACATTATTGGGCAATGTTCTGCATCTCTGGATCATGACAATCTGCGAACACCGCCATCCTCACCTGAGGTGGATAAACATGGTGAACATATTTATATCTAGCCAAAGGATGATGATTCACCAGTGGACAAGAATGAAAAGGGTTTACAGACATGAGGTACAGAAGGTAGCAGATTCAGGAAGTACCTACAAGTTAAGAGCTACAGTGTGTCTCCTTGTACTGGCATTAGACATCAGCAATTATATTGGGCAAGCTTGCTTTTTACTGCACTTGTACCTAGTGGCCTGTTGGCTGTTGTTCTCGCAGAGGACACAGACACAGTGACTGACAAGGCTAGAAAAGAATGATGGAGAGTAAATGATGAGATGTACCCAGCATATCTGATCCCTACATAGTAATGGAACAGAATAGGATGATTGTTCATCTCATACATATTAACTCATGTTACCAATCAGTGCTGCCACCATTGTTTTAGTCTGCCTGGATACTTTCCTGTGTATACCCTCTCACCTCTTCTGTCATTTCCTTTACTTACTTCTTCTGACACTGGGGTGATATTTCCCCTTGACAGTTTAGAAGTGCTTATGCATGAAAGCATATTATGTCCTTTACTTACTCGGTCAAACAGGGTGATGGTTTAATAAACTACATTCCACATGTTGCATCAAAGTAATAATGTAAAGAAACATACATTAAATATTTCACTCTAAAGTTAATATAAGTAACATATAATTGGTATGAATGTGGAGGTCTATGTGAAATGTTCCTTATGAGGATTTACACTGCCTCTCATTCAATAACACACATATATATATACAGAGTGAAAGAAAGATGAGACACCACATTGTACTCATTCTCTCAAACTAACACCATTCTTCTTTTCTTCGTTCACTTGAGTGCCGGTGTTGGGCTGTTAGCTGGACTGTTGTTCGTCAGAGTGCTAAATGCTTGTTCGAATAAATCACAGCAGTATAAATGCTGGACCAGTCATGGATGCTAAACAGTTACACACACATTCTGTCTTCACGCCACGAACATATAAGATAAGAGGTAGTCTTTCATTTCTCCTTCTCACATTCGCGTGTGTTGGCGGTTCGCTGTGGATTGCAACTAAGGCGACACCTAGCCCACAGATCATAGTTTATCTTGTACTAAACCTGCTCTGAACGCCGTCAGCAAGCCAGTGGGATTTAGACTCAAGAATAGGAAACAGTCTGGGCATAATTGTGCCTCTTTTCACAGCTTCAGACATAGTGATTGTACAGCAACTCTTCTGGAAACGAATGAGAGATGGAGTCAGATATCTACATCAGTGCTGGCAGAGATTAGCCATTTTGGGGCCGGGTGAAAGTTGGCGCTTATCTTCTGATAAAAGAATAAATATATATATTTGTGCCGGAACTTACACACACACACTCTCATACTTAAAGCTTTACCTGACTCTGAAATAAACAAACTCAGGCATAATTTAGTCTGAAGCTTTCCTTCTGAATCAGGATGAGGGACATACAGAGACCTAAACCACATCTGGAGGCTTTGCCGGTCGCTCTGCAAGTGCTGAAATTTAGCGTCGCTGGACCCAAACCATTTCGCGGGCGACGCGATTATTCTAGGTTAACCAATGAACAGAACGGGCTTAGGCCACATGATCTGTCCATCATTGGGTGTCACAGCTATTAATAATGTTGACGCCACATTCCTAGCATTCCAATTCTCCCTAGTGCAAACCTTTAGTGAGAAGTGTGTTTTAAAATTGTGATGTGCAGCAGTGAACAAGACGGAGTGCGCAATCATGCGACAGCAATGCACCACACTTATATACACTAGAGGAACAACTAGAGCAGCACCAACAGCACAGATATATATGTGCTCTCCTTAGAACGAAGCTCAACGCAATAACACAAGAGACCCCCAGTAAACAATACATGGCATTCGAACAAAACATGCATCATAGCAGACAACTAGGCAAAACAACAGACATGCAAGGCAGCAGAAGTATTCAGTAAATACTGCACAAATTTATTTACAGCAGAGACAGTAGATACACAGATACAAGACAGCTTTCTACAATACAGTAAACAGTTGTCAAACGCAGACTATACACAGAACTAACTCTCGCTGACATAACACACGCACTAAGCAAAATTAACAAAAACAAGACACAGGGACCGCGCTGTTTAACGATAGAATCCTACCAACACTTCTTTCCTATATTAGGTGGTCTTCTTCTTAAAGTCTATCAAGACGCCTTTGACAAACAACAACTACCGGATAGCTGCAACATTTCTTACATCACACTCATATCCAAAGACAATACATACAAGACACAGATGAAAAATTATAGACCCATATCGCTACTAAACACAGTCTATAATGTACTTACCAAGACACTGACCCACAAAATAAGACCATGCATGCCAAAGCCCTTACACCCTGGCCAACAGTGTGGAGTACCACATAGGAACATCCAACAGCATACACATTGTATTAGACACATCATCACATACACACAGGAGAAGAACTGTCAGGCCTCTTTTTTGTCCTTGGACCAGAAGAAGGCCTTTGACAGGATTTCTCTCTATTCTCTGCACAAGCCATTAACACAATGCAACTTAGGCCAGTACTTTGGGAGGTGGATAGAGATCTTGTATCAACATCATTAGAGTCAGGTGTTGGTTAACCACACGCTCACTGCGAGCTTCCGGCTCAGAATGTTGGTGATATATATATATATATATATATATATATATATATATATATATATATATATATATATATATATATATATATATATATATATATATATATATTCCTGAAATGATGAGTTTGACGTGAATACTTGTGGTGGGTACGTTATCAAGCCTTTACTGTTTGGGAATATAATAATTAATTAAAATCGCATAGACTGCATAAGCCTCGACACATGGATAAAAAAAAAAGGTTTCACATGACAGCCAACTCGAAATCCTAGCATCATGTATCAAATACAATTCTCCTTTTCCCTTGAGAGAACTTATATATATATATATATATATATATATATATATATATATATATATATATATATATATATATATATATATATATATATATATATATATATATATATATGGATGGGTAGCGTAATGTGTAGAATTGAATTACGTAAAGGCGAAAGATGCATATGTTGTGAAGAGAAACGGGATTTTCACAGTCATCACTTGATTATCGCAAACGTGGCAGCAACGACGCCTACTAACTGGTTCATGGCTGGCCACCAAGGCAAAGGTGAAGACTGCGGCTAACTGCCGAGCAAAGAAGCTGGCTTTCCCACGGTCAGTCACGGTGCAATGTCAACTGCTGATAGATGCAGCGGGTGCTGTGTTTGCCTCCCCCCCCCCCTTACCCCGAGGGTAGCGTGGTTTTGGGCATGCAAACGTAACCATATGTGCAGACATACTACGGGAATATAAAAACGACTCGACGACGAATATGCACGACAGAAGAAGAATATCCGAGAGTCACGACCCAGACGCCCCCCCCCCCCCCTCCCCTGGAGAGTGTAAAGAGGGTAAAGGGGCCAAAATATTCGACGGGTCAACTCTTCTGATGATCAGACGCCGCCTGTCATGCTTGTTCCCCGGCGTAGTTTTTACCACGTTCGTGTCTATGATACGTTTGAATCCTTTTTTTTATTTCATGTGCACAACGCTTTTGTTGCACGTACACTCGTGTTTCTAAGAAATTTACCTGACCCCTTTTCATGCCTGATACTACGTATCCTTGCAATGCTGAAACAATGCTGGAGTGCGTTCTTGAGTGCTCCGCTGCTTCCACGCGTAGTTCTTATGCAAAAGTGGCCCTTAACCTCCCTTATGAAACTACCCCAATGCGTCTGAATCCTTTACTTGGATATTGGGGGAATGCATGCTGCTCATTCCCCCACTAGATAAAGTCAATGGACGCGACAGAAAATTTCATTGCGCTTATTTCTACTCGTAATGCAAATTTCAATTTCGAGTATACCACTACCCCGTTCAACCTCAAAGAGAATTTATATTAGGATTCATCCCTGACTCAGATCAATAATTCTGCAACTTATTCAACAACAAATAGCATCTGACCACAGTTTTACCCACACAGAATATTAATCTGTAGTAAGGATTGTCATTATTAAACTTGACCTCGACACCGCAAGGTACAAGAGGAACATGAGATGATGACATTATTGGCCTTTTACAGGCGGGACAAAAAATATTTTATAAACTTATACAAAAGATATTTTCTCATCTCATCTCATCATGTTCCTCTTGTACCTTGAGGTGTCGAGGGGAAGTATAAACATCGTGAGAGTGCCCGATTATGGGCTTCATATATCGATATTTCCATGGACGCTGCTATTCCCTCCGTCCGACGTTAACGTGGTCGGCCTCTTCCTCTGTTTCCATCTGGTCTGTACATCATTGCTTGTTGTGGTATGCTGTTGACTGGTAATCTACTTGCATGGCCAAACCATTTGACTTGCTGCTTTCTAATAAAATCTAGTGCTGCTTTAACCCCCACTTTAGTCCTGATTTCTTCATTTCTGATCTTATCTCTTCTTGATACGTTGAGTATTATTCTCAGGAATCTCATTTCTGTTGTTGTGATTTTTCTTTTCCCTTTTTCTGTCATTGTCCAGGTTTGACATTGGTAGCATAGAGTTGGTAGGAAGATTGTATATTGATTGGTTCAGATACATACATTTTTGGGTTATTATTGTTACAGATATATTTATAATACGGCAATATCAGTGCGGAAGGATGACTATTAGTACATGTCATTGATGGTCAAATTAGATCTGGAGCAGACGAAATGTAATCCTAAGTTACAAGTTTCCGGCGAGCGAAAATCGTCGTTGTACAGATAAGTAATAATAGTAGTATTTGTAGTAGTATTAAGAAATATTCATGATGTTTCACTGATTTGAAAACAAAATGAAATTCATGAAAATTGAAAAAAAAAATATGAATTCCTGAAAAAAAAAAAAAATAATAAATTCAGAAAAAATGAAAAAGATGAATTCATGGGGGAAAAAATAAATTCATAAAAATGAAAAGAAAAAAAAAATTGAATTATGAAAAAAAAAAAAAAAAAACATGACAAAACAAAAGAAAAGAAATTCAAAACAATGTTTTCCCGTAGTGAATTTGAATAACGAAGACACAAACAATAGATTGCACGATTTATTGCCTGGCATATTTCGCTGCATCTCGTCAGGTACATACTGCAGAAATCACACAACTTACGTGAAATTAACTAGATAAATCCTTCAAGTTGAAATATACACATATTCGCACAGTAATGTCACTTATCTACCACGGTAATTTTAAGCTGACTAACATGTCTTTCTGTTTACACAATTCTGGCTTGCGTTGATAGATCATAATTGCTTCTGCAAACTTTAACAAGCGAGTATTTTGTGTGTTAAACAACACGCGAAATGCAGTGTCTCTGGACACAACGTGTCCACTGGCGACAATGTGCCTGCCGATTGAATACGCCGGGAGCTTCCGGTGTGTCGGCCCCACGAGGCTAGCATCTCCTGTGTGTTGTATCTTGTTGACCCATTGAGGTATGTGTTCTGACACCCGTTTGTTAAGCTGTCTCTCCGTTCGACCAATGTAAACGGCCTGGCATCTACATGTGAATTGGTAAATACAATTGTTTGTGGCCTACAGAGGAACAGGCTCTTTGACTGTTGGTGTAGGAATGGGTACGGTTTTACAATACTAATTATCACCACAGACGAGCTACAAGCAACATCGTTTCAGGCCACAATGAACAAGACGCATAAAAATATTTCTCTATCTATGGAACACGAACACAACGAAGCGTTACCGTTCCTAGATATTCTAATGAGACGTAGAGCAGACGGCACAGTTCAAAGATCGGTGTATCGCAAAGAAACATGGACTGGCCAATACCTAAATTTTCAGAGCTTCACACCTGTCCAGTACAAACGGGGCTTAGTACGGACCTTGTTTGACCGTGCTAGAAAGATATGCACCCAGGACACACTGACAGAGGAATTTGAAACTCTGAAGAATGTCTTAAACCTGAATGGGTACTCCACAGGATTTATAAAGCGCCATTGCCAACAGCCCAAACCCAAAGCAGACGTAACTACAGTCCCTAAACTCAAGGTATTCATCCAGCTAACCTTTCGAGGGGATGACGTAATGCAACGTCTACAAGACCGGCTTACTACAGCAGTAGGTCGAACATTCTGTGCGGCAACTCCAGTCATTAGATGTAAAACCGTACCCATTCCTACACCAACAGTCAAAGAGCCTGTTCCTCTGTACGCCACAAACAATTGTATTTACCAATTCACATGTAGATGCCAGGCCGTTTACATTGGTCGAACGGAGAGACAGCTTAACAAACGGGTGTCAAAACACATACCTCAATGGGTCAACAAGATACAACACACAGGAGATGCTAGCCTCGTGGGGCCGACACACCGGAAGCTCCCGGCGTCTTCAATCGGCAGGCACATTGTCGCCAGTGGACACGTTGTGTCCAGAGACACTGCATTTCGCATGTTGTTTAGAACACAAAATACTCGCTTGTTAAAATTTGCAGAAGCAATTATGATCTATCAACGCAAGCCAGAATTGTGTAAACAGAAAGACATGTTAGTCAGCTTAAAATTACCGTGGTAGATAAGTGACATTACTGTGCGAATATGTGTATATTTCAACTTGAAGGATTTATCTAGTTAATTTCACGTAAGTTGTGTGATTTCTGCAGTATGTACCTGACGAGATGCAGCGAAATATGCCAGGCAATAAATCGTGCAATCTATTGTTTGTGTCTTCGTTATTCAAAAAGAAAAGAACACGATTTGTCATTATTTCGTTTAATGCATTTTTCAGTATCACATGATGCATTATTGTTGTTTTGTCATGACAATACATATATATTATGTACTCTTTGACACAAAGTTCAATAAGCCATAGGTAGAACACATGATACAAAGGATATGATTATAAGGAAATTAATTGGTTTCAAATGTTCATTGGATTCATTGCAATTATACTATTGTGTTAATTAGAGTATTATTGTTCATACTTTAACATGCAGTTATTTCATGAACAGGATGAATGGGAATGAAAGGAATATTAGCTATCTAGGTAATTAACTTAATATTGCTATTATTATTATGTGATAGAATAGGATTAAATATTGCAGGTGAATATTAGGCAGCTATACTCATATGCCACAGAGGTCAACGAAGAATATACAGCAACAACATTAGAAAGTGCCGACATTAATATGCACATATGAAAACCCCACATGAAGCACTACACGGAACAGTCGAAGTCGAAGCAGAGAAGTTACGTCAACTGTAGTCAGGTCATACGCACATTGGAGTATGAGAAGGTCGACTATGAAGATGCACAGGGAAGGCAAGAGCGATTCACTTAACAATGACGTTAGTGGAGGTTGGATATGATGACCACACATTTAAGGAACCACTAGGGATGTCCGGGGGAGACATTGGGACTTAGTGATGCTGGACTTCAATTCTCTGATATAAAAAGGAGTTTGGGGAGCTACACATTGTCTACGGGGATAGATGTGAGATGTGTCCGATTGTAAAAGAAAAATTTTTTGTGATGTCGTTCATAGCACTTCAACTATTCACAATGGATTGGGTTGTAAAGATAGTGGATACGCTTTATTACAGAAACATAGACGGATATGTGCGACCTTTAGTGGACAATGTAGACGGATATGTGCGACCTTTAGTAGACAATGTAGACGGAGATGTGCGACCATGGACCAATATGACAGGTATGTTCGACTACTGCGACTCATGTCACAGACTGGAAGACTGAGTTTGTAGGTAAAATGTTTACAACATTTTAAATTTACGGGGGGGGGGCATGTGTGCCAGGTGTCGCAGGACAAATAATGCGGTAATCGGGAAATAGGATAATACAGCACACATTGAACGCACCAGACGTGACTTGGTGATAGAAAACGTCATAAAGAGACAGACGGCGAAGATCATCCATGAAGAAAGGACGGCACAAACTAAGATGAGAGACTAAATATTAAATGATAACATCTGGAAGACATAACTCAAGGATAGAATGAAGAACCAGTCGAAGATACACACGGAGAACTAATAGAGGGATTTGGGCACGAAACACGGATCAAAAGCAAAAGAAGGAAATATGAAACACTAGTCGGTTTGATGGGCCGGTATACAAGTTGAGTGATCATGGAAGAATCTCCCAATATATGATACCGCAAGTCACTGACGTGAGTAAATTAAGTAACAATAATTCTGTGAACTCTGAACACTGTAGGTACATGATATAGGGCAAGTGACATGTTTCACCTTAATTGTAGTCAGATTTAAGTAGGGTTAGCGTGAGCAGGTATGACGGAATGCGAGAGGGTTGCGTCATGTTGATGACCTGCATGTCATACAATTCATGGGAAAGTGAAATAAATAGACCAGAAATTGAGGCATTCTGTCAGCGTTCTATGTGACCAGTATTACAGTTCTGTTGTTTGATTCACATTGAATTATTTGGATAATTAAACCTAGATGAACAGAGCCAAACTACTGCCATTGAAGGGAGGTCATTTCTTGCTTGCTTCGCTTAGGAGGTCACGGGTGACAAACATCGCCTGGATCTTTTCTCCGGGGCATGCCGGTGTGCTGGGAAATGAACAGGCGGACAGATTGGCTGGCTCTGCAGAACTTGGTGGAGTATGGATACATGACAAGGCAGACGTGGTTGCGGCCTTGTGGGAGCACGTGCACACCTCGGAGGAGCAAATGGATTACCATGGTCTGGCAAGAATGAGACAACGAGGAGTGACGAAGGGATCTGGCCGACGCTCAACGCTCAAAGGAAAGGCGAGACGGACTTATAATCAGAGTGCCACTGGTACTATTAGTGTTGGAACTCTTCGCTGGCTGCTGAGGATGGGGACGGAGCACTTATGGGAATGCCCCGAATGCTGTGATGTCGATTCCTAAATCAATCAATCAATCAATCAATGCGAAATCTGTCTTTAAATATTTTTCTTTTTTAAAGGGCTCACGGTTCCCAGAGGGGCAAGAGCCTCCCCACTAGGTCCCGCGTCCCTGTGTGTCGGTTGTGTTTGGTGATCATCCCGGCCCCTGGCAAGATCAAGTGCAGAAACTACACTTCCATCTTAGCCAAAAGGCCGATAAGCGATCTTATAGTGGCCTTTACAGGAGAGTTGAAATATTGCCGATCCCAATTCATATTCTACAGGATGATGGTTCCGTCGCCCTGCTACTGAGTGAGTGCGTGGCGCGACACTGTGAGCTGTGAGTTTCGTGTGAAATGCTTTTGAATCTGTCCGAGGTTTTTTTGGAATGTGACTGCATGTTCGGAGCGATGGCAGATGGCTATGTCCCAGAGTTGACCGGTTTTTGCCTTATGCAGAAATGCGTGGCTGCTGGGCTTCTGGTTGACTGCCACTGCCATCGACGATGAACTGTATTTCGTGGACTATGTGAGTGAACATCTAGGAAACATCCAGATGGGAAAATGACTGCCGATTCCATCAGAGATAAACTGGGTGTTTCGTGGGGGACTATTGTGTTGACATTCTGGCGGCAGCATTATGCACAGTGTATCTGTGCGAGCTGTTGTTTGTCGAGACTCCTGTCTTTTCCACTTTTCACATTGGGCAGTGGGGAGCGTTTTGTGTGATATTCACTGGCACAGGAACGGAGCATAATGGGGACGACCCGTTGCTGTGAAGTTGGAACTGCGACTAACTAACTAACTAATTCTACAGGATATAGGAGATGAATGCGGAAGATGCATACGTTGTGAAGAGCAACCAGAAAACATTTAATGTATTTTCGAAAAGAAATATAATAATGAGCTCTCACGCATGAATAATAACGCCATTAAGTATACAAAACTTTTAATGTGACAATTTTTACATTAAGTTTAACATTAAATATATTATTTACACCGCATATAACTGTCGCTAATTTTTATAAAATTGCATAAAAGATTTAAAGAAAGAAAAAAAAAACTTCTAAAATCATTTACATCACATAATTCATTGATACTACTTTTTTGCATTGTCACTTGAAATAACTGTGATGTTGTTATGTCCCTTTCCAATATTTTAACTAGTTGTGTGTTCTTTTTAATTTTTGTTTTCTCTGCCTTTTAATAAACCTTTTAGTTCATACAAACCTAATAAAAACGCTAATTTCTATACAAATTGTATAAATGATTTAAAAATAAACTTCTACAATGATTTAAATCACATAATTCATTGATACTACTTTTTTGTATTGTCACTTGAAATAACTGTGATGTTGTTATGTCCCTTTTCAATATTTTAACTAGCTGTATGTTCTTTTTAATTTTCGTTTTCTCTTCCTTTTAATAAACCTTTTAGTTCATACTTCTTCTTCTTTCGTTCGCCTAAATTATGTTTATAACTGCAATGTTGTCTCTTGTATGAATCTAACAGTCTTTTTTAGTTCATTCAGCGGTCCATAGAGTTTATCTTCCACTGTTGTCTCTCTAGGCCAGAAGGTTCGCCTGGATATGTTGTAGTTTGGGCAATCCTGGAGTATGTGCTCTGCTGTCTGCGACGCCAAACCACATGTGCACATGGCTGAGTCACCAATCTTGAATTTTGTATACATGTGGTTGCGTAATCTATTGTGTCCTGTTCTGAGTTCATACAAACCAGCGTGTGTTTACAAGATATAATGTTTAATTTCCTATTTCTTTCTTGCACTCTAAATCCACATTAATAAAAACAATGTGTCCAATAGAAATCACTGCCACAAAATTAACGTCACTTTTGCGTTTGCTAAGCACAATTGTGCCGGCTCATCTAGCCTAGGGGTGTAACGTCTTTCTCCGTGATCCCGTGTACTCTCGTGAGTGGCGTGACGTACGACGAGAATCTGTAGGGGTTCTCGCCGCAGCGGTGACTTACGGGGTACGTGAGCCGGTCGCTCAGAAAGCAATGGCAAACTACTGAGCGTAATCTTGCCAAGAAATCAACAATCAGCAGAAAGATGCTGATGTTGACAGTGATGTCCTGTAAAGGATATGCGGGGAAAAAAGCACAATTGTTATTAAATCTTATTTTTCTAATTTTCGTTGCGATGAGAAACCAGAATGAATTAAACACCATTTACAATAACCGTCACAAGTGCAAACCAGTCAGCACATTTTCTTTATTTGTCACCGGGGATTGGGAAATATTACCACAGCCAGGGACAAACGTTAATTGAGCTACCCAGCTCAAAGGAGGCTGCATTTCATAGGTCCAAGGTCTTTGGCAGCCGGGAAGTAACTTTGACAAAGGCAAACATTTCCTTTAACCTCGGCCCCACCCCAAATAAATGCATTGTGTTGGGCGATAAAGCTTATCAATCACCGTCATTAACCTCTTTGGACAACAATCGAATTCAAATTAATATCACGTGAAGGTAAAACAGTGGGCAGCGGCTTTTTGTGGCTGACTCAGTCACAGGATTGTTAATCTGAGCCAGAGATAGACCCTAATATAACTTCTATTTGAGGTTGAACGGCATAGGGATAATGGTGTCTTCGAAAAGAAAAAGATAAAGTTACTACCATGCCGCTAAATTCACAATCCTTGTCTGTTTTGGGGTTTGTTATCCCCCCCCCCCAGTCCCGCTCTCTCTCTCTCTCTCTCTCTCTCTCTCTCTCTCTCTCTCTCTCTCTCACACACACACACACACACACACATTCTCCCTCTCTGAAGATAGAACATTAATTACAACAATAAGAAAGAGACAAACGGCTTTCTTTGGTCATGCGATGAGAAGAGAGGCAGTGGAGAACATCGTGACAACTGGAAAGATCAAGGGAAAGAGAGGCAGAGGCAGACCAAGAGAAATAACGCTGGATGGATTAAGACGGCGGCGTGGAGGATTATAATCAGCAGAGTTGATCCAAAACACCAAAGACCGAGATCTGTGGAAAGACATGAACTGGTAGGGCACTTGATGATAATGATGTATCCATCACATTTAAATAAAAAGTCAAGGTCTCTTTTTACGCGCCTTAATTGCATTGCTAATGAGCCATATAACTAAGAATCTCCTCAAGGTCATACAAGAAATAATTCAACATAAAATAGATGTGGAAGTAGATGAAGAACAATTTGGGTTCCGCAAAAACATCAACGCCAGAGAAGCAATAATCTGTTTGAGGATGTTAACTCAAAATTACATAGAAGTTCAGAATAGTATATAAGCAAGTTTTATTGACTACAAGAAAGCTTTTGATAGAGTACAACATGAACGATTAATTGCATGAATTCTTCTTCTTCTTTTCGTTCATCCGGAGTGTTTTTTCAGATGTGATTGCGGTGTGTCTGTTATGCGCCCTTGGGCCGAAACCCGTAGGCCAACACATCGACTTTAGCGTGCTTTTTTGACCGGTAGCATTCCTGGGAGACTCTCACTTTTGTGGTGCCATCTGCAACCATGCTGGCCAAGGTTGAATGGTCGAAGACAACGGTCATCCCTCAAAGGAAGGCAGGGACAGTCCATAGCATTTTCCGCCATCCAAGGTTGCTTCCATAGTTGCAGGGCCGACACATAACGCCCTGGATCTGGGCTAACGAGGAAGATCGTCACGTCCTGCTCATGGCTGCTTTAAATCCTCACTTCAATATATTGGTCACTTCGTTTCCCCGGGTCATTCCCGCACAAACCAGACAGGTTTGCAGACGGCATCCACTCAGCGAGTTTTCGGACATGTGCTTGTCGTTGCGCCCATCAGAGCTTTTCCGGGCACAACAGACATTCGGAAAACTACCCAGTCAGAGCTGTTCCGAACAAGAGCGGCATTCGGAAACTAGGTAGTCAGAGCTGTTCCTAGCACGAGAGACATTCGGACGAGACATTTCACTCGGACGTAATTGCGTAGTGTCAATTTTTAGTTTGCCACCCGTAGGACGACACTTCCGACTTCAGCGGGCATTTTTTAATGAGGTTAGCCTTCCTCTGGTTTCGAGGCACGTTGGTCTGTTGTGATGTCGCTAACATCTCAGCTGGTCAAGATAGAACGATGAACGACATCGTGGTCGGCCCTCAAGGGAAGGCAGGGGCAGACCATGAGCATTCCCTCGCTATCCAAGGAGGCTTCCATAATTGCAGAGCCGGCACATATTGCCCTGTGACTGGGCTCACCCGAGGAGTTGCCACGTCCTGCTCATGGCTGCTTTAGTTCCTCACTTCCATGTGTTGGGCAACACGTTTGCCTCTGATCGCTCAAGCACACACCAGGGACGGTCAGAATGCGAGCAACACCCACTCGGTAAGCTTTTGCTTTTTGACTTCGGACCACGCAATAGGTTCGCTCGCCGTGCGTTCCATTTTGCGTCATTGAGACATTCTTCCACTTTTGTCTACACTATCTATGAGTTAGATACAGTTTTTGCAGCCATTTTCTTCGGCTGGGGCACTTTTTTGACTTTTTGTAATCGCTCACGAGGTAGGCTACTTGTGCTGCCGGCTCAGCTCCTTACCTTCGTGCAGCGGTGAGCGAGAAACGGCCTGGCCCTCTCATCCGGGAATCTCTCATATCCCCCAGCTGAGAGCCTTCGAACTTGTATCAGACCTGAGCATGTAGCTTGCTCAGTATCACGCCTTTAATTTTTCGTAAGGTGGATATCGGCCCGGCTCTCAGGTCCGAGGGTTTGTGGCTTAGAGGCGTTCAGCCACAGCCCTCGACATGGAGCCTTTAGTGTTTTGTCCGGACCAAGATATTCTGCCCTCGTGCGCCTGATTTAGATTTTAGACTGCTATCCCCAGTCTCACCTGCAGAGCAGCAGGTTGTGTCTCTCTTAGTCTGGTCCCTATCCCATGAGCCGCTCGATATGTAGTTTTCACCCATCGGCAAGCACATGGGTCGATGGGACACGCAAGCTCCCCCACCACGGCAAGGTGGAGACACATCGGGGGATCATGAATTCAAGATATAGGATTATAGGCGTAGACGAAATGGGTTAGGGTTAGGGTTAGTAACTTGTACTGGGAACAAGTGACGTGAATAAGTTACGGAAATAATAATTCGTCACACATAGAGATAAAAAGAGGAGGACGCCAGGGATTCTACGGGACATCAAAGCGGAGAGAGAAATGCTAAACAGGGATCTAAGCCAAAGCAAGCCAGATGAAGCCAAGGAAACGATCACAGAAAAGCCGCCAGTTGAAACCCAACAAAACACTGAGTACTTAACGGTCTTGAACTCCAAGAGGACACCGTTATACCGCGAGACCACTGGAGAAATCATATGGGAGGAGAGTGACGGCGGCACAGATTACCCTTGTCGTGTCCTCCTTTACAGTGTCGTCCCTGGAGTGAAGAGAGTCGACACCCACATTATAATATTTTTTTCCTCTCAATATTCTGGAGAATCCACCAGCTTCCGTCCAACACACTCCATCAGCCTATGGACACCTTTTCCTATCACTCTCTCACTGTCGTACTATGCCCCCCTTCTCATACTTTCCCAACGCAACATACTCAACAACTCTTGCTTCTAAAAATTAATAAAGATTAATTTATTAAAAGAAAAGTGTAACGTATATGAGACGTGTATGTGAAGAAAATGTGTGACGTGTTCTATAAAGTGTGTAGAATCGGACTCTCAGACAACAACCCAGTCAGCTGATCCCAGCAAGGATAGACCACAGCACGTTACGTCAGAACATGTACTTCTCACCCAGCGCCGAAACCATCCTGCTGGATACTGATTTGCCTCTGTAGACCTCTGGTAATCCCATTTCATGAACATCCGAAATAGACACCGGTGGTATAAACAGTTAATCATGGACCGGTTGCACCCTACACAATGTCCGTTCCTATCGTTCATAAAAAAATGCACAAGTCCTTTGTAGTGTGTACACAGATTAATGTTAATTGTTACTGTACTGGATCCTCCCTCGTGTCTATCTAGCCTCAAGTATCAAGTCTTGTGTTCTATTACACGAGATTATATCACACTATGTAATTATTAGACTTAATGTTTTCAGTTCGTTACTACTGCCTGATGCTGTGTGGTGCATCAGTACGCATCACTCTCTTTGGTGAATCAACTTCCTTCTAGCTTTAGTTACGTTCTGTATGCAACTTTATTGATTGTTGAACTGGTGTTCTTCCGAATGGGATTTGTATCTTTCCCAAAAACTTGTTGAGTTTCCTTGGATCTGGTAGGGAACCTAGGATAGAAACAACACATCTGGTGATAGTACTAGTCACTGATCCTTTCGGCTGAGTGTAAGCCTATCACCTTGCTTAATGATCTTTAGCTAACTAGACTTAGTCATAGAGCAGATTAGCTACCCACCTAGAGCCGAATCAGGCTATGACAAAGAAAAAATCAGCAAACAGAATGCGGAACCCCGCCCACCAGGGACACCTACGGGAAGATCCCAATTATCCCTCATTACTCAATTCTCAACTAGTAAAGCTTATCAACACTTCACTAATCTATTCTTAACTAGCAGAGCTAATATCACTATTCTACTCTAACTAGTTTCCACTAACAGTGCTAATCATCACACTATAGTTTTAACAAGGCTACAGTCTATATTAATTAGAACTAATATAAGAATAGGTTATACCTTAAATGGCACTACTGCAGTCCTATCAATCATATCTACATCTGCCATTATAGGCACGTGTAAAATTAAGTCACTAATTAACACACGGTAGATATTATTTCCACTAAGCACTGCAGTGCCTTTGCACTCCGACTAGAGCCACATTTCCAAGTCCCCCTAGTTAGCCCCAACTCGGGTTTATATGGCAACCTACCAAAGTTGGCCACGTGACGTTCTCCTTTATGCCCCCACACAGGTGGCACAGTGGCAGATCATCCCCTGGCAGGGATCCATCCTCCCTGGCTCCATTAATGTTAGATCTGTCATCACTGGTTTAGATTCCCAAAACAATCTAGAGAGTTACTGTACAGTTCCAACAAAGAGTTTTTCCCAACACGCTGTCAATCTTCTCGATGTTCCGGAAACAAGACTTGACAGATGTACTGTTTCATGTCTCTCGCTGCCAATTCCGGTTTGTCTCTGACTGTTGACAAACTGTCAAGCGATGCCGGGACCTGTCTTCATCACCACCGAATGTTCCCAATCCGTTAGAGATGTACACGTGCAACTACAAATATTGTCCTGGGATTTTGACATCCGATTTGTTTTTACTGTTAGTAAAATAGTTGTCGCTGGCAGATAGTCCGTTTAATCAGAAAATCCTCTATAATAATCAACCGGTTAAACACACGGTTTTATTTTGTGACAACCCTGCTCCAATGACAATGGAGGAGTTCCTAGCGTTGGGTAGAATGAATAAACTCGAGCTAGCAGAATACGAGAGGAAAAAAGAAAGCAGATATCTCAAAATAGACAAGAGACGCGAACGAATCAACAGGGAGAGAAAAGAGATATTGCACAAACAAGAAAATGAAAATGTCGAGGAGTTCCTACAGAAAATACACCCCCCCCCCCCCCAAAAAAAAACAAACAAAAAAAAAAAAAAAAACAAATAGACAGAAAAACAAATAAAAAGTCTTTTTAAGGACTGCAACCAGTCAAGCCAGACGAACCAGCAACCTTCACTAACAACAGACACCACCAGAAGAGTCGGGTCCTTCTAAGGACTGCAGACAGTCAAGCCAGACGAGCCAGGAACCTACACCAACAAAGGGAACCCACAAGAGCATACAAGCACAAAGGACAGCCGCCGAAATACCCCCAGCTAACGTCACAGACACAAACCAACATAATCAGTCCGAGATAGGACTCACAAGACGAGAATTAGGGTGAATGAACGCACAAAAACCACGGACCTCAACAATAACCACAGCTGAAAAACGCAGGTTGAACGAGGCCGAATTTGGAAATTTTGTTTTGAAAATTGGAATTGGAATTAGAATTGGGATGCGTGTTGTCTTCATCTTACACACAGAAATAATTTTTAAACAAGTTGGACTGCTTGGACTTAACATCGATGGAAGAACCAGAAACAATATTAAGTATGCTGATGATACATTGTTATTAGCAACAAGCTGTCGTGAAATCACTGTAATTTAACAATCAGATGATAAAAATACCAAAGACAGTTTGATTCGCAACTACAAGTTGTTTACTACGGAGAGTCGGTGAGATCAAACAATACAGTAGTCTTTGAAAATTCCCCACAAGACAGAAAATTGTAGGCTTGTTATTGTGACCTGATTGGGAAAATGCAGGAACTCGCTAGCTGGTTTTGGTTGTTGAAACAAGAGAGACCACTTTTGCATTGATTAAAATAAAGGGGAGAGAAGAATTCTGAAATGGATAGTCTGCCCATGGAACCCCCTGATGTGTTGACATCAAAGAACTTCACTAGAACACTCCAAGGCTCTTTGACAAAAACATGACTTGTTTACAGTTAGTGTAGACAAGAAAGATGACTTGAGCTGACGTGTTTCTGTACCGCTGTTAGGAATTCGGAGAGCATCTACAATGTTAGATTTAATTAAAGATTAAATAACATGTGTCTTTATGGCAAATTGTAGAGGCCATCCAGGAGTGATGCGGTGTTGCATAAGGTATTACATATAGTGTATTTAGGCATAATTAATATAGGCAGTAGCCTTGTTAGAACTAGCTAGGGTGAGGAAATAATTAGCTCTGTTAGTTGAGAATAGAGTAGTGAAGTGATGATAAGCTCTGTTAGTTGAGAATAGAGTAGTGAAGTGCGAATTAGCTCTGCTAGTGAGAATAGTGTAGTGGGGTGATATTTGGAGAGATTAAGGATGGGTTGGGAGATGGGGGAAGTGTCCAATAGTGGGATCTTTCAGTGGGGTGCCCACTGGGGTTCTGCACTCTGTTTATTGGTCTTTCCTTGTCATAGACTGATTCGGACTTGGTGATGAGCTCATCTGCTCTATGACAGAGTTTAGTTCTCTGATAAATATCTGAGCGAGGCCGTAGGCCTACACTCAGCTGGTAGGATCAGTGACTAGTGCTCTCACCAGGTGTGTTATTTCTCTAACAGGTTCCCTGCCAGTTACGAGGAAGCTCTACACTCGTTTTGAAGAAGTTTTACTCCGATTGGGGAGAACACCAGTTGAACAGTCAAGGTTGTTGTTTGGGTGATGTTTGTTGATACACCACATATCATACGAACAATAGTAACTAAACGAGAACTTTAAATGTAACATTCACATGGTGTGGTAGATTCCAGTGAAAGATTACAAGGGACATTATATTTGAGACAGTATAGACAATAGATAACATCAAGTCTATTACCAACAACAGTGATACCAATTTTCACAGTACAGAGATTTGTACATTTTAAGAACTATAGGGACTTATAATGTGCAGTGTGCGACCGGTCCATGATCAGTGGTAAATTATAGACTGTATCTATTTCGGATGATCATATACATGGATTACCAGGTAGCTACAGAAGAAAGTCAGTGTCTGGCAGGAGAGATACATCACTGGGTGAGGTTGTCTTGTGCTGACCTAATGTGCTGTGGTATGACCTTGCTAGGATGATCTGACTGGGCGATTGATCTGATGGTCCGATTCTACACACATTATAGTACACGTCACACATTCTTCGCATACGCTTCTCACATACATTACACTTTTCTTTTAATAAATTAATTGTTATTAATTTTTAGAAGCTAGAGTTGTTGAGTATGTTGCGTTGGGGAAGAATGAGAGTGGGCATGATACAGAAGTGATAGAGAGAGAGAGAGAGAAAGAGGTGTCCATAAACTGACGGAGTTTTGTGGACGGATTCTAGTGGTTTCTCCAGGATAATGATAAGGGGTTAAAATGTAATGTGGGTGTTGATTCCTCTCACTCCAGGGACGACACTTTAAACGGATACACGACACAAGCGAGCAAGAGTTACAAACCCTAGTGGAACAAGTAAACAGGCGTAGTGCAGAATGTGGCTTAGATATTCACATCCAAATAAGTAGGATAATTAGCAGTGGAAAGGAGAGGCCATCAATGAGCATCACAGTAAATGGGGAGATAGATACTAGACTAAGTAACAAGTTTCTCCTATCTTATAAACTAGCATGAAATGAGTATTAAAATCTAGAGATAGTACATTAAAAATTAAAATTGTTATATATATATATATATATATATATATATATATTCAATACTACTATATGGAGCGGAAGCCTGGACATTTAAACAAGGGATTAGAAAGTCGAATAGAGCCCTTGAGATGTGGATATACAGAAGAATATGTCGTATTTCATGGAAACAAAAACTATCAAATACAGAGGTTCTAGAAAAACTGGGAATGAAAAGAGAGTTGATGAAAGAATTGAAAAACCGGGGGGGGGGGGGGAACTATTGTGTTGACATTCTGGCGGCGGCTTTATGCACAGTCACAGTGTATCTGTGCGGGCTGTTGTTTGTCACGACTCCTGTCTTGTCCACTTTTCACATTGGGCAGTGGGGAGCGTTTTATGTGATATTCACTGGCACAGGAACGGAGCATAATGGGGACGACCCGTTGCTGTGAAGTTGGAACCGTGACTAACTAACTAACTAACATCTGTAGTTTTGATTCGTTCATTATTGGCAATTCCAGTTTTTAATTTCAATGTGGTTGCTGTTTAAAATCTGTATGTCGTCAAGAACTGTTGTTGTTGTGGATGTATTCTTTTATTAATTCTGTTAGATCGCTTTATTATTTATATTTATTAGAGTTGTTTTATAGATGGCTGGTGTATAGACAATATTTTTATCATTCATTGTTGAGAATCGTTGATAATTCTTTGAAAGAATCGGATATAGAGTAACAATAATACTATTTAGTACAATATTTTGACCAATGACATCGTTCAGTTCAGCCAGGTGAGTGAGTGTGAAGTGAAGTGAGTCGAGTTCATTCCATTATTTCATTTTTCATTCATTAATTAAGCCATTCATATTATATTATTTAATTTGATGAAAAAAACAGCCAAATCAATTAATGGATACTGGTGTATTTAAAATAGAGTCATAGTGGTCAAAATCAAAGGCAGACCAATAGACAAGGGAGGCTCTATTCGGGCACTCTTCCGATTGACGGGTCTAAATAGTTCCGCAGTGAATAAGTCAGGGGTTAAGGGTTAGGGTTAGTGTTAAACTAACACTGACCTTAACCCTAACTTATTCACTGCGGAACTATTTAGACCCATCAATCGGAAGAGTGCCCTCTATTCGCAAGGCAATGGAATTGCGAATAGAAAAAAATTATATAATATATTCATAATATTCGCAATGGAATTGCGAATAGAGAAAAATTATATTCGCAATGGAATTGCGAATAGAGAAAAATTATATTCGCATTCGAATTGCAGGAAGTAACAAGCATGTCACAGCGTCTGCTCACTAGTCAGTTTTAGTTTGGGCCATTAAGAAGTCTAAGAAGGTGGTTAATTTAAATAGGAATGTTCACTGTTGCGAGTTTAATTCTGCCGAATTCTCCATATTTTTAAATGAATCACTCTTCTTCTTACTTCTGTCCGTTGTTTTGGCTTCCCGTTTTATTTTTACATTGCGTTAGTCCTGTTTAAATATCAAGAATAATTTTTCAGAACAGGTATCCCCAATACAAATAATGATCCCTACAAATAATTCTGTCCCCAGGCGAGTTCAAGAATTGTTAACTTTCGTTTTTGTACACTTAGTGTTACCAGGCATCCATGTTTGTTTACATTACCGTCCTACTATTTATGTCCTGATGCTATCGCAGCAGTGATGATTCTCTTAATTTGACACTTTCTATGGCCTCCAGTAATATGCTTCGCCTCAGCGAGACATGATCATTAAGCAATTCAAACACCATGCTTTCAACTGACTGGCCTCATGAATTAATAAATAAACAAGGATAAGGAAATGCTACGCATATAAAGTGCGTACAAGGAAAACCTGGTATATATGAAGTATGAAACAGGTGGAAAAGAAAGAGGAGAGAGATAGATAACGAAGATAGTGTGAGAGACAGAGATATGAGAAAGATGTATTGAAAGACATTAAAGAGTGGTAATGACAAGAAAGAGAGAGGTGGAAGATCGAGATACAGAGAGAGAGAAAGAGAAAAGAACTCGTGTTTGGATGGCTAAGCGCCTTTCCCAAGACAACAAAAGTAGAGGACAGATAAAAACAGAAAGACAAGTGCGCAGGTTCTTGTGCAGCAAGATAAACAACACCTAATACACAAAATCCGTAGAAAACATATGCCTAAAGCGAAATCATCAGACTAGCATTGGTGTCACCTAATTCCTGAAAATGAAAAAAAAAAAAATTTGCCTCCCCGGCGGGGAATCGATCCTTGAGCTCCTGTGTACCAGGCGGAGACACTAACCACTATGCTACTGAGGACACGTTAATAGATCAACAAAATATTGTAATATGGAAACATGCATAAAAATAATCACGTGGCCTACTTCCATTGCGAATATAATTTTTTTCTATTTGCAATTCCATTGCGAATAGTCACTTCGATATTATAACTTACACAAGTAACTTGAATTTCAAGTATGAGTATATGTAGCAATTCTGGTCAAATTATTTAAAAATTGGGTTTTTACTTATGAAATCATACCAGTTACAGCTTGACAAGACGTATCCAACAGTATCTCAACGAAGAGTGTACGTTAATTCCAAGCAGAGTTATGAATTTTTTGGTGACGTAATTTAATACCAGGAAGTGTAATTATGACCTAAGAGATAAGGGAGATTTTATCGCGGCGCTTTAAATTAGAAGCTGAGAAATTCTGCCCTCTATTTATTTACTGTGGCTTGTTTATTTTTAAACTGACAACATAGTGCCATATATCATTGTGTCCGGCGCGGCGAGGCCTAACGTGACGTATTATTTATTTTTCGATAGGATGTGCCATGACCTAATTAACAATTAATGATTCTCCCTAAAAAAAATGAAAATGTACTTACATTTCCTTGATCTGTACACTATACACTGGATTAGCTTTCTTTTGTTGATAACATTCCCTGCAATATATTAGTTAATCTTTCCTCTTGAGCCCAAGGAGGCACATAGGGCAGAAGTCACAGTTTTCTTTTCCCTATCGGTGTCCATATGAGGGCCTGCAGTATATATAGAATAAGTTAATTACACCATTCTGCCAGCCCGAGAAGATAAATAAAAAAAATTACATCAATAAATGTTAACTCTTTGATAACAAATATCTGCATGCAAAATTCTTAACTGAAAAATATAAATCATAAAATAACCTAGAAATAGATATGGGAGAAGCTATATACAAAAGTTTGTGTATAGTCCGAGCCACTATACACAAAAATTTGTGGCTGGTCACGTGATTGTTCGGCACAAAATTTTGTGAATAGCATGAGCCGCTATTCACAAAAATTTGAAGAAGACTCTTATTCTCTCTTTTTGTCTGTCCTTTTTTTTCTTTTGCAAGTTCTTTTTCTTCAAACCTCACAAAGACAATATTTGTCGACAAGGGCACACTCTACGCACAGCGATATTTTATTTGGCAAATAAAATTCACGTTAAACAGACATCTATTGGATTAATCCGACACTCGATCACTCCGTCGTTGCCTGGGGAATGCCCCCCTCCCCCGGCAGCTACCGCAGATCCATAGAGCATACTTTATTCAGATGCTTCGAGTTTCTCACTTCTATATTTTAGTTCCTAAAACAAGCAACTAGAAAGTCGCTTAGAAGCCCTGGAGATGTGGATATACAGACGAATAGGTCATATTTCATGGAAACAAAAACAATCAAATACAGAGGTCCTAGAAAAACTGGGAATGAAGAGAGAGAGAGTTGACGGAAGAAATAAGGAGGAGGCAAGTGAAATATTTCGGCCATGTTATTGTTAAAAGACATGATACTCTTATAAAAACCATACTGGAGGGCAAGGTTGAGGAGAAGCAAGCAAGAGGTAGACAACGATACATGTGAGAAGATAACATCAAGAGATGGACGAACATCAGCCTGACAGAATGTACAGCCAAGGCGAAAGACAGACAGTGTTGGAGATCCATTGCAGCCACCCTTCATTGTGTTTCGTATGTGAGTATGCGGGATTACGATCAACGTCCTTACCTTCGCCAGGGAGACCGGCTGTGTGTTACTGGCACCTATAAATAGTTACACTGATTTCTACCATGCTTGATGTAGGAGGCATCTAAGGTAAGACTAACTGCCTCACCCAGTGTAAAACTGAAAACTCTACCTGCAAAGAGGTTGACATGATTTAGTTGAGAATCTAGGCTCCATTGGAAGATGAAAAGAAGTGGAAGAATATTATTTGTCATTTTTACTTTGTTTTACATTGTCCATCAACTCTAAGATTACACCTGTCATCTATTTCTTGTTCGCCTTCTTTTCAGTAACGTACTTTACTTATTTGATAGACGTCGTTCTTTTGAATTTCCCTGTGATCGTCTCTTTCTCCATCTGTCCATACAACTGGAGAGAGGAAGGTGGGGGAGGAAGATAATAATAAAAGGATATGCAATTGTTTGGGTGCCCACCGACAAGGGTATTTCAACTCACCGATAAGGGTATATGAACTCAGTTTAAAAAAAAAAAATTGGCCGGCGTGGAGTCGAACCCCAGTCTCCCATGTGACCGTCCGAGATACTAACCACTACTCTACCGAGGACACAATGATATTGCCACAAACATTAATAATTTAGTCAAACTTAGGTCACGTGATCAGCTGTTTGCGAATAGGTCACGTGACCATCCGTTTGCAAATAATGTCCCTACATTATTAGCACATGTTTGCTTATAATCACTCCGATTTACTAATACGACCACCACAGTAGATAGGCCTTGAAAATAAAAATCTAATGGTACCTCAATGATGCCTGTAGGTCAATTCTAAGTGAAGATATTCACATTTTTGTGAAGGTGAGACGAGTTGCGATTTCTCATGCTCCTCACCCGATATTGTAGCTCTTCCGTGTGTCCTTTACCTTCACCAGCGATCTGTGTGTGCGAGACGGTCTTAAACTGTCATATGAAAACTGACTTCAAAAATATGTTCCGTGATGTTAAATGATAAAAAAATAGTACAAGTATACAAATAAATTATTATTAATCTTTAAAATTGTATTCACTTTAACTTTAGCAGTTCAGATTGCACGTTTTGTGTGTTACAAAGTGTAGTCTGATCGATATGCGCGGCCGTCATGACCCATGGGTTTCCAATTCACAAAGTCACATCTTCGCAGAAAATCTGTTTTAGCTATGAAACTATACTGATTCAGGGGTGATATTTTATATGGCAATTAAAATTTACATTAAACAAAGACATCTATTGGATCCATCGATTCCAATACGCGATCATTCCGCTGCCACTGTGGGATGTGCTCTCCGGCAGTCGGCAGCTTGCACAGATCCATAGAGCACACTTTATTCACAAACTTCCAGTTTCTTAGTTCTATATAATATTTTAGTTCGTAATGTTTAATAGTTTCTATTATATCACCTAATAATTTTGTGAAAAATAAAAAAAATATATACCTAGCCGGGAATAGAACCCCGGTCTCCCACGTGACAGGCGGAATGCTTATGACTACGCTAGCAAGGACACAATGATTGTTCTACAAAGATTATTTATATAGTCAAGCTGCCTTTTTGGGTTTCCCATTCACAAAGGCACTCATCATGATTGTAACATCTTCGCCTGTTTTTCAATCACGATTAAAGCAAGTTTAGCGATGAAACTTTCCAAATTTCTGAAAAATTTGATGCAGAATTCAAAGATCCGTCTAGAATTGATGGTTTTCTATTGAAAGCGCCAGAAAAAAATATTAATTATGGTTCGGCGTGCCATTTCCATTTTTCTCCACGTGCGAGGTTGCCTCAGCCAAACGGGTCATAGGCGAATTATGAAAACTGACTTCAAAAATATGTTCCGTCATGTGAATTGATTAAAAAATAGTACAAATATACAAATAAATTATTAATAATCTTTAAACTTGTGTTCTCTTTTACTTTAGTAGGTCAAATTGCACGTTTTGAGTGTTACGAATTGAAAGTACATGCCATTCCGATCGATATGCACAGTCGCCATGGCCATGCGTTTCCCCATTCACAAAGGCACGCCTTCACAGAAAATGTTATTTTCATCCACAAATGAAGCTATTACAGCGATGAAACTTTCCAGATATATTTAAAATTGTATGCAGAATTCAAAAATACATCTTTTTTATTTTTCCCCCTGTGTTTCCATCCTGTTTCAGGATATTGCGGTCAACACCAGCATCTTTCAGCTGTATGTTGGTTCCTAAGCTAGATTACGCTCATCAGCATGCCACGACTTTCTGAGCGACCGGCTCCATACTCTCAAAAGTCACTGGTGCGTCTCGAACCACTTCTAATTCTCGTGCGCTCAAAAAATACATCTATAATTGATTTAATTCTATCAACAACACCAGAATAGTGTTACAAAGTCCCCCCTCCTCCTCCCCCCCCCCCTTCCAACCCATATCCTTTTCAGGACATTGCAGTCAACATCAGCATTTTCCAGCTGTTATTGATGTCTTGGCAAGTTTTACGTTCAGTAGATTGCCATTGCTTTCTGAATGACCGGCTCATAGACCCCCATAAGTAACCAGCGTGACGCAATCCGCTGCCAAATCTCATGCAGCTGTTTCGTATGAGAGTATACAGGATTACGAACAATGTCCTTAACCCTTTCACCAGGGGGACCGCATATATCATCTGAAGTGGATTAATGAATAATCAATCAATCAATCATGTGCTATGACGGAAAGCGTGAGCAGTCATGACTCGCCATTTCACTTGATCACCAGCATCGTGGATCAGCTCAGTGTTCCTGTCTCATCCATGCCTTGTGGCCAAGCTATCCAGGTATTTTCCTCTTGGTCTGTTTCCTTCGATCTTGCCAGTTGTCACTAAGTTCTCCAATCCATTTCTTCTCATAACATGTTCAAAAAATTTTGACTGTCTACGTCTAATTTCTCTAATCAATTTATGATTTTCATTTGTCTCCTGTAGTACTTGGTCACTGGTTTTTCTGTCTGTCCATGGTATTCTTTGCATTTTCCCCAGAAACCACATTTCTGCAGCCATCAGATGTTTTTCAGCTTGACTGCACATTGTCCAAGTTTCACATCCATACAAAAGAACATGCTCTATGTATCCCCTCAACACTCTTTTTCTCATTTCAATTGACATCTTTTTATTGGTCAGAATGTTTTTCATCTTGCTAAAGGCTACTTTCACCATGGCGATTCTTGTTCTAATCTCTTCAAGGCATCTCCCATCAGATGTTATGACTGTTCTGAGATAATTGTACCGATTCACTTGTTGAAGAATATTCCCATTTACTTGTATATTACATTGTAGTACTTCGTTCTTCCTAGTGACGACCATAACCTGTGTCTTCCTACAATTTAATTCCAACCCCAGCTGTTCACTGTGTACAACAACTGCGTCTACTAATTGTTGTAGATCTTGTGCATTGTCTGCAATCAATACTGTATCTGCATATCTAATGTTATTGATGTTTCGTCCTCCAGTGCTGATTCCATTTATATCTTCTACATTCCTGAAAATATTTTCACTGTGTAGGGAAAAAAGATCTGGAGACATTACACCCCATTACACTAGCACTGAAAAGGTAACAACGTCAGTACTAGACAACCCAGAGAAGTATTGAGGAACTTATCGTCGTACGTACTCAACAACATTTAAACGGAGGCCCTTGCATATGGATTCTGCATAAAGCCTAAACACATCAGCCGTGTTGAGTCGCAAGCACAGTTTGAAATGTTGTTTGATCAAGTCTCCAAGTTATCACCTACTTCTGCTGAGTCGGTCGGGTGGCTGAAGGCCAAACTGGTAGATTTAGAACACCAGTATCGCACAACACACTCCAAACAGACATGTCCGCTGACCAACGAACACCTTACTGCTTTAAAAGCGTTAAAGGCTAACAAAACCCTCCTCATACTGAAACCTGACAAAAGGAGCGGCGCAGTACTGATGGACATGTCAGACTACCAGAGAAAAATGGATGAAATATCAGACGAATCTAAATTCAGGATAGATCAAAAAGCAAACAAGTCGGAGGACCTGGATGCAATAATGAGGAAAGAGATCCAGTCACTTGTGAATGCGGGACTCATCAGTGAGGCCACTGCAAAAACGCTCACACCACGTGGCTCGCACACTCCTCAGATGTACGATCTACCCAAACTTCACAAGCCCGGCATCCCGCTAAGACCTATCCTGTCCATGGTTAACTCTGCACAACACCGAATGGCGAGATGGCTAGCCGAAATTTTAAAGCCAGTACGACAGTCCTTCGATCCAAAAATACTCAGAGATACATTCCAACTGGTGGAATTATTGGATACTATGGACATAAATAACAAACGCATGGGGATATAGCCTCCCTATTCACTAACGTTCCATTAGAGGAGACAGTGAAAATAATAAGGGAACGCATTAAAGACAAACAACTAAAATTAGGCATACCAACACCTGTTCTGGAGAGGCTACTACTACTATGTACCGCCAACATACAATTCAATTTCCTAACTATGTCATACCACCAAATTGACGGAGTGGCCATGGGAAGTCCTCTTGGTCGTATTCTAGCGGCATTTTCATGGCACATTTAGAAGAAAATAGATCTTCAGACATCAATAACTTGGCCTTCTACCGTCATTATATGGACGATATACTAATTATCACCACAGATGAGCTACAAGCAACATCGTTCCAGGCCACAATGAACATGACGCATAAAAACATCTCTATCTATGGAACACGAAAACAACGAAGCGTTGCCGTTCCTAGATATTCTAATGAGACGTAGAGCAGACGGCACAATTCAAAGATCAGTGTATCGCAAAGGAACATGGACTGGCCAATACCTAAATTCCTAAATTTTCAGAGCTTCACACCTGTCCAGTACAAACGGGGCTTAGTAAGGACCCTGTTTGACCGTGCTAGAAAGATATGCACCCAGGACATACTGACAGAGGAATTTGAAACTCTGAAAAATGTCTTAACCCTTTACAGGGCAGACGCTTGTCCGTTTTGTAGCCCTGAACGGGCAAGATTTTTTCAGGTTCGGTAAAATTTCGGGTCGCGTTAGTAAAAACATCACAAATAAGGTGTTAGTCAACCGATTTTAGTTAAATAAACAACACAATGAAGGGAAAAGCATGCAGAATATGTTACTCACGTGATTGTTGTCGATAATCCATATATGAACACAAATATTTACGAAATACGGCATGTTGTTTGTGATTTTCCGTCATCTATACGGCAATTTACAAACACATTTTCAGAATCATAATCACTTTCTTTAAAGTCCGACTCAGACTGCTAATGCAAAGTAATGCTTTGCACTGATATCTAGTTCCGATTAATAGTCAACTTCGTGCCCTTTAATGTCATTTAAATTGAAGCCTAGCGAAAATTCGGCTATCACTTGAAGAATCGCCGAAATCCATTTTGAAAAACAGCGTAAAGATCCCGAAAACTATCGTAAAAGTCCGTTCAAATTCATACTATTGCGTTTACAAATGGCGGCCACGTTGTCAAGCTGTCGGCGAAAGTAGCCGTCGGAAGTGTCAGAAAGCCGAGAGATCGCGTTTTTACAATGCATAATAGTATCGGACGAAAATGGCCGCTATGCGCATTTTATGGCATCAGCCGGAAATGGCCGCTGTGCCCTGTAAAGGGTTAAACCTGAATGGGTACTCCATAGGATTTATAAAGCGCCACTGCCAACAGCCCAAACCAAAACCAGACGTAACTACAGTCCCTAAACTCAAGGTATTCATCCAGCTAACCTTTCGAGGGGATGACGTAATGCAACGTCTACAAGACCGGCTTACTACAGCAGTAGGCCGAACATTCTGTGCTGCAACTCCAGTCATTAGATATAAAACTGTACTGATTCCTACACCAGCAGTCAAAGAGCCTGTTCCTCTGTACGCCACAAACAATTGTATTTACCAATTCACATGTAGATGCCAGGCCTTCTACACTGGTAGAACAAAGAGACAGCTTAACAATCGAGTGTCAGAACACATACCTCAATGGGTCAACAAGATACAACACACAGGAGATGCTAGCCTAGTGGGGCCGACACACCGGAAACTCCCAGCGTCTTCAATTGGTAGGCACATTATCGAAAGCGGCCATGTGGTTGACAGAGACACTGCCTTTCGCGTGTTGTTTAACACACAAAATACTCTCTTGTTAAAGTTTGGAGAAGCAATTATGATCTATCAACGCAAGCCAGAATTGTGCAAACAGAAAGACATGTTAGTCAGCTTAAAATTACCGTGGTAGATAATTGACATTACTGTGCGAATATGTGTATATTTCAACTTGAAGGATTTATCTAGTTAATTTACTTTACGTTGTGTGATTTCTGCAGTATGTACATAACGAGATGCAGCAAAATATGTCAAACATATGTTATCCCCATGATATCCCCAAAGCACTCTTTAAGAATTTTAGTGAATTTAAACTTAGCACTAAACTTAGAATATTTAACTCAGGAGTAGACAAATCAAGGAGCCTAGTCACCATGGTGCCTGAAAACTTCTACCTGGCATCTGAATTTACAATCATTTTTTAAAAGTAAAATTCAATATGCAGGCTCCTGAATTATGTTTAGTTTTTTTTTTTTAACCTCTTTTTAACGTAATTTTAAAACAGTACTTCTATGTGGATCGGAAATATTGAGAATGACTAAAAGAGTTGTTCATAAACTACAAACATTCATCAACTAGTGCCTTCACAGAATAGTGTGACGACAGTGACAATATCACCAGTCTGGAGCTCATGGAGAGAACTAAACAAATTCCAGTGAATCAAGAAGTTATGAAAAGGCGCTGGCACTGTATAGACCACACACTGAGGAAACTTGAGGATAGTATAGCTAGACACTCCCTTGTCTGGAACCCACAGGACGAATGAAATAGTTGGGAGACCTAAAAACACACAGAAAAGAGAATTAAAGATAGTGATGAATAATGTGATGGAGCTGCAAGAAGCAGTAAAATATACGACGGCTTGGTGTCGGTTGGTTGGGGGACTATGCTGCAATAATGGATGAAGGGCAGAAGAACGGACGAATGAACAAACTTTATTTTTAGAGGGTCACAAATTGGGCAGCAGGTCTGTTTTACACTCAGCCCTTCCAATCACTCATCTTTCGTACATCAATTAACTATTGTGCATGCTACATTCACATGGGAAAAAATAAAGCAGTATCAAATGAAAGTTGTGAATGTAAACAATGCATATTACCACATTGTGAGGCAGGCAGACAGCAAGACACACATACACACGGAAATAAACACCTACTTACATCATCTACACAAGTGTCACAGTTATACACCCACTCAATAACACACAAATACACTCCCTCACATACACATATATTCACAACCACAAACTCACTAACAAAAGTTTACATTTACATGCATACTTTCTCCATCTCTCTCTCTGTCTCTCTCTGTCTCTCACCCATATATCGTCATTCGTAGAAGGAGTAGATATATCTACAGGATTGGGATAGCAGGAACAATTTTTACTCTACCAGAACAAAACATGTGATTTAATTTATTATTTCAGGTATATGAATTAATGAAATGAATGAGACCAGTGTTGTAGAGTTGATTGGTCAGTTATGTGACATTCATCTTGGCCCAGCACAGCGTGCCTTTCGAGTACAGCCAGCCATCTCTCGCAGCAAGATACAGAAATACTTGAAACAGAGGGCATTTAATGCTTTGTTCCAGTCTTTAAACACAATGTGAGTACCACCGTTTTATACTACTGCTGTATTACTGACATTATAGAACACCAAAGAATTAAACACTTTAGTTACAATGGAACAAGATCAACCAGCAGCTAGAGCGTTCTATAGAACATTGGGACACAAGGCAAGTGGATGACCCAGGAAGAGTTGCCTAGATGGAGTAACCAGTATGCAAGATGGAAAACAGACTGACCAAAAGATGTCATTTGAAACGAGAAAAAGAGCGTTGAAGTGCTACATAGAACCTGTACTTTTGTATGGATGTGATGCATGGACAATGAGCAGACAAGCTGAAAAATATTTAATGGCTGTAGAAATGTGGTTTCTGAGGAAAATGCAAAGAATACCATGGACAGACAGACGAACCAATGACCAAGTCCTACAAGAAACAAATAACGGCTGTAAATTGATTAAAGAAATTATACCTAGACAGTCACAATTTTTTGGACACGTTATGAGAAGAAATAAATTGGAGAACTTGGTGACAACTGGTAAGATTGAGGGGAAAAGAAAAAGGGGAAGGCAGAGAAATAAATACCTGGATGGCTTGGCCACGTGGTGTGGTCGAGACGTGAACATAGAGCTGATCCACGACTCAGGTGATCGTGTGAGATGGCGAAACATGACTGTCCAGTGCTTATCGGCATGGCACATGATGATGACGAGATGAAGTAAAAGCGGCATTTAAGAATGACGTTATTGCAAGAAACAAGACGAACGAAACACGGGAAAGTACATCTGCCCCTTGTCTACGACACTTCATGGCAAAAGTAGTTGACAACAAGAAGATGTTATAAGGTTCTGAAAACTCATTGAATTTATTTTTGTGGCCTATTTCATTTGTGGTCTCTTTGATTGTCAAATAGTTTAATAATTTACTGGTGTGATGTATGAAACAAAATTCTTTACTCTATTCTGCCTGCTACCAGTTAAATATATGTGTCTTATAGTGTTTGTATGTGTGTCTTTTTTAATTAAAGATTTCATTCTTTGAGGTTTATTTTCTTGGTTTGTTTGCTTTTCATTGGGGCTTAAGGGCATCTTTAAGCTTTATGTTTCTTTACATGCTTAGAATTCTTTATGGTGTTCAATCCTTGCTTATACCAGGGGGAGTCAATAAGTAAGTCACAAATTGCTGTAGAAAAATAACTAAATATGATAACAACTTGAAACCAGTTTATTTTTATACATACATTGTCCCTTTATTTCTCAACATAATTTCCACCAACATGGATGCACTTATCCCATCGTTTTATCAGTCCTCCCAAACCGGCCGCATAGAACTGCATGCTTTGTTTTCTAAGCCACGTTTTCACTTCACATTCATCTTCGTCGTCATTCACTTTCAATCGATCATGCATTATGCTATATGCTGAACCATGTGAGCACCCTATTGCAGATGCTACAGAGTCTATCGTTACCCGCCTGTCACCTCTAATCATCTCCTCCACCCGCTGAACAAATGCTTCTGTTGCAATCTCAACAGAACGATGAGATCGGATTTCATCAACAATTTTAGAGCATCCTTGAGAAAATTTTTCTACCCAGCTATACACTGCTTTAGGGAACAAACATTTGTCAGCATAAACAGGAAGCATTTCCTTATGAATATCCTTTGCAGGCAGTCCTTTTGCCCATAAAAAACGCACAACAGCACATTGCTCTTTGGTTGTACATGCCGTAAGTACAGTCGCCTTTTTGTTTACGCGCTGCGCATGAGACACCTAGCACCACCTGACAAACGGGAATATAAAGTTCGATGTCGCTGCCACCTAATGACACCTGTAGAAAACACCAACTACATTTACCTGCTATCCCACAGAACTGTGTGACTTACTTACTGACTCACCCTCGTTTAAAAACAAAACAAATTTATGATGTTTTTTAATGTTCCTAACATATTTAAAAACATGATGTTGAATGTTGACAGTTTGTAATGTTTGAAACTGTGTATTGTTTTTTAAATTTATGTTTGTTAATCAGAGACAGTGAGTATGAGGAATTACATAACAGAAAGGATGTTGAAGGAATTTTACTGGAAATTTACAAGATGCGCATCCAGCGGCAATATGAAGATGCTGACAGACTTGAGAGCTTGTTTGATACGCTAAGAAGAGGTAAGGCCAGTTTTTTTAATCTGCCAAATAATGTATTTCTGTTTCTAAGTTTGTCATAAAACAACTTTGTTATTTATGAAAGGACTGAAGAGGTGCAGTTTGATGTATGAAGTGAATTAAGAAGATAAGGTTAGCAATTTAATTACCGCCGACATATAGTGATGACTGCTTGATTATAGAAAACTGAGACATGAATTGCTAGATGGAAAACACAAATCAAGACTTAGTTCCACCAATGTTTCTGAACTAGGCAGTTCAACAATGATTGCTACACTATAATGACTACTGCACTGTAATGACTACTACATTGTAATGACTAATACACTGTAATGACTTCTTCATTGTAATGACTACTATACTGTAATGACTACTTCACTGTAATGACTACTATACTGTAATGACTACATCATTGTAATGACTATTATACTGTAATGACTACTACACTGTAATGACTACTTCACTGTAATGACTACTACACTGTAATGACTACTTCACTGTAATGACTACTGCACTGTAAAAAAAAAAAAAAATTTTGTTGCGTATCCCTTACGGGACGTTGCAGTCAACACCAGCATTTTCAGCTGCTGTTGATGTACTAGGCAAGTGTTACGTTCAGTAGTTTGCCATTGCTTTCTGAACGACTGGCCCCTATACCTTTTTCGAAAAAACCAGCACCACTGTGTTTCGAACCCGGGTATGCGGGCTCACAAACCGCGTTCGCAAGCCCTACTGTAATGACTACTTAATTGTAATGACTACTACACTGTAATGACTACTTAATTGTAATGACTACTACACTGTAATGACTACTTCATTGTAATGACTACTACACTGTAATGACTACTTCATTGTAATGACTACTACACTGTAATGACTACTACACTGTAATGACTGCTACACTGTAAGACTACTACACTGTAATGACTGCTACACTGTAAGACTACTACACTGTAATGACTACTACATTGTAATGACAACTGCACTGTAAGACTAATACACTGTAATGACTACTACACTGTAAGACTACTTCATTGTAATGACTACTACACTGTAATGACTACTGCATTGTAAGACTGCTACACTGTAAGACTACTACACTGTAATGACTACTACACTGTAATGACTACTACACTGTAATGACTACTTCACTGTAAGACTACTACACTGTAATGACTACTACACTCTAAGAATACTGCACTGTAAGACTTCTACACTGTAATGACTACTGCATTGTAATGCCTACTACACTGTAATGACTACTATACTGTAATGACCTCTACACTCTAAGACTACTACACTGTGATGACTACTGCATTGTAATGCCTACTAGACTGTAATGACTACTGTACTGTAATGACTACTGCAAGGAGCGATGTAGATCAGAGGTTACAGAGTCAAACAGACCATGTTCATCTCACAGTGTTGAGGCCACCTCTGACTCGACCAACACGGAAATTGACACCTCGGACCTCTTGAGGGTGTATGAGGCAGGAGAACTGGTGATAAGATCAAGAGTCATTTCATCGGGCCATGATGAGAGTGAAGAATCTGCAAAGAACATGCTGCGTGGTGATGATTTGTGATGATTGTTTATATGTTTATGATAATATTAAAAATATGTTTTTGTATTGTGAGATAAGAACACGTGCCTTGGCTTATGACTGACAGACAGAGAGTTAATCAGTAGTGTGATTGATATTTCAGATGATTGTAGTCATGATGTTGAACATGTCTTGAAGTTCATTGTAGCCTTGAAGGGCTCTGGAGGTGAATCACAGACAGAGCAGTATAGAGCTGGTGTCTTGAATATACCAGCGCCCAAGGAGCTGAGAACGGTAACTTAACTTGTTTTTCTTATGTGTTTATGAGAGAGTTAGAAAGAGAGGGTTAGTGAAAGAGAGTTAAAAAAGAGTGAGTGAGTTTAATAGAGTATGTGAGTAAGAGAGTTCACTGAGTGAATAAGAGAGAATGTGAGTGATAAGAGTTTAGTGAGTGTGAATGAGAGAAATTGAGTAAGAGAGAGAAAGAGAATGTGAGTGAGAGAGTTTAGTTTGTGAGAAAGAGAGTGTTAGTGAGTGAGAAATAGTAGAAAATAAAAGTAATATCAAACAGAAGGTTCACAAAGTAGAAGAAGGTAATTGGCTGTGTGTTATTGACAGAGAAAGAAAGACAGCTCCAACAAAACTATTCCGCCGGCTGCTACAAAACTTATGGCTGCACCCACAAAACTGTTACATAAGCTCCGAAAAGAGAGTAAAAGAACGGGTGGCTGTGTGTATCAGGTCCTTTGCAGAACATCGCTGTCGTAACTACCCACTGGACAGACTCTTAATTGTTCACCAGTTCCCCAGCCTCATGCGTTGTCATGCCCAGTGTGTCTTTAATCTGTTGTCTCCACCATTATGTTGGTTGACCCCGGGCTCTTTGTTTATTGGCCATGCCCGTCATTATTGTTCTTTCTAAGCCTCTGTGATTTTTAATGTGATCATGTGGTAACCATGGGGAAAATAATTATTTGCATATCCTTTACAGGATGTAGCAGTCAGCCCCAGGAATTTTTGGCAGTTTGTGATTTCTTGGCAAGTTTATGTTCAGTAGTTTGTCATTGCTTTCTGAACAATCGGGACTCATACCATTGTATGAAAACCAGTGCAAGGCGGTCTGCTTCCAAATCGCCTGCAGCTGTGTTTCGAGTGTGCTATGCAGGATTACGAATTGCGTTCGTAACCCCTTCGACACAGAGGTAGGCACAGCACAGAGAATAATAGAACAACAGATTATTTAGCAGCTCTAGTCATAGAACATAAACCACAGAACAAGGTTGAGAACTGTAGAATAACAGATAACATAGCATCTCTGGAAACACAACATTAATTCACAGAGCAAGATTGATAACAATAGAATTACAGATCACATGACTGCTCATAGAGTAAGATCGAGAATTGTAGAACGATAGATTACATAGCAGCTGTGAGAATCAGGGAACACTAGATTAGGCACAAAAGAAATCATAAAACATTTACCAAACTGTGAATCATAGAATAATAGATCACAGAGTAACATTGAGAATGATAAAATAATAGATCACAGAGTAAAACTGAGAATTATAGAATAATAGATTACAGAGTAAAACTAACAATTATTGTAAAACTGAGAATTATCGACAAATAGATTTCCAAGTAAAACTGAGAATTATAGATGAATAGACACAGAGTAAAACTGAGAATGATAGAATAATAGATCATAGAGGAAAACTAAAAACTATAGAACAGCAGCTCTAGAACCATTGAACATTAAGTCAAAAAACATGATTTAGTCATAGATTAGCATACCACATAGAAGAATCATAGAACATGAAATCACAGAACAAGATTGAGAATCAATATAGACACAGTGAGAATCATAGAACAGGAAATCACATAGTAACACTTAGAATGATGGAACATCAAATCACAGAACAAGATTGAGAATCAATATAGACACAGTGAGAATCATAGAACAGGAAATCACATAGTAACACTTAGAATCATAGAACATGAAATCACAGAACAAGATTGAGAATCAATATAGACACAGTGAGAATCATAGAACAGGAAATCACATAGTAACACTTAGAATCATAGAACATGAAATCACAGAACAAGATTGAGAATCAATATAGACACAGTGAGAATCATAGAACAGGAAATCACATAGTAACACTTAGAATGATGGAACATCAAATCACAGAACAGGATTGAGAATCAATGAACAATAAATCACATAGCAACTCTGTATATCACAGAACACTAAATCAAATAATATTTGTAATTATAAAACTGTTATCTGTGAATCATAGAACAGCAGACAACACAGCATTTGTGATAATCAGAACAGTGGTCCAACAACAAGATTAATAATCATAGAACAATATATCTTACAGAAAGATTGAGAATCATAGAAGAACAGATAACATAGCAACTTTTAGAATCATAGAACAAATGATAATAAACCATTTATGAGAATCAGAAAAGTTTTCTAACATCATGATTAATAATCATAGATCGTCATCAAGTGGAAAGTGCAGCAAAACAATAGGACCCACGTGATTCAGCAGAGGGTGGGCAGAGAGTCTGGACAACGCTCAACATGTAGAGGAAAATGCAGGAAGACATTCAGTCAGACTCACTAGTACCGTCAGCATGGGTATTCTTTGTTGGTTACTGAAGGAGGGAACAGAGCACCTGTGGGAGTGTCCCTAGTGCTTCATGTTGATTCTTGATTTCAAATTTTATAATATTTAACAGAACAAGAGAAAATATTTTGTGAGAACCAGAATAATTGTCCAACAGAAAGATTAATAATCGGTAGATCATGCTGCAAGGTTGAGAATCATGGAACAACTGATAAAACAACAACATTGTTAGCGGTAAACTATTCTGTAATATGAATAATGAAGACACAAACAATAGATTACACGATTTATTGCCTGGCATGTTTCACTGCATCTCATCAGGTACATAATGTACATAAAGTAAAGTGATTAGATTAGATATTCTGTAATAGCAAACAAGAAGTGGACATTTATCAAACTCAGAATGTACCAGAAATATTTGTGTGAATTATTGCAATAAAGGGGTTTTAGAATGATTAAAGCCAGTAAAACAAGTGATATTACAGCCGTCACCACTAGATATTCAAATGGTTTTACAGTGGTCATTGTCTGAAGTACAAGTAGTTTTACAGCGGTTAATCTACATATTTTTGAGGCGTTCGTTCGCTTTTGAACTCAAGCTTAGTCTATACAGATGCTGCTACTTCTAGTCGCACTGGGCTGAATTTTGCGTGTGGATTAGCTTTCCCTATTACCAGTGTCCCTCACCGTCAGGCAAACCCACTCCGATTCTGAGGCACATGTAATTTACAAGACAAGGACAGGAAGTCAACACTTTGGTCCAACTGATGAGCGCTCGTATCTTTTTGGCCATGCTGACCACCATTAATATAAATGATTTGATACTGGTTAGAAGCGTTAATATAAGTGGGCTTTCAGTGATCTCTCATGTATTTTAATGTATTTGGAAACTCTGCAGGAACCGACAGTTCTTCCTGGTGGCCCCTTGTGTTATGGAGATGTCAGACAGCATACCAGAAGTGCACAGTTTTACATGCATTATCCAAAGTAGGTTTCTGAGGTCATAATGTGATGGTTTGCAAGTTTTTGAAAACAAGTTATGTCTTTCTGTAATCATTTCATTTACACATAGAATAACCCAAGCAAAAGCATTTAATTCACAAGTTGAAGGATATTATCTGTAATATATATTTTTGTCTATCGAAGTGAGAAAAAGAGTTCTTAAGAGTTATCAGGAACCAATCCTATAGCATGGAAGTGAATCAGCGACAATTTGAAGATAAGTAAGAATTATGATGGTAGCTGCAAAGATGTGGTTTTATAGAAAAATTATGAGAAACTATGGGCGGGTATAAAAAGTATTGAAGTTACCTTGAAACCAGTTAACTCACAAAGAGGTTACTCGCATCAGAAAAAGACAGTCCACTTTCTTTAGGCTTATTGGGCATGTCATGAGAAGAGGGAAGCTGGAGAACCTCGTGACAGTGGGTAAGGGGAGGAGACACGGGGGAGACAAAGATAGAAGATGCTGGGCAGTTTGATATCGTGGCATTGGAGAATATCAGTATTAGAAAAGATTGGCAGTACGCGAAACAGAAGACTGTGCATAGACATGATTACCAAAGTCACACGGCATGGACTAAGAAGAAGAAGAATTTCATAATTTTGAGAGAAAATTATAAATTGTTAAAATGACTATGAAAATGACACGTTATCTATCATAATGTTTTTTTTAAATTTAACCCTTGAATAAATTGACAAATAAATGTATATGAAGTGTAATAATAGCAGAATCAAGAAATGCAGACAACATTTTTGATACAAAAGTTTTCTTTGCTTCCTTTTCTCTTTAATAGCTGTTCATTGGTGGTGTTGTTGAATTGGAAATGTGCCTCTATTTGTTGAGATTGCAGGGCTGTACAGTTCTGTTATTGCACTTCTTATTGGACATTTCAAGAATTTTGGGACATGTTATGAGGAGAAATAAACTTGAAAACTTGGTGACATCTGGTAAAATTGATGGGGTAAAGAGCAAGGAGGAAAACAGAGACAAATACCTGGATAGCTGGGACGCATGGCGTGATTGGGACAAGAGTGCAGACCTGTCCAAGACCCCAAGTGATTGTATGAGATGGAGAACCACGACGCCCACACTTATTGGATGGCACAATGCACACATACACATACATACATGCACATATATACACACACACTCTTCCTATATTATAATTCAGTAAGACCATCTCCCTGTTAAGTTTTATTTACAAAAGTTTTTGCATTGGTTGATAAATTCTGTAAAAGATATCTCTTATTATTTCTAGTAGTTGAGTTCAGTTGAGCTAAGAACCAACATCACAGCACCCAGGACATTCTATTCACGTTCCGTCCTTTCGTTCAACAGCCTGTGAAGTGTCATACTGCTAATCTTTCCAACTGCCATCTGGTTGAAAATAGACCATTGCCTTCCCTCTTAGTTGTGAAATTTGTCCAGAACTCCTGTCGATCCCTTGGTAAGCTGAGTTGTCCCCATCTGTTTATAGGGGTGGCAGTTCACTTACTTACTGTTTTGTGGACCTGGGGTTCAGTTCTCTATCAGGTGTCTTACAGACTGTAAGGTACCATAAGGTACAGCCTTCCTGTAGAAGAGATGGTTGCTTGGTTGTGAATGCTTTGAAAGATTGAGTTTTAACTCTTTAAGTCCGATGCATTTGTGTTAATGCTGTCAAAGTCCTGGAAAGGGCTTGCATCTATCACAGTGAGGTTAGTGTAAAGACCGTTTTCCTGCCCAGTACCAAAGTACCATCTCAGCGAGGACTGTATTATGGAGCTCTCTTCTTGTCTCCAAGCCCAGAAACCAGGAAGGTGGGAAAAACCAGTAGTGAAGCTTCACCTGTGCCGAGGGCATATTTGAATGTTTCCAGGTCATGATTCAGCATGGTACATACAGACTGGCTTAAATTAGGTCACAATCGGTCATGTTTCCTACACAGTTGTTTATTTGTCCACAGACTCCAACCTAATGTCCCGTAAGTTGAGTTGAGCTAAGAAATGACATTATTGCACTCAGGACATTCCCACACGCACTCCGTCCCTCATTCAACAGCCAGCAAAGAGTCATACTGCTAATGGTTCCAACTGCCATCTGATTGAAAGTTCTCCTGGTCTTCCCTCTGTTTTGAGATTCGTCTAGAACATTTGCCGATCCCCCGCCCTATTATTCTCTCCACATACGGGTGCTCAGTCTGTTTCACCACTTTCTCCACCTGGTCCCACAGGGGAAATCTAAAATCAGGGCATAACAAGTTATTTTTCCTTGTTATACTTTGTTCGAAACACTTGTGACAATTGTACATTTCAGAGATCTGTTTGAAAGACCATTCGTAAGTGTCACAAAAGTGGATGACAGAGCTGTACAAACAGTAAGTGGTTGTTTCTTTCTAGTGAAAGGTAAAATAGAGTCACATTTCCATGCAATCATAGTATATTGGAGGTGTGGTGTTTTTCTTCTGCATTTTATTGTTCAATAGAACATAGCACTTAAACAACTCATGTGAAGCCATCCATGAAGACTTGTTCATGGTTGCTTGGTTTCACACCTAAAGTTTTGTATGTGATGGGGTAACCAGTGCCATGTCAACCCTTCTAATCACCTCGTACAACATGCGTAATAAGTTACATTGTTATTTCTTGTGTTCTTCCTTTATGTGCTCCAGTAACACACAGGCATGGAGTTATAGTGCTAGGTTTATATTTTTTAACCAGCCAACACTTGATTAGTGATAATGTCAATGACACCCTGACTGCCTTTCCTCTCAGACAATGTTCTGATACCAAAATTATGCCTTGAGGCTCTTTGTTTTCTAGTATTTATAAACATTCACTTTGCTATAAATTTTCTTCATTTACAGTTCATGGCCATTGTAAAAGTCTTGTAGAAAGTTAGTTGAAGGAATCAAAACATGTATTATTAATATATAAAACATAATGTCATGTCATCATCATGAAACATATTGTTATGTGTTCCTTCTACTTCTTTTGCTACTCCTGCACCTTCTCCTCCCCCTCATCCAGTATTTTTTTGGTTTGAATGTAATTGCATTGTATCAGTTTACAGCACAGCTACACTATTCGCACCTTTTGACCGACATATCTAACTTCAGGTGTTTGTTAATTGGGTTAGCCTTCCCGGATGTTCCCCAGGACGTTGAACACTCTTAAATTTTGATGCCATCTTTGTCCCTCCATCTAAGGTATGAGACTAACTAGCCCTTTGAGAGCAGCCACATGCTTGCCGGTCAGCCCTCAAATGAAGGTTGGTGCAGACCACAGGGAGTTCCTGCTATCCAGGAAATCTTCTGTAAGTGCAGAGCTGACGCATGACACTCTGGTACTGGACTCGCCTAAGGAATTGCCTACATATGGCCTCACTTCCATATATTGAGTCTTATATTCACCACAAGCGGCACCTTCGATCATGCAGATTTTGGACTACACCCACACAATGGACTTTTAATTCAGACTTTCCATCTAATGAATGTGCTAGCCAGACAATTTTACATTGTTGTGTCATCATCATCAAGTGCCTTGCAAACTGGCATGGGCAGTCATGCTTGTTCATATGTATAAGTTCATGCGTTGATTTATTTCCATGCCCTGATGAATGGCTGTGAAGAATCTTCTCGCGCTGCCTTCTTTTTACATCCTTTTCCATGAATCTTACCTGTTGTTACATATTCTTGTAATGTTGCCCAGAAATGTTGGCTGCCATTTTCTGATCCTTGCAATAAATTTCCTTTCTCTCTTAGTTAGTTAGTCGACAGATCATCCTCATTGCACATCGAACCATTCAGTCCATAAGTGCTTGGATCCCCTCCTCAGTAAATCCCGCAGCGTGTAGCGGCTCACGACACCAGTTCTGTGTTGGTTTATTACGCTTCTTTGACTCCCTGTGTAGTGTTCTTGTTTGGCCACGCCTCTTTTAACTTGCTGTTCTTGCAGCCTGACCATGGTTGTAGATTCCTAGCCATCGCTTGGTTCTCGTAAACGACTTACTTCTTGTAGAGCATTCAGAATGTCTGCCTGGTCCAAGGCTCGTCCGCCTTCCACAGTAGCCTCACCTGTAAGCCTGTCAGTCTGCTCATTCCCTCGTACACCCTGGCACGAAGATGAAACTAATCTTTGCCAGCCGCGACCACTCCAGAGACAGCAGCCACCCTCTTCGGAACCACCACATCTCTATCATCCTGAGCATACTCATTGAGTCACTAAGGACACATGCCCGATTGAATATCTGTGTCTCGAGCCATGTTATTGCTTTACTTACTGCCATGACTTCCATAGTCAGGCTGCTTGTGGTCAAAGCAAAAGCACCAGACTCTTCCTTCACACTTTTTCCTCCGGCCTGAGCCGTAAAGGCCCATGAACTTCTCACGCCTCTCTTTCTGTCTTAGCTGCTTTCAAATTAGTTATGTACACATTTTGGCATTCCATGGTAGTTTCATCATTTATCTATAAAACCACATTTACATGATAACTCTGTACCCGGTTATTTCCACCCAAAAGACTGGTATACAGTTTCTGAACATACAAGGCCTCCATTCTTTTAAACTTCATTTTGGGAAGATAACCAGCATTTCCCCATGATTCCTACATCCACATTGGTGAATGCTGACCTGCCTTTGCTAGTGTTTACTGGATGTGAGGACAGATGGGTTCTATGCTCAAAAAGAGTTTAAAGGTGAGGGGATTGACTTCATTGCACCGGGTTTTATCCCATATGGCTTGGTCACTTTCCACAGAACTGCCTGCGAATAGCATCAAACAAAGCACAAACTCTATAGCTCTAGTGACGACCTCCAGGAGTCTCCAAGTTGCACTCCTGATCCGATTTATGGAGTCTGGAACTGAACCCACAAACCTCAGAGCACGAGGTTAACCACTTCGCCATGGAGCCCCCTTGCAGTGTTCTATAAAACCACATTTACATGATTACTCTGTCACAGAGAATCTGGCTGACACTCAGTGCTCTAAGGAAAGGCCAGATGGACACATTATCAGATTGCACCTGGTACCATTAGTATTAAGACTTTTAATCGGTTGTTGAAGATGAGGACTGAGTGATAATGGGAGTGTCATGAGTGCTGTGATGTCAGTTCTTGACTCGACTCAACTCTATGTCCCGTTATTTCCACCTGAAGAATGGTGTAAGGCTGAGGTACAGAGTTGTCTACTGATTCTGATGGATACTCAGTACTGTGAAATATGTTTGCCACAGCCTTATGCATTGCCCATCCTATGCTTGTTAGATGTGCAATTAAGGTTTTTCCTTCATCTAACAGAGACTACCACTTCTCATACTTTCCTGTACTTAACTTTCATAATTCACAAAACATAGAAATATGTACTAAATGCCCCTTTCCCACACATTGTTGTGTGTTGGGTATATGGTGGGTTTTATTTCACTTGGACTTCTAGTAATAACATTTCCCCTGGTCTCTGGGTAGTGAGATTGGATGCCCGTGTGTATTGTTGCGCACGTAAAAAATCCCTTGGCAGTTGGAAATCGAAAAAGAGTAGCCTAACGGCAC
Organism: Cepaea hortensis; assembly: GCA_963921405.1. Lineage (NCBI taxonomy): Eukaryota > Metazoa > Mollusca > Gastropoda > Stylommatophora > Helicidae > Cepaea > Cepaea hortensis. The sequence goes on along the minus strand of OY992894.1, from coordinate 73,666,828 downwards.
TGCCCAGGCTAAATTTTGAGTGAAAAATCTACCCAAAGTATTTCAGGATCCTCACCGGTGCTACGGAGTTCGTGCACTGAGCTGAGTTTCTCCAGAGTTCTCCAAACTTTGAGTTAGGAGGAAAACGGAGCACTTATGGGTTACACCTGTGTGCCGTGATGTTGATCCATCGACTAAACTAAACTAAACTGGTGCAAGCTGCAAGCCCTATATGTTTGTAGAATAGTTACCATATGATGGGTGATGTAGTCAGTATAATACTAACTGCCTTTACTTCCTAGAATATTTCCTGGTACTAGTGTTGTGCTGGGTTGACCTCAGAGCATGTGCCAATCGAAATAAATCCCCCTTCTTGATGATGATTTGAACACATGACTACCATGCCAGAAGGCAAGTATGCCAGAACCTGTATTACGGCAGCTCCCTCAAAACTGTCATGGCTACTCCCACAAAACTGTCATGGCAACTCCCACAAAACTGTCACCGCAGTTCCCTCAAACTGTCACGGCAACTCCCACAAAACTGTCACGGTAGCTCCCACAAAACTATTATGACAACTCCCACAAAACTGTTACAACAGCTGCCACAAAACTGTTACGGTAGCTCCCACAAAACTGTCATGGCAGCTCCCACAAAACTGTTACAACAGCTCCCACAAAACTGTTACGGCAACTCTATGAAAACTGATTGTCATGTACACATTTCTATTCCACAGATTTTGGACTTATCACCAGGAACAGGGCTAGGCAGTGACTGTTTCTTTACAACGAAGGTATATAGAATTTGTTGTTGTCGTAATGATGCTCTTGTGGCTTATTTCAGATGCATAGGATGATTCAAAGGTAATGGTAATCCCATAGTACATACTATTTATAGGTGTGTGAAGTGTTAGGTCCTCACAAATACTGGGTCAGTTCATAATGAGGTGGGGCAAGGGGGAAGAGAACTGAGTTCCTTGCTGTCTCAATCTCAAATTATGATAATTATCCAATATGAAAATTCTATGGCACAATACCAAGAAACAAAATAAAATTAAAGTACCAGTTTTGAGAGCATGAATCTTCCCTAGGGTAACTTTTGGATGATGGGTGATGGACCAGTTTGCAATCACTAAAGAAGGACATTTGGTCTTTTGAAGATGGACACAGGATATTGCGACCACCTTAAGCATAAGGGCGCATGAGGTAGAGCTAGCAAATGGTTAAAGTCTATTCAGCGAGCTGTAATGAGAGCGATATTCTGCAGAGGACTTGCTGCATCATGATGATCTGGTTCCCATTTGACAAAGTTGGGCAGTCACTAGAATAAAAGAAATAACTCATGTCGCCACAATGGGGGTTTGGACTCTAGGTCACCATTGGCAAGTAAGTGAGCTAATCACAATGTTACCATGGCTTTTAAATACCCATCATCATGTGGCTTGTCTATAACATTTGTGGAATTTCTCCCTGTCTTTGCCTGCTATAGTTGTCGGCATCTGTGGAGAAGTTAAGCCTTGTCCTGCTGCTAGGAAATGCAACCTAAAGACTAAATGTCACGACAGGGCAGACCGGGCCCTAAGCCTTGGTCGGCAGCTGGTCTAGGATGGAAGCTCTGACAGGTAGACTTTAGAGCATTGCTTTGCTGATATGGAAACTTCTGCAGCTGGTCTTGTTCCAGATGTATTGGTGTTACCTTTCCCCTGGAATAAACCAGGCAGGCAGAGAGAGGGATCATGCTGCATGGGCAACACATGGTTTCTACAATTCAACCCAGGCTTTGTGCTATATTTTAAGCACAATATAACAAACTATCATCTGTCAAGACGGCTAGGTGCCAGTAGTATGGAGAAGTAACTGGTCATTGCATTCCTTCTTGGCAGTAATAATAATGGCTGATAGCTGTAGCCATTGTCTCTATGGAGAGATCCTATACCTACCATCGCGAACATGAGACCATAACAAACAACTATCTGTCTGCTGTTCTCATTTTAATCCAGCCACCTGCTCGATGGGCCTCATGATTCCCTGGTTTGGGGGGGGGGATATTTAGAACCCTTTCCCATAGTCTAGCAGAGGGAAGGAAGTATCCTTATATTTCTCCTTTGGCAAGGGATGCCCATAACCTTCTACCTGATTTAAGTACTACAGTAAGGTAAAGCTGTAAAAGACCTGGTTTCCATGGCATATTGGGATTAATGTTCTGTGGACATGCATTTTTGGATTAAATAGCACTTTATGGATGCAGTTGCTAGCATACTTATCTGCTGGCCCAGTAGTCATGGGTTTGAATTCATATTTAGGCAAATTGTTAAAATTGTCCTGGGCTCATAGTTCGACCCAGGCTCAAATTGGTGCCAGGAAATTCCTGTGAAGTAAATAAAAGCCAGCATGAAATAGACCACATCACCCATAGAGTGCCATTTGGTTTATGGAAATATAGGACCGGCACCATGTGCCCAGTACACCTCAAGACATGTTAAGGGTCCTGTAACCTTCCATGCTTATGGTAACAGGTGAATATAGAAGGTTGGTGTGTAACTGGCTACTTCATCCTGTAATACACTTACCTGCAGAACCCAACTCTCATAAACAAGACTATATATCAGTTGGCATGAGTTGGTTGAGGTCCTGTGCTTCACTGGGAGATGACAGGCAGTGGCCAGAGAAGAAGATGACAGAATCTGTTAGTGGAACTTTTGAGAACTAAATAAATTCCAGTGAATCAAGACAAGACTCAAGACTCTAATGCTGGATAGGACACAATGGGAAATACCTGTCAGTAGTATAACTAGAAAGTCCTATTTCTGGAACCCACACTGCAAAAAAGTTAGATGGAGGTCTTAAAACACATGAAGAAGAAAATTAGAGACAGGTAAACAATATAGGTCTCCCTGGTCTAGGGGATACATGACTTTCTCCGTAATCCCATATACTCTCGTGATTTACGTGACATGCGCGGGGTATGTGAGCCAGTCGCTCAGAAAGCAATCGCAAACTACTGAGCGTAATCTTGCCAAGAAATCAATAATCAACTGAAAGATGCTGATTTTGACAGCGATGTCCTGTAAAAGGTTATGCGAACAAAAAAAACAATATAAGCAAGACACAGAGGAAGCTGCAGAAGATGGCAAAAAGTTAGGAGGGCTTGGTGTGAATTGTTTGAGGGCCTAGGCTCCTTTGAGGGTTTATGCCAGAAGAAGAAAGAAAAATGCAATAATTTTATTTTTGTTAAGTAAAGTGTTAATTCATGTATGTAAATATTCACATATAAATAACACTTGTCAAGTTTAGTATCGGTTGGTATGTTTTGCCTGCAGTTTCTTCTCGGTGATTTCCATGAGAAGGTAACTCACAATTCATTATTTGGAGGTCTGATGCAAGGCAGGGTGAAAGATCTTGGTACACAGCTGTCATTGCCAGATATCAGCTCTAATTTTAACATCAGGTAAAAACATGCTTGTATGTTTGTATATTATCTATATATATCAAAGACAATGTTTGTTTGTTTGTTTGTCCTTTATGCGTTCCCAAACGGTCCATCCGATTGAGATGACATTTTATACAGATGTTGTTCTCACTCCCGCGGAGCCAACTGACATAGTTTGTGAGCTTAAAATCAATTTTTCCTCAAGCATGAAAGAAAAAGGCTTTACGAGCTTCAGAAACAGGCCCGCCTGTGGCCTGTCATCTTGCTCCAAAGGAACTCACTCTCTGATTAAACCAGAAATTAGTTATGAACAGTAATGTTTCTTTGTATGTGTGTCCTTTATGCGTTCCCGAACTGTCCATCCGATTGAGATGACATTTTGTACAGATGTTTTTCTCACTCCCGTGGATTCAACTGAAATGCGAGCAACGGGAAAGGGAGCATCAGAAACAGACGAGCAATGGGAATGGGAGCAGAACCAGAAATTAGTTATGAACAGTAATGTTTCTTTGTGTGTGTGTCCTTTATGCGTTCCCGAACGGTCCATCCGATTGAGATGAAATTTTGCACAGATGTTGTTCTCACTCCGCAAATCCAACTGAAATACAGGCAACGGGAACGGGAAAGGGAGCATCAGACATAGACGAGCAATGGGAACGGGAGCAGGGGCCGAACGTGTACTCTGCGATTAGAGAAATGTATTTGAATTCACTGAGACGCTCTCCGCCAGGGGCTGGGCGAAGCCGGGCCAGGTCGTCTAATTGTTAATGTTTCTAAATAGTGTCTGCTGAGAGTCTGCTCCACATCATTCATCGATTAAATAAATAATACGGAGGTCAGCATGGCTGAATTGATAAAAGCATTTGCTCCGAAACTTCTGGTGTGCAGATGCGGAGGTACTTGGTTCAACCCCTAAACCAGTTAGTTTGACTTAAATGTTGACCTCTTGTCCTTGACTTGGTGACGTAAATTACAAGTACCTCAGACGTCGGAGTGGGTTCATCTGATGGCGAGGGACATTGGTAATAGAGAAAGTTAATTCACACCCCAAAAAATCAGTCCAGTGCTCTGGAAGTAGTTGCACGTGTATGGACTATGCTTGAGTTCAAAGCAAGCGGACGCATAAAAAAATATAACAAATAATACATTCTTCTTCTTCATTTGTCTTGCAAGGGTAGTGCGTCACCGTCACTGTTAGATATTGTCATCTAACTGTCATGGGGGTTCTTAGCATTAGTTTAGTTTAGTCTAGTCAACGGATCAACATCACGGCACACAGGTGCAACCCATAAGTGCTCTGTTCTCCTCCTAACTCAAACCTGAGCCTGGAGAAACTCAGCTCAGTGCACGAACTCCGTAGCACCGGCGAGGATCCTGAAATACCTTGGGTAGATTTTTAACTAGAAATTTTGTCCGGGCAGCGCCGTTAGGCTACTCTTTTTCGATTTCCAACTGCCAAGGGATTTTTTACGTGTGCAACAATACACACAGGCGTCCGATCTCACTGCCCAGAGACCAGGGATAATTTTTATTACTAGAAGTCCACGTGAAAAAATCCCGGTCCTCACCGGGGCTTGAACCCGGGACCTCCAGCATTCGAGGCGGACACCATACCTCGAGACCACGCAGCCCCCCCTTATCATTATATGACAGAACCACATGTCAGTGGCATTTGATTTCTTTCTCATGTTGGTATTTAGTTTCTGGGATTCACAACTTTTCGACATTATCATAATAGACAGTAGAAAAAAATGGACTTTCCTTGAATGTCAAGAAAACATAAACTGTTTAGTGTTTATATCTAAGAAAAGGATAATACCATCATGTGATTTAACAGTAAAAGAGAAAAGGCTTAACCAGGTTGATATATTTAAATACCTGGGGGGAGTTATAACAGCAGATGGAAAATGTTTAACAGAGATTAAAAGTAGAGGCAAACACAAGCTTCATTTCAGAAAATGAAAAGTATCTTATATAGTCAATCACTATCATTAAATGTCAGAAAGAATGTACTGAAGTATAGAGAACATGTTTTGCTAGATGGCAGTGAATCATGGTATGTAAATGAACAAATTATGAAGAGTTTGGAAGTAGTGAAGATGTGTTTATAGAGACAAATATTGTGAATACCTTGGACTGCCAGAGTAAACATAAATGATTGCCTGGAAAAGGCTAATGAAAGCAGAACATTAGATACAGAACATTATATCCACCCATCCATCGTGTGCCATGCCGGAAAGTGGATGGTCATGACTCGCCATCTCACTTTATCACAGAGTCATCGATCAGCTCAGTGTTCCTGTCTCGACCATGCCATGTGGCCAAGCCATCCTGGTATTTACTTCTCGGTCTTCATCTTGGTTTGTTCCCCTCGATCTTGCCTGCTGTCACCAAGTTCTCCAATTCATTCCTTCTCATAACATGTCCAAAATATTTTGACTGTCTACGTCTAATTTCTCTAATCAATCTACGATTTTCAGTTGTTTCCTGTAGTACTTCATTTGTTTTTCTGTCTGTCCATGGAATTCTTTGCATTCTCCTCAGAAACCACATTTCTGCAGCCATCAGATGTTTTTCGGCTTGACTGCTCATTGTCCTAGCTTCACATCCATACAAAAGAACAGGCTCTGTGTAGCATCTCAACACATTATATACAGAACATTATATACAACTATAAGAAAGAGATAAACAATGTTCTGTGGCAGTCCAATGTAATTGTAACATTCATGTCAGAAATGACACCTCTGTTGTCCCCAATCGCTTCCTGGTTGTTTGTTTCACTTTTCAAGATTCGTTGCCAAGCAGCAGAACAGGTTCTATACAACATTTCTGTACTCTATTAGTGTGAACTTTACATTTGTCTTAATTTGTGTAGTATTGTATCAAGCATTAGGCCATTCAGTGACCATGTGTAACATGGAGAGACACTGCAACAAAGTATCTTGAAATCAATGAAAGAAGAATACTTCATTAAACCGAGGAGAAAAGAACCTATGCTGTGTGGTCTCCCTCTCATCATAATAATCATGTACCATGCCGATAAGCATGGGGGTTATTGTTCACCATCTCACACAATCGCCAGAGTTTTGGAGTAGGTCTGTATTCTTGATGAGTCATGATGTTCTAGGCATCTGTAAAGAACGTAGCCTGTCACTGCTTTCCTTCTTGGCAGTAATCATACTGGTTGGCGACCATAGCTATTGTCTCTATAAAGAGATCCTATGCCTCCCATCACAAACTTGAGGCCATAACCAACAGCTGTATGTTGACTGGTCTGAAACTCTGTCCACCACCTGCTTCCATGGTTTCACATTACCCTAGTTGGTGGGTACTCCACCTTGCCTAAGGGAGTTCTGTAGGCTAGCAGAGGGAAAGTGGCACCTTACTTCTCCTGTGATAGGGTATGCCCTAATCTGCCACCCAGCTCTCTCCCTTGGTTTCATATTATCCTAGTTAGGGGGGAGGCGGCTAGTCAGATACTCCACCTTGCCTAAAGGAGTCCTAAAGGCTAGCGGAGGGAAAGAGCCACCTTACTTCTCCTGCAATAGGGAATACTACTCTGCGACCCAGCTCCCTCCCACAATGAGCATCAATCCATAGTCAGATATGACTGAATGAGACTATTATTACAACATTTACAACCATGGATAATTCTTGGATAACTATCTTGTATAATCTCTCCTTTCGTCAGTTAAAGTTAATTGCTTATCCTTGACATGTTTTGGTTGTTTGTGATTTCTTGGCAAGTTTACATTTAGTAGTTTGCAAACAACCAGCACTCATACCATTGTATGAAAACCAGAACATGGCAGTCTGCTTCCAAATCGCCCGCAGATGTGTTTCAACATGGTATACAGGATTACACATTTCGTCTGTAACCCCTTCACCACAGGGTTTAGTCAGTGCACAAGAGTATAGTACACACATTTGATTGGTGCTCAGATTTGAAGGCAATAGTGAATGTCAAAAGTATAGTGTGTGGACTTATAAATAAATACTGGTACCTTATTTATTGGTCATGAAGCTAAAATGTTGCAGCATTGTTTACATTCATACAAATTCCTGATATTTTACAGTGTGAAGTAAATTTTAAAAAAACATTATGTGCTATAAAAGTTCCACTCCCAAAATAAAGTATTATAAACATTTGCTTTCACGGAACTCAGTTACTCAAATGGCTCTTTATTTGTTGATTAAAACTAAAAATAGACCTGTCAAAACAAAAATGGAAGAATTATTTTATGATCATAAAGTGTACTCATAATTGGAAGATAAGAGTACAATAAAGTGTTACTATACTCAAGATTTTAGGAAGTTACAGTTTATTTATAACACAGTTGTGCACAATTAATACATCTGTCTATCTTTCCCACAAACATTAAGCCTTGTTCATTATTATTTGTCATTGCACTGGAGCAGAGGAAATATTCAAAAGGCTACACACATATAGAGCATGTTCTATATCATATTATGAGTGTCATGAACCTATTACCAAACCATATTTGAATATAAAAACAAAGACAGTTTCACATTAAATATTGGAAAATAAACCAGCATTTTTATATTATGGCATATCTCATGTTTTTAAAATTTTATGTTGCATATCCCTTACAGGGTGTTGCAGTCAACACCAGCATTTTTTCAGCTGCTGTTGATGTACTAGGCAAATTTTCAAAGGCAAAAATATTCAGTAGTTTGCCATTGCTTTCTGAATGACCGGCTCACATACCCCTGTAAGTTACAAGCGCGGCACGAACTGCTACTGATTCTCGCAGCTGCTGTTTTCCCCATGTGGATATACAGGATTAAGAACAAAGCCATTAACCCCTTGCCAGGGAGACCGGCATCTCATGTATATGTATTAATAATTAAAGGATTAAAATTTTTTACAGAATTCCAGAGTTCAGATGTAAGAAATCATCATCATTGTCACAGGTGAGGGTAGTTTTAATTTGTAGCTAACATGCAAGGATAGCTTTATGTAGTTCTAATTATCAGCTGTCTTATGTGTAAGAATAATTTTCTATGTGAACTGTTATGTATGCAGATATCTCTATATGTGAATTGTCACATATAAAGTGTGAGTTCCCATACATGCAAGGATAGCTTTATATTGCTCTAAATATCATCTGTCTTATGTGTAAGAATAATTTTCTATGTGAACTCTTAAGTATGCAGATATCTTTATGTGTGAATTGTCACATAAAAGGATAACTATATGTGTGAGCTGACATATGAAAGGATGGCTTTGTGTGAACTGACATATATGTAAGAATAGCTTTATGTGTGAGGTGACTTATGTAAGGATAGCTCTATTTGCGAGCTGACGTCTGTAAGAATAGCTTTATGTGTGGGCTGACACATATATAAGGATAGCTTTATGTGTGAGCTGACATATACGAAAGGATAGTTTTATATGTGAGCTGACATACATGTAATGATAGCATCATGTGTGAGCTGACATATATGTAATGATAACTTTATGCATGGGCTGACATATATGTAAGGATAACTGTTTGTGTGGGCTGACATATATGTAAGGATAACTGGGCTGACATATATGTAAGGATAACTGGGCTGACATATATGTAAGTATTGTTTATGTGTAAGCTGACATATATATTAGGATAGCTTTATGTGTGAGCTGACATATATGGAAGGATAGCTTTATATATGGGCTGACATATATATAAGGATAGCTTTATGTGCGAGCTGACATAAATGAAAGGATAGTTTTATATGTGAGCTGACATACATGTAAGGATAGCATCATGTGTGAGCTGACATATATGTAATGATAACTTTATGCATGGGCTGACATATATGTAAGGATAACTGTTTGTGTGGGCTGACATATATGTAAGGATAACTGTGGGCTGACATATAGGTAAGTATTGTTTATGTGTAAGCTGACATATATATTAGGATAGCTTTATGTGTGAGCTGACATACATGTAAGGATAGCATCATGTGTGAGCTGACATACATGTAAGGATAGCATCATGTGTGAGCTACATATATGTAATGATAGATTTATGCGTGGGCTGACATATATGTAAGGATAACTGTTTGTGTGGGCTGACATATATGTAAGGATAACTGTGGACTGACATATATGTAAGTATTGTTTATGTGTGAGCTGACATATATATTAAGATAGCTTTATGTGTGAGCTGACATATATGTAAGGATGAAATGAGCTCAAACGAGAGCGAAACTCGAGTATAGTGCTTCCATATTGACGTGGATAGGCCTTAGGTTCAAACCAGAATACGATCAGCATTGCCAGTAGTGGGTTGTGCTCAATATTTAAATATATGTAAGGATAGCTTTATGTTTGAGCTGACATAAATGTAAGAATTGTTTTATGTGTGAACTGTTTTATGACTAAGTAGCCATATTGGTTAGCGCAATTGCCTACTGAGACAGTGGTCTGGGGATTATTTCTTCCCACACTTCCCACTCTGGGGGTACCAGACAATTGTCAGAACCTTTTGAAAATTGTCTGGGAAGGAAAGGTCATGAGGGGGTGGAACTAACTACGCTATCATATATGTTGTTGCCTAGACTATGTGAAGGCCTAATACTTCACACCTTGATCTATGGGAGGAGACTGGAACACAGATACAGATATCTATGTGCATTGAAAGTGATCCTTTTTGTGGGTTAAGTTAGTAGCATATCCTTTACAGGACTCGCAGTCAACCTTAGCATTTCTTTACTGTGATTTCTTGGCAAGTTTACATTCAGTAGTTTACCATTGCTTTCTGAACGACCAGCACTCATATCATTGTATGAAAACCAACGTAAAACGGTCTGATGCCAAATCGGACACAGCTGTATTTTGAACGCGGTGTGTGTGATTATGAATTGCATCCGTAACCCCTCCGCCACAGAGCCGGCGTTTTGTGGGTAGCTTTTAAGAATTAGAATTTTTGCTTGGGCAGCGGCTTCTTCTTTTCAATTTCTTACTCAATATACACGCCCGTCTATGATCAGGCAGTATACCATTCTTTATTTTTATTTTATACAAAACCATACAGTGAGCTCCATGAAGCCAACCATATTTACTTGAGCCGGAGGTGGACACTATCAACTTTGAACTACCTCGCCCCTTTTTATTTTAGCGTTAAGTTGATTAAAGTAACAATTGTATTTCCTAGAAGTTATTTTGATTCATGAGAGGAGAATATCCTATGTTAGGTTAATACAAATAGTACTTGAATTTACCTAAATTATACTACTTCAAGAGCACTGCTAATGTTAAAGTGATAAACTGCATTTCCTATAAACCATTTTTATCACAAACATTTCCTTTGATAATAGAAACCATTTTATGTCACAGTAAACTCTAATATTAGGTTGATACAAATTATATTTTAATGTACTATAAATCATAATACATTAAGAGAGTTTGTTATGTTAAGGTTTGTGATTTACTAGGTAATTTTACCTTCAGTAGTTGCCACTGCTTTCTGATCAGCCTACATTCATACCATTCAAATGATCACAAAGCGATCTGATCCCAAATTTGCATGTAGCTGATGTCCAACCATTGACTCCATATTTTTCTGAATTGTGAATTTACATTAATTAACTCCTTTAACTTAGCCTTAAACCAATATTACATGTAGATAATTGTTAATGTTTAGTTGATAAGAGATGTATTTTCTATCAACCATTTGATACAAACAAGATGTTTAGCATTCTGTGGATAAACAGGATTTTTAAATGAAAATTGTCTATATCTCAGATGTCAGTGGAGTCCGGGCTTGGCAGTGCTAGTGCTTCAATGTCCAGCTCTGTTATCACTGTTGGCGAAACTTCAGACAACGATGACTCAGTTTGGGACAGGGCACTCACAGAACCTAGGTCCAAGCACTATACTTGGGAGTGGATTGGATTGTAAGTTATTGATTGTTGTACTTGTTTGTCTTCTTTATTATGTGTATATGGACTGGAAAGAAATCCATGTACAAATGCTACATTTCAGTTAGAAAATGAGTGGCTTTATATATTGCCCATATTTTTCTTATTGTTTGCTTTTGTGTTGGCTTGCTTTTAACTCAAGCATAATCCATGCATTGCTACTACTTCTAGTGCACTGGACTGATGTTTACATGTGGATTTGCTTTTTCCTATTATTAGTGTCTCTTGCCATCAGGGGCACATACTCTGACTTTTGAGGTACTTGTAATTTATGTCCCTAAGTCCAGGATGAGAAGTCAACATTTTTGTCCAGCTGGCAGGTGTGGGCATTGAATTCACTACCTCGACATCAGCACACCGGAAGTTTAAAAGCAAGTGCTCTAATTCATTTGGTGAAGCTGACCTCCATTGCCCATATTGTATACCTGTGCATCTGGGACACTGAGTAACAAGATTAGAGTGACACCAGAAGCCACACTAGTGTAGTCTCATTGTACACTGCTAACAATTCCATAGATGGCTAAGAAGACCAGTATCCAAGTACTGCAAGAGATCAATTTACAAAGACATGTGGGTACCCACATGAGGACAAGACCATCATTAATGCTTTGTTCACATAAGAAAGAGCACCCATGTGTTACCTGGGCCCTTAGGGGAAGCAAGTGTGTCAGATCTTATTCAGATATGACTGAGCTACCGTATGACAGTAGACGGCACTACCTGTTTTCTGTTAGCGCTGAATGTTGGGCGGCGCTTACCAAATCCCGACACCCCACATTGTGCCAATGGCTTTTGGCGGAGGAGTGCAATTGGGAGGGTACAAGCCTTACCCTGACTGGCACCTTGCCATCTTGACAGACTATAGTTTGTAAAATGGGGTTATCTCTCCATAACATAAAACCTGGGCTGAATTTAGAGACTATGTGTTGCCCATGCAGTATGATCCCTCTCTCGGCCTGTCTAGTTTACTCTAGAGGAAAGGTGACACCAATATGTCTGGAGCAAGACAAGCTGCAGAAGCTGCCGGATCAGCAAAGCAATGCTCTAACCGTCCGCCTTACCCTAGTGCGGGGAAATTCAACCTAAAAACTAAATGTCATGGCAGGGCAGACCAGGCCCTAAGCCTTGATCGGCAGCTGGTCTAGGATGGAAGCTCCGACAGGTGGACAGTTAGAGTATTGCTTTGCTAATCCAGCAGCTTCTGCAGCTTGTCTTGTTCCAGACATATTGGTGTCACCTTTCCTCTGGAGTGAACTAGACATACCAAGAGAGGGATCATGCTGCATGGGCAACACATGGTCTCTAAATTCAGCCCAAGCGTTGTGTTGTGGAGAGGTATAACTCCATTTTACAAACTGTCGTCTGTCAAGACGGCAGGGTGTCAGTCAATCAGTATTTCATATTTTAATAGTCGTATTTGGAGGTCATGTGTTAGAGTCCCCACTGAGGTAAAAACTGAACTGGACTTTCAGGTTGATCTAGTGTAACATTGGTACCAGGAAGTAGTAATGTACGAGGGTAAGTCAATAAGTAAGTCACAAATGACTGTGGAAAAATAATTAACTATGATACCAACTTGAAATCAGTTTATTTGTATACATACATTGTCCCTTTATTTCTCAACATAATTTCCACCAACATTGATGCACTTATCCCATCATTTTATCAGTCCTCCCAAACCGGCTGCATAGAACTGTGTGCTCAGTTTTCTAAACCACATTTTCACTTCACATTCAACTTCGGTGTCACTCGCGAAATGTTTCCCCCCCAAGGTGGGTTTTCAGTGGACTTAGCTCCTAGTGATTTCCCGTAAAGCAGAGCATAGCTGGGTAGGAAAAAAGTTACGAGGGCAAGTCAATAAGTAAGTCACACAGTTCTGTGGGATGGCAGGTAAATTAAAACAAAGCACGCAGTTCTATGCAGCCAGTTTGGGAGGACTGATAAAAAAGAGGGGATGGATGCATCAATGTTGCTGGAAATTATGTTGAGAAATAAAGGGACAATGTATGTATAAAAATAAACAGGTTTAAAGTTGTTATCATAGTTAATTATTTTTCCACAGCCATTTGTGACTTACTTATTGACTTCCCCTTGTACGTGGACGTAAAGGCGGCTAGTGTCATGTGGGCCACAACACACGTTGAGTGCAGTATGTCTATACAAATATGAGGCCAGCACCATATGCCCAGTGATCCCCCAAGGCATATAAAAGGGTCATAACGGCAGCATGTGCCTTGTGATTGTCTTTACCTTAACAATGTAAAGATAGAACTAATTATCTGTATCCTGTCTTGTGCCAATAGCCCCCCTGGACCCACAGAGAGACCACACCTGACGGAAGCCGGGCCTGGTGTGTTTGATATTTTAGTTCAGCTGCGGCAGAGAGTGTCTGCAATCTTATCTTCTGAGGCCAGAGTTCCACAGCTGCTTACAGTCCAGCCCACCGTTCTGTTACAGCATATACTGTTGATGCTCACAGGCATTCCATCATTATTATTCCCATTTAATCAGGTTTGTGAAAGTCAGATAGTGCATTTCTTTGTGTAAGTTGAAAGTAAGGTTGTGCATTTCCTTGTGTAAGTTGAAAGTGTGGTTGATCAGTTCCTTGTATAAGGGGGAAGTATAAGTAGGGGGTTGAGTGGTCTCGAGGTATGGTGTTCGCCTCGAGTGCTGGAGGTCCCGGGTTCAAGCCCCGGTGAGGGCCAGGATGTTTTCCCGTGGACTTCTAGTAAAAAAATATTCCGTGGTCTCTGGGTAGTGAGATCGGACGTCAGTGTATATTGTTGCGCACGTAAAAAATCCCTTGACAGTTGGAAATCGAAAAAGAGTAGCCTAACGGCGCTGCCTGGGCAAAATTTTGAGTTAAAAATCTACCCAAAGTATTTCAGGATCCTTGCCAGTGCTATGGAGTTCATGCACTGAGCTGAGATTCTCTGGACTCAGGCTTGAGTTAGGAGTAGAACGGAGCACTTACGGGTTACACCCATGTGCCATGATGTTGATCCATCGACTAAACTAAACTAAAGCTAAACTTGTATAAGTTGAAAGTAAGTTTGAGCACTTCCTTGTATAAGTTGCAAATAAAATTGAGCATTTCCTTGAATAAGTTGAAAGTAGAATTGAGCATTTCCTTTTATTACTTGAAGGTAAGGTTGAGCACAGTCTTTGTATAACTATAAATAAAGTCAGATTGGATGTTTTATTATAAGTAAGGTTATTCAGATAATAACTTTTCTTTTTAAAATTTAAAGAAATATCGAGATTGCTTTGTAGATGGGGAAAAGTAAAATTTTGTATTCTCACCTATGAAGTCGAAAGTAAAATTGTAGCATTGCCTATTTTAGGGTGGAAATAAAAAAAGATTGTACATGATTTTATTTTGTGCTTTGCTGTTTTTTCTGTTTTCTTGAAATTATGTAAAAACTGCTAAGGATTACATTTAACATATGAAACATTTTATATGTTGTCCAACTCTTCTGGGATAAATACTGAATTTAATGTTACCGGACAATTATTACAATACTGTTGACCATGAAGAAGAAAATTACTGATGAAAAAAAGAAGAGAATTGAAAGTGTTGTGGAGGGGTATGATCACCCCTGCCAGGTGGCAAAACACTTTGAATGACACTAACACATTGCTTCACTTATCTGTTCAGGAAACATGCAGCTTCAGTATAGCAGACGGACTTCATGTCAGTGGAACATCCCCAGAGATGCTTTCCAGCTTCTTATTAGAGTTTGTGTTCTGTGGGACACATTTTGCACGACTGACCCACTTCTCAAAACCTCCAGTTATGAACTCATTCTACACAGGCGGGTTAGTCTTCCAAGCATTTGCCAGAGCCATCAGAAAGTTTCTCAGCCACTTTACTGCCGCTGTTTTGAAGATACCTACAGAACTTCCACTGCTGAAATTGAAAGTCTACATGCGAGGAGCGATGGAACAGATAAGGTATGCCTTCTCTTGTCTATCCTGTGGCAGACTGAAGGCCATTTCTTATCTTATTTTCTGGTCCTTGCCTGCTGTTAAGCTTGTAGGATGTGTGAGTTATTTCACTTGTATCAGATCCAGTTGATATTCTTTTTCACAGTGGTGGTCTTTTGCCCATTGGCCAGGACTTTTCAGCATTATAGGACCAGCTTTCATGGCTACAGTACTGATCCCATATATATATATATATATATATATATATATATATATATATATATATATATATATATATATATATATATATATATATATATATATACACATACACATACACACATATATTAAGAACAGGTTAACAAAGAGAGTCTGGGAGAATAGGAAGCTTACTGCCAAAAAGTCTTTGTCTATCAAGCCTGTGACCTTAGTACTCTTCTTTATGGCAGTGAAGCCTAGTCAACACCACTTACTCACACCAAGAGAAATATTTAAACAGCTTTCATATGCAGTGTCTGAGAAGAATATTTGGTATTAAGTGACCAAGACAAAATCACAAATACAGAAGTATTGGAAAGATCAGGTTATGTGACAGTTTGCTCCATGCTCAGTCTTTGTAGACTTCGATGAATAGGACTTGTTAGTAGGATGGATGATGGTAGAATACCAAAGGACATCTTATTTGGTGAATTACAGATGGGTAAGAGATCTCAGGGTCGACCTCTACTACGATACAAAGATGTGTGTAAGCGGGACATGCTATAGACATTGATATTGCACATTGGGAGTAAGTCGCCGCTGAATGTGTCGCATGGAGGGCAAGGATCA
>OY992894.1:73505736-73645736 GCA_963921405.1 Cepaea hortensis | reverse complement strand
TTTCATCAGGGCATGAAGCTGTTAACATATTTGTACGATGAAGCTGAGATGTCCGGCAGCTCAGCACACTACCCATTGTTGTTGTCCATCCTCCAGACATCTTTCGCACCATTTGTACTGTAAGTTAGACTTGATATTATGTAGCTCTTAAACAAATTCACAAGTACTTATTGGCTGTCATAGAAGTAGAAGAAAGAAGTAGAGATTAGAGGACTCACCAGACAACATAACAATTGAAAGCTATGGTTACCATTCTTGGGATTTGAGCCTGTCACCTCCAACTGATGACAGCGTCTCACGGCAGGAAGAAGTGTTCTTTGATAGGTGACCAGTTAGACAACCCTAAAAAAGATGTCATCACTAGTCAGGTCTGTCATCCATTTGAGGGATGGCCGAGCTTGGAATTTTGTAACCTGTCATCTGCACATGAATTCCTGAAGACAGATTATCTGTTTGTTCCACTGAGGAAATACTTTGTTTTGAAATACTTAATCCAGATTAAATTTGACAATGGTTTTTAAAGTACAGAGATGGAAGAAATGGGGTTTGGAAGAAGAGGTTGTGGTAAACTAGCTTGCAGATGGATGTCCCTTTAGTTTCAAACAGGGTAATTGGAAACCATACAAGCACATGGCGGGAGTGAGTTAGAATGTAGCCAACATATTGTTGTTGGTTGTGGTCTCTATTTTTGCAACGGTAGACAGAATAGCTATGATCACCAACCAGTACCAGTATGATAACTGCCAAGAAAGATAACAGTGGCATCTTTAAAGTTGCTAGAAAAAACTATAGCAGTCAAAAATATTATCAAGAAAGACTGTTTTGGGGGTAAAACTTATGCACAGAACAAACCACTGGATGATAATATTGATGTAAATATAAATATATATATATATATGTGTGTGAAGCTGACAAACGCTAATTCCAACCAAGTAGGACATGATATGTGACACTGATTTTTAAACTTTACTTCTAAAAAACAATAACACAAAATATTTGTAACTTTCACATGACAGCTTCATTCGAGACTGGGTATTCCACGGAGTGCACAGAGACTTTTATGATGAGTTTATGATACAAGTGGACATAGACTGCATGGAGACGCGAGGTAAGTAATTATTTGCTTGTTTATTACTTTCTTCTCTGATAATAAAGAGGAATGGAAGAATTTAACATTTGCGGCTTCTGCCTCAGGCTTATAATAAAAAATTTTTTTTTTAATGTAACGGACAATCTAAAGCACAAAAATACCTGTCTTTCCTCTATAGTATTACTAGGCATCTGACAGTAGGTTCAATAACTTTGTCATCATCATCATGTGGCTGATTTGTTAGTTCGTTGTGGTTCCAATTTCACGTGTCACCCATAATTTCTCCACACCTGTTCTAGCAAAAAACCAGACAAAATGCTCCTCACGGTTCTATCTGAAAAGTGAAACAGACAGCAGTCCTGACAAAACCAACAGCATACACATGCATGGATGCATATGGCTGCTATCAGAATGCCAAAACAACAGACCGCCACTAGAACTACAGCGAAGTAGAAGTCACAGCCACTAGAAAAACCAGCAGTGGCACATGCATACTGCATAAGGCAGACCAGCTAGCTCAGCAACCGGCCACCCGTCATTTTTCTGAACATGCAATTTACTACACAAACTACCGTAAACCAGATGAAAAAAAGGAGTTTGCATAAATCCACAGCTCACAATGTCACATCAAGCACTCAACACAGTAGCTGGGTGATGTAAGTGTACTACCAGTCTAAATGAGGCAAATACATAAGTATATACTTTTACTTTAGAAGAGGTCCATGACTCGGGTCCGTATGTTACCATGGGAAAGATGCATGTTCTCAAAATGTTTAATTTGTTGGCTGGAGTTGTGTCATTGACAGTTAATACTGTTGAACGTCTGAATTTTTATGGCCAGTTTCCTTCAGATGTTTGTTGAACTCAATAACCCCAGGTGGTTTTAATAAGCACAAGTGGAGGACATAATCCTCAAGAACCATATTGTGTTTAATGTTCTTTAGACTGAGACATGGAAATAAGCCTGCATCTGTAGATCCTCATGCACATGCTATTTATGAGACTGAGTCCAGGTGAAGACAACTGGGCGGTGTCTCAGACCTGGTACTGAAGTCAGATAAGAGGATGGATAGACAGTGTGGTCAATTTGCTTCATTTCACATTCCAATTCCAATTCCAATTTTCAAAAAAATTCCAAATTCGGCCTCGTTCAACCTGCCTCTTCAGCTGTGGTTATTGTTGAGGTCCGTGGTTTTTGTGGGTTCATTCACCCTAATTCTTGTCTTGTGAGTCCTATCTCGGACTGGTTATGTAGCGTTTGTTACTGTGACGTCAGCTGGGGGATCGGTCGGCGGCTGTCCTTTGTTCATGTTTCCTCTTGTGGTTTACTTTGTTGGTGCAGGCTCCTGGCTCGTCTGGCTTGACTGGTTGCAGTCCTTAAAAGGACTTTTTATTTGGTATTTTTGCCTCCATTTCTGTGTAGTGCCTGTAGAAGCTTTTCGATGTTATTTACCTCCTTGCGCTTATTTTCACTTTCGCGTTTAAGTTCTTGTTGTCTTTTGATTGCTTCCTCTGTGGTCAGCCATGGGATGATCTCTCCGTCCTATATATAGTACTCGATGCCGGTATCATAGTCATAGTGTAGTTCAGGGTATTCTGTCAGTTTCCCCCTGGGTTTCTTCACCTTCTTTCCTTTTGCTTCCTGTCTCCTTATGTATTCCTCATGCCTGAGTCCCTTTTGCCTTGCCCGTTTCTTTTCTGCTTCTATGCACTCCTCCAACTCCTCCAAGGTAGGTTCCTTTATAAGCCACTTCATGGCATCGAAAGGTTCCTCATCTTATCTTTCTTCGACTGTCTGGCGGGATGTTGGTTTCCCCTTGGGTGTTTCGGGCGTCGTGGTTCGGCTGCTGGTTTTATCTTGCGGTTCCGGCTCAGTTTTTTGTTGGGTTTCTTGTGGATTCTCCGTGGTCTCTTGCATGGCTTCTGTTGGTTTGTTTTGAGTTGATTTCATTTCAGCTTTTAGCCGCTCTCTGTCCACTTTTATGGTGCGTAGCATTTCTTCATTTTCCTGCTTGAACGCGGCCATCTGTTCCACTTCTTACTTGATGTTTTGCTGGATCTATTTTATTTCCGTCAGTAGATTCTCGTTGTCGCTGGTCGGATTCAGCGTCAGAAGTGCCTTGACTTGTTTCTTTAACTCGTCGACCTGGCTTTGTAGTTGTGCTCTTTCATCTTGTGAGATGCCAGTAGCTGTTCCGCACCTCCGCATTGCTTCCTTATATGGTGTCTTGGTGTTGATGGCGATTTTTAACACGTCTCTGTGTCTTTGGAGGTACGGACAGCCCAAGTATCTTGCTCCATGTTTGCCCAGGCAGTTGGCGCACTTTCTTTTGTTGTTGGGTGCTCGGAAGTCCGTGTCCAGCTTGGCCAGCGGACACTCCTTGAAGGCGTGGTGATCGGTGCAGTACCGGCATATTTCCATTTTACTACGACATGCTGCTCTGCTGTGGCTGGCCTTCTGGCATCTGGAACATTGATTGACTCTTGGAATGAATCTCTCTGGCTGCTGCGTTCTCTTGTTGATTGATACTGTGGTTGGCATCTCGCTGCCCTCTGTCATTACCACCGCCAAGGTTGTAGGAATCTTGGAGTAGGTGAGGAGCCGCTCCGCCTTCAAGAATTGGATGTGAGGATTCTCTTCTCGTAGCTGCTTTAGGATTTCTTCGTCTGTCAGCTCCACTTGGATATGCTTGACAACCCACTTGCTTGTCAGTGAGTCGGTGTTTTGAATTCTGGTGTCTTTCTCCTCCCTCTTCTTCTCAGTAGGTTTGGCTCTTGTCTGTAGTGGGCTGTCGATCTCCTCCCTAGTGGTAGCTTCAGAAATAGCTGTAGTTTCAGGTTCTTTGATGCATCTAGCAGGCATGTTCTCCACGTTCATCTTCTTCACGGTCTTGTCGGCTCCCACGCTGCACATCTTGGATACCGCGTGTTTCTTGTTGTTGGACTTGCACTTGACAACTCCCCCCTTATCAGGCTTCTCGACTGGTTAAGGCGACTTGTCTTGTTAGCGCTCGCAGTTGCGAATGCATATTTCATGCAAATGCGAATTTCACATTCTTCTTTTAGTCTTTTTAACCCTGCACTTGTCAGCATTTGTGGCTTAAGGGTAGAGAACACAGTTTCACACAATCCTGACATATAAGATCTCTTTGCGTTGATTTAGTGTGAGTATTTGGAATTCCAGCACAATGGTATGAGCTTTGGCAATTCAGAAAGCAATAGCAAACTACTGACTGTAAATTTGCCTAGAAAATAACCAACAACAAATAAATGTTGGGGTTGATTGCAACATCCTTTACAGGACATGCAGCTATCTTCTACTGCTGTTTGATGTGAGCCTACTTACAGAGATTAAATACAGACTCCAGACATAGATTTGTTGTACATTGTAACAAATTGACACATCTAATTTCCCTATGTATACAAATATAGACCCAGTCATTACCCCAAAGACAATATGAAACATCTGGCAAGGAAGACCCTGGCAATGATTTTCAGACTTCATACACAACACATATAACCTAACATCCACCCGAGCAGAACTCCAGGCACAGCACACTCCAGAGTGTCTACTTCTCCTTATGGTACTGTCGAACATCAACTCCTTGTGTGTGCAGCTTTTTCAGTTATCAGTTGGGGTATCTTCATTGCACTCCGGACATGTCCATAGGTGCTCAGATCCTCCCCCCAGCATATGCATCAGCGTCCGGTGGCTAATAGTGCCAGTTCTGTGTTGGTTGACGAGGCGCCTTGTTTTCCCGATGTACCTCTCATGTCTGGCCGTGCCGATTCTTACTCCAAAGTCTTTCATCCTGGACAGTGATGTGGATTCACTGACGTCAAAGTCCTCTGTTCTCGCCATATCTTTGAGGACGTTAATAACATCGGCACGAACCATGGGCTGACCATCTACAGGGGGTGCAGAGCCAGCCAGTTTGTCAGCTCGTTCATTTCCCTCGACTCCCGCATGTCCCGGGACGAAGATGAAGGTGACTTTACAGACAACAGACTTCCATATCTTTTACAGATATCAGGAAATTATTACTTTCACCAACACCTGATAAAAGGAACATGTGGAACAATGCAACAGCTGATATACAATAATAACACCAGTAACAATAATAACATTAACCACACCAACAATAATAACAATAATGACATCAACAATAACAGTAGCAGCAACAATGCTTGCTTGCTTGTGTTCATTGGCTTGAGCTCCAACGCGAAGTCCTGTATGTCGGATGAAGGCATCCTGTTGTCCAACATCAGTGTGATGTCATACAGGACCTGAGGTTTGTGTGAGTATCCGTTGTCCCGTGTCTGGTGATTCCTCGCCGTACAGGCAGACACTCTCCCACTTCGGAGGAATCGGCGATCCTACTGTCTTTAGCCAGGACCCCGAAGGGACCTGATGCCCAGGACGCTCGACGAGGACGCGTCAATAGGTCCTGGCCAGTATATAACCCGGCCCTAGTGCCTTAGAAACACCTCTGCGTCCCAGCAGCAACAATAATAACAGTAACAATAATAATAACATCAACAGTGATATCAATAATAAAAGCAGCAATAATAACGGTAACAATAATCATAACAGTATTAACAGAAACAGCAATAATAATAATATCAACAATAATAATGACATCAACAGTAACAAAAATAATAATACCAACAATGTCAACACTAACAGCATTAATATTAACAGCTACAGTACCATCAACAACAGCAGCAATTATAACAACAACATCAACAGCAACAATAATAACAGTAACACCAACAATAAACATAGCAGCAATAACAACAACAGCGTTTACACAAAATAGAAATGACCAATGTGGCTAATCTTTTGTTGGTATATTGTTGATCATGAATCGTCCCCTTACAGATGAGACGTACTGGAATAAGGCATATACTCTGATGTCAGAAAGAGCAGATGGAGAAGGTGTGCCTCACTTCCTCAGGGACAGTGTACATGATATCGTCACATGTGGGAAGTCCATCAATCTGTTACGCATTTGTAACCCACAGGTCAGTTTCTTTGTGGGTCAGTCTCTTTCTTGTTTGTTTGCTCTCAAACAAGCATGTTTATCTCTCTAGTGATGGTGGTAATCCATCTTAAGTTTCTCTCATCAACATAAAAGGTTAAAATAGGTCACAGCAGATGCTGCCATCTGGGTGTGAAGTGTTAGACTGTCATATATTCTAGATCATGAAACATGAGGTGGGTGGCCAGTGCCCTTCATTAGTTAGTTAGTTAGTCGAGGTTCCAACTTCACAGCAACGGGTCGTCCCCATTATGCTCCGTTCCTGTGCCAGTGAATATCACACAAAATGCTCTCCACTGCCCAATGTGAAAAGTGGAAAAGACAGGAGTCTCGACAAACAACAACCCCCAAAGATACACTGTGCATAATCAATTGCCCTTCATTGCCTTTCTTCGCCAAAGCAATTCCCAGGAAGTTCTGAGAATTGTCTGGTGCCCAGTTTGATGAAACTGGGTTAGCCCCAGAGCTGTAGTGGTAGGAAGAGATGATCCTGCCCTGCTGAGGTTTGAACCCAGACCACTGCCGTGGCGTTACATTAGTTGCATATCCTTTACACCAGTGGTTCTCAACCTTTTTCGGCCCATGCACCCTTTCATCATATGTTCAGAATGTCATTTCCTCCCCTTTCCTATTTCCTCCCTATATACTCCCCCTCCCCCTTTTTTCCACAGTATACGTAAAAATGGAAGCTAAATTTAATAACACATTCTAGAACAAGCTAGACGTCTACATAAAATGTGATTTGCAGGTCTACTTACCTTATAAAACACATTTCAGAAGAGCGAGAAGTACAGAACTGTAAAGTGTGGAGGGAAAAACAATATCAAGTAATCGGTTCTTGTATTAACATGATCTTGAAGGGAACACCGGTTAAGAACCACTGCTTTATAGGATGTCGCAGTCAACCCCGGCCTGTTTGACTGTTTGTTATCTCCTGGCAAATTTACATTCAATAGTTTTCCATTACTTTCTGAACGACCAGCACCCACGCCATTTAATAAAAACCCCAACGCAAGACTGGCTTGGCAAGCAAGCGTAAATATGGTTGTAGCATTGTTGCTGTTGGTATCTCAGAACTGGGTTGTTTGGGGTGGCCAGCTCAGTATCATTGTTATCTGCTGGTTTGTTGTAGTTGATGCCACTGTGATTTAGGGGCAGGGAACATGTTTATAATTCCTAGACATACAGTGTCGAGGGATTGAAATCAGCTGCAGACTATTTGGAAGCAGACAGCCTTGTGTTGATTTTGACAGTATGGGCATCAGTCGCTTAGACAGCAATGCGATCTACTTCTTCTTCAGCGTTCCGAGCTATTGAGGTTCTTTGCTGCAGATACAATCCGTCTCCATTCGTCTCTCTGGTTGACCTTCTCTTGCCAGTCGTTGATTCCAAGTGCTTGTGGGTCTGTATGTATATTATCTCTCCACCGTCTTCTTGGTCTGCCTCGGGGTCTACGGTCATTTATTATCTGAGTGTAAGCAAGTTTTGTTTCCCTATTATCTTTCATTCTTTCTATATACCCCAGCCATTGCAGTCTATTAGCCTTCATGATACCAGTGATTAGCGGGAACATAAATAGATCATAAATGTCCTTGTTGCATCTTCTTTTCCACTCTCCACTTTGTGTATCTCTAATGGGCCCAAAGATGCATCTTAAGACTTTGTTCTCAAAGGTTTGTAACAAGGCTTCGTCTCCTTTAGTTGTACTCCAGGTTTCAGAGCCATACAGCACAACTGGTCTGATCAGTGTTTTGTATATTGTGATTTTGGTGTTACGAGATAGCGCATTTGATTTTAGCAGATGTTGTAGTGCATAGTACATCTTATTTCCAGAGTTGATTCTAGCTTGTATTTCTTCCCTTATTATGTTGGAGCAGTTGAAGATTGTACCCAGGTATTTGTATGTTTCCGTTCTTTTAATGGTCATAATATCTATTTGTATGTGGCCATAGTGTTTAGCCGTTCCTTCTCTTGAAATTACCATATATTCTGTCTTATCTTGGTTGATAACCAGCCCCATTTGTTGAGCTTTTTCCTTTAAGTGAGTCAATATTTCCAACGTCTTTTGTTCATTTTCCCCTATAATATCTATATCATCTGCATAACCAAGAAGTCTGGATGTTCCTCCAGTAGCACATTCCTCCTTTACCTTCCTTACAACTTTCTCTAGAGCCAGATTGAAAAGGAGTGGCGATAGTGCATCACCCTGTTTCAAGCCAGATGTTATTTGGAAAGGGTCTGATTTCCTGCCTTTATATGTTACTATATTATAAGTATTTTCCATGCATAGTCTGGTCATGTTGATTAACTTCCTTGGTATTCCAAATTCCTGCATAGCATTCCATAGACTATTCCAATGGACACTATCATAAGCCTTTTTAAAATCCACAAAAGTGTTATGGAGATCTCTTTTATATTCCCAATCTTTCTCGGCTATTTGTCTAAGATAAATATCTGATCTATTGATCTGATTTGTCTTAAACCCGCCTGGTAGTCACCTAATATGTTTTCTGAGTATGGTTTTAGTCTATTTAGTAATACCGCGGATAGTATCTTATAGCTTGTGAACTACTGAATGAGAAAATTTCCTGGTAAATCACAAACAGCTAACAAATGCTAAGGTTGATTGCGACCGACGTCTTGTAAAATTCACGCAACTAACTTATTTGTTGTTGCTGTAGTTGTTTGCTTTCGAAATGGTGCAGCATCATTCATTTGATAGTGGTGATGATCTTTCACAACATATTGGTGATTTGTCACGGTTTGTAGAAACTTGCTTTCTTGTTTGTATATCCAGACTAAATGATCACATTGTGTTTCACTGTTTCGTAACACACTACACATTCACAACACAACACTGCACATACACAACACTGCACATACACAACACTGCACATACACAAAATCAACTTACATAAAGATCACAAAGAGGTAGCAAACATTGTTGTGGCTATATTACAAGAAGAGAACAACTGGAATAACGACTGGAACATTAGACAGAGGAAGACAGCAAGAACATTTCCTTGACAGCCCTTCATCATTAGTAAAAGTAAAGACAAGGAACCTTTTTTTTTACAAGCCTTGAGCCACATTGGACATATGTTGCTAGTTCTATATTATTATAGACCAGTTGACACTCAAGGGTCAATAGTATGCTGTCGCCGTTACTTCCGGAGACATTTTTCTGGTACCCGTTTAATCTTGAATCGACCGGGGAGCCAAGGGCAGTTTTAAAATTCTGTTTCGATGCCAGTTCGAACCCATTACCACCAGGCCAGCAGGCGGGACTGTTAGCCACTGCACTTCCCTTTCGTTGTGGCTTGGAGAAATTTCAGCATGTGAATTGATAAATCATGTGAGAATAGGTCAGCATGGCCGAATGGATAAGAACGCATGTTCTTAAATATCCGGTGTGTTGATGCCAAAGTAAGGGGTTCAACCACTACACTGGACAGTTGGACTAAAATGTTGACCTATTGTCCATGACTTGGGAACGTAAATTACAAGTACCACTGAAGTCAGAGTGGGTTCGTGTGAGGTGAGGGACACTGTTAATAGGGAAAGCTAATCCACACACAAAATTCAGTCCATCACCACTAGAAGTAGTGTGTATTGACTATGCTTGAGTTCAAAGCGAGCAAGGCCCCCCCCCCCAAAAAAAAAATCATGTGAGATGTGGAGGAATATAATCACCTACACAAGTGGACAAGACACGTGATGATGATGTTGTGTTGATGATGATGATATACTTGCTCATACTAACTCCTGTTTCTTTAACATTTCCCTCAGCACTTTATGTGTAATGTGTCAGAGAGTGACATACCTTCATTGTCAATTACCTTCTCATATGAAGACCTGAAAGCTACAGAGACGTACTGTCAGATCTACGAAGGCAGGATGAAGCAGGTTGCTCTGCATTATACCGATGACAGGTTTGTAGTGTTTCATAACCACAAGATCAAGAGTTATTGAGTTGAGCTAATAACTGACATTACTGCACTCAGGACATTCCCATATGCACTCCGTCCCCGCATTCAACAACCAGCAAAGAGTCACACTACTAATTGTTCCCACTGCTCTCTGATTTGGAAAAGTTCTCCTGGTCTTCCCTCTCAGTTTTGAGATTCTACCAGAACCCCTGCCAATCCCCCACAATCTCATCCTTTCCACATGTGGGTTCTCAATCTGTTCCTCCACCTTCTCCACCTGGCCCCACAGGCGCACGACCACCTCTTCTTTGTCCATAGGTAATCGACCACCAAGAGGTGCAATCCATGCCAGCCTATCAGCCTGTTCATTCCCCTGCACTCCCGCACGGCCAGGGCAAAAAAATCCATACAATTCTTACAATCTGTGACCTCTGAAGCGAAGTGAGCCATTCCACACGAAACATTCCTTTCTCCACTTTACTAAGCATACTTCTTGATTCCGTGATGAATACAATGTGTGTTGCAGTGGTCTCCTCTAACCAACGGAATGCCGCTATTACTGCTTCCACTTCCATTCTCATGGTGGAGGTCGTAGTCTCATATGCCATACTCTCCTTTTTTCAAGAATTGTCTGTTAGCCTTCGCAATGAAACCCCAACCACTCCATCTGTTTCTCACCACTGACCCAGCGGTGTAAATGACTATGTCTCCTTGATGTGTATTACTCTGGATCAGCTGTTGCACCTCAAACTCAGTGGTCCGCTGCCCATTCTCTGCACTTATGACCCAGTGTTACTATTACATTTTGCTAGTCCGTCCTATCTGCCGGTACTTCAACCCACTCTTTTTAATGATTGATGGTCTCTAGATCACAAACCTGACGTATAGATATTTCCGCCTGTGCCATCCAGGACCTGCCTCATCTTAGTCTATGACCCATGACCATATCCATGGCTTCATGCAGGGGGTGAACCCTATCTGCAACAACTCTCAGGTACCATTTAGCCTGAAGGACCCAATATTTATCCACCATTGTTGTTAGCGCCAGGATATGCCTCATGCATATAATTGTTGTCCTTTGTGCACCCCAGAATCGCATGTGTGGCCGCATTTTGTATGCACTCCAATCTTTCAAGCTGGCTCTTTGATACTGTCAGGAGCCCCAAAACATACTCAGTGACAGAAATTATTAACTGATATTCCTCCATGTCACCATCTTAGGCCATGCAACATCGTCTCACACCATCTGCCTATACCTCTTCTACTGCTGATCTTTCCAGCTGTCACAATATTTCCAAGGCTTCTTCTCATTACGTGACTAAAGAACACTGTTTGTCTCTTTCTTATAGAAGTTTAGTTAAAGATGTGCATGAAGCATTTTTAAAATTCTTCAAAAAGAGAAGGATGCTGGCCAGGCTAAATTCAAATTTGTAAAACTTGCCCACAGAAGAAGGTTTATACTATGTGAGATTTAGGTGTGCGCACATGGGAATCGCTGCTAGGGTAATGGAGTTTGTGCACTGTGTTGAGATTCTGCTTGTGTAATCTATGGAAGTAGACTGGAGTTTTTAAGGAGGAGTATGTGTGGAAATGGAGGTGATCATTTACAGATGAAGCCAACCAACCTCAGATGCTGTTGTGTCTGATGTTGAATTTGTGATAACAGCAATGTCTGGCTAAAACTAAGAAGTTGGATATGTAATGAGTTGTGAGCTAAGAACTGACATCACTGCACTCAGGATTTTTCCCACATGCTCTCTGTCCCCTCGTTCAACAGCCAGCAAAGAGTCATACTGCTTATCATTCCAGTCACCATCTGATTGAAAGTTCTCCTGGTCTTCCCTCTCAGTTTTGAGATTTGTCCAGAACACATGCCGATCCCCCCGTCATATCATCCTCTCCACAAACGGGTTCTCAGCTTGTCTACCACTTTTTCCACCTGGTCCCTCAGGTGCCTGACCACCTCTCCCTTGTCCATAGTTGGATATGTAACATATAGTTGAGAGTATATGTCTTATATAGGACACTTTTGAGTGTCTTCAGGCTTATTGGGTATATGGTGCTAACCCCACATTTGTATAGATCTCAATGTTCTCTATAGGTCATGTGCTCAGTATGGTGCTATCATGATATACTGAATACTCTTCCGGGTGTGTAAATGGGTTCTTTACTTGTGCTTTATTTATTATGTTAGCTAGTAGAAAGATCATTCTCATTGCACATCGAACCATTCAGTCCATAAGTACTCAGATCACCTCAGTATATCATGTAGCAGCTTACAACACCAATTCTGTGTTGGTTTATTAATCTTCTTTGGCTTCCTGCATGGTGCTCTTGTCTGGCCACACCTCTTTTAACTTGCTGTTCTTGCAGTGTGACTGTATGTCAACGTCTCACACGTACACAGGTATTCTTAAATCCTTCACACACACTCAAGAAAATATCAGTCGTACATGTGGTATCAAATATTTATTCAGGAGAACCTGATTTTCGTCACAATGTGCACAGAAGGCAGTTAAATCATTATATAATAAGTGCTGGCTAACAAACAATTGTAGCACTCAAGCGATCACACAAACTCTGCACTCAAATACTCGCTATCTTCAAAATATGGCAACGCCAGCTAGCACTCCCACAAAACCTATACACTCGCTCCAGAAACACAAACGTCCTTCCCCTAAACGGTTGAGTCTCAGTCTGCCCTTCCTCACGCTGGCCATTTGGTCTCGTGGTATTGGACCCCGTGTATCTCGGGACAACCGGGCTTTCTCAACAGTCACGTCGTACTGCTGTCCGCCCATGTTGTGTCGGGTCGTTCAGTGCAACGCTGTCTAGTCAATCCGGGACAGAGTCCCGTAGACTTGTGTCCCCTTTTATAACTGGGTCTTGTCCTGTCCATGACATCTCAGTGTCCCTGCCTATGTCCTGTCTCTAATGTCTCTATTTCCCTGTAGATGTCCTGTCTTATGACATCTCTGCGCCTTTACCTTATGTCCTGTCTATCATATCTCTGTGGTCCTGTCGATGTCCTGTCAATGACATCACTGCATCCCTGCCTATGTCCTGACTCTATTATGTCACTTGTCCTCTATATGTCCTGTCTCTATTCCCCAACACTCTGACACCATAGATGTAGATTCACTTGGTTCTCGCTAAGGTCTTTCTTCTTGTAGAACATTCAGTATATCAGTCTGGTCCATGACTCGTCCGCCCTCCACAGTAGCCATACCAGCAAACCTGTCAGCCTGCTCATTTCACTTTATTTACTATTTACCCAGTATGCCTCACAGGTGTGAAAAGCGTCTTATACTTTATTGTTTTACTTACACATATTAAAATCGATTAATGTATACAGTATTACTGAACATTATTCAATGCTTACTTCTCTTGATTCAGACAAGAAGTCCTGAGGAGGGTCGAACAGCAGAGAATAGAATTACAGCAGACGGCAAGACGAGTGGCTGACCATGAAATTGCTAGATTGCAAGGTGAGTTTTTGTATACAGTTTTAGACTATTGATGAAATTGAAAAATAACATTACAAGACAGCACATTATAAAATCATATAATATTAACTTTCTCAAAGGCTGTCTGTCCATGCTGTAACAAGTAGGTGTCTTCTTTAACTCACCAACAGTTCATTTGTCTCTTCACATTTTCGGTTGAACCATTCTATCACATCATCATCATGCAGTTTTACAAGTATCACATTGTGTTCACTTTATCTTAAGAAAGTCTTATAAGTAAAGAGAGGATCAACTTTATTGCACCAGGTTTTATCCCATATGGCTTGGTCTTTTTCCACAGGGCGGCCTGCCGAAAGTGTCACGCAAAGCACGAATTCCGTAGCTCCAGCGATGACCCCAGGAGTCTCCAAGAAAAATGCACTCGTGGGCCGAAAGAAGTAGCCCAGAATTGAACCCACTACCTTCAGAGAGCAAGGCAGACTGCTTGACCACTTCGCCATGGAGACTCCCCAATGCTCACTTTATTTGTCTTGTATTTCCTATTAGAAGTACATAGCACCAATGCAGTGGTATCATTTCAACCGCCCATGACAGCTTTCATTCTGACCAGCACAAACATTGCTGTGACAGGGGACTGAAAGTGTTAAAACTGCAGAGGGTGACTGACCACCGATGGATTGCATGGTGGGCAGTGACATTAATAACAATTAATAACATTATATTTTTTTGTTATTTAATTAATAACATACATTTATGTTATAATATAACATTAATAACAATGACAGTGAGTATTAATAACAAATATCCAGTCTGCTTCTTTTAAAAATAAGAAGGATCCTAACTTTAAACAAAAAGTCTTAAAATTCGAGAGGATCAACTATATTGCGCTGGGTTGATCCCATATGGCTCAGTCTCTTTCTGCAGGGCGGCCTGCCGAAAGCGCTACACAAAGCACAATTTCTGTAGCTCCAGCGATGACCCCCAGGTGTCTCCGAGAAATATGCACTCGTGAACCGAAAGACATAGCCTGGAATCGAACCCACGACCTTCGGAGCACATGAACAAGGGTGCTTCAAATGAAAACCTTGAAGTGTAGTAGAAATTACAATAACCATGCCATTGTCTTGTAACCTGTCAATATTGTTGTTAGGAGTGCCAAGAGTGTTCAGCATGTGATATCGCTGTGCAGTCGAACACAGTAACGTCATAAGGACAGATTAAAGATGGCCACCCTGCTTTTGACATGCATCAAGAGGAGCAGCGTTCTGTTATCCGTTTTTTTATCAGTAAAGGAGTGAGTGAAACCTATAGGAATTCATCTGCGAATGAAGGTCCAGTATGGTGATGTATGCCCATGAGTCCAGCAAGTGTATGAATGGAGAAGGAAGTTTCAAAACAACGGGACTTCTGTGATCGACTGTTCATGAGCGGATCAGGCACACCAAGTAGTGACCCCACAGAATTTTTCTACATGAATCCGAGCACTTTATTGTCATTAAACACAGTTGTGACTACATCGAAAAATGATACTTTTGTTCTTTACTTTTTCTTAATATATTCACAAAAAACAAAACCATTTAAGGTTTTTATTTCAAGGACCTTGTAAGGTATATACATGTGTCTGTTCTCACTATTTCTTCCCAGGATCTTAAGGTACCTTTAGATTCATTTCGTATTTCCTTTAAACAAACATTGACTTTTTATATTGTTCTATTCTTAAGGAGTTATAGATGAAAGAAAAAGGAAAGCAAAAGTTAAAAAGCAAGCAGAACTGAATCGCCTGAAAGAGCAGATGGATGAGGATCTAAAGGTTTGTTGAGTTTTCTCAGTTTCAGATACTCTACGCTTTTGCAGATGAGTATTGTGTTGTTGGTCCATATAAGATAGTCATCAGATTATCCTCATGGCATATCGAAACATTCAGTGCCATAAAAGTGCATGGATCCCCTCCTCAGTATCTCCCTTAGCTTGTGGCTATCAACAAAACGAGTCCATATAAAAGATGAAGACCACTCATCATCCAGTGATATTTAATTAGTGAGTACAAAGGTGACTGATATAACCAATAGAGCTTCAGCCAATACCCTCTGTCCTTTGCTATCTTCTGCGACTGTCCCCCCTGTAATATTCATCTGTGTCTCAAATTCGTTTGTTGTTTAGTCTCCCTCTATTTCAGTGGCCCTCTGGGTTACAGAGGAATGCTGCCTATTTATACTATTTATAGGTTTTCTCGCTGAGTCCTCCATTTCATTGGCCCTGGCTGAAGGTCAGCATGGCTGAATGGATAAGAACAGCTCTTAAACATCCGGTGTGCTGATGCCGAGATAAGGGGTTCAACCCCTACACTGGCCAGTTCGACAAAAATGTTGACTTCTCATCCTTGACTTTGGAATGTAAATTACAAGTACCTCTGAAGTCGGAGTGGATTCACCTGATGGCAAAGGACACTAGTAATAGGGAAAGCTAATCCACATGCAAAATTCAGTCGTGCTACTAGAAGTAGTTTGTATGGGCTACACTTGAGTTCAAAGAAAGCGAGCACAAAAAACAAAATGTACTGTCTGCATTCCAGAGGAATACTTTCTATTTATCTATTTATACTATTGACAGGTTTTCTCACTGAATCCTCCATTTCATTGGTCCTGTGTGTTCCAGAAGAATACCTCCTATTTATCTATTTATACTATTGACAGGTTTTCTCACTGAATCCTCCATTTCATTGGTCCTGTGTGTTCCAGAAGAATACCTCCTATTTATCTATTTATACTATTGACAGGTTTTCTCACTGAATCCTCCATTTCATTGGTCCTGTGTGTTCCAGAAGAATACCTCCTATTTATCTATTTATACTATTGACAGGTTTTCTCACTGAATCCTCCATTTCATTGGTCCTGTGTGTTCCAGAAGAATACCTCCTATTTATCTATTTATACTATTGACAGGTTTTCTCACTGAATCCTCCATTTCATTGGTCCTGTGTGTTCCAGAAGAATACCTCCTATTTATCTATTTATACTATTGACAGGTTTTCTCACTGAATCCTCCATTTCATTGGTCCTGTGTGTTCCAGAAGAATACCTCCTATTTATCTATTTATACTATTGACAGGTTTTCTCACTGAATCCTCCATTTCATTGGTCCTGTGTGTTCCAGAGGAATACCTCCTATTTATCTATTTATACTATTGACAGGTTTTCTCACTGAATCCTCCATTTCATTGGTCCTGTGTGTTCCAGAGGAATACCTCCTATTTATCTATTTATACTATTGACAGGTTTTCTCACTGAATACTCCATTTCATTGGTCCTGTGTGTTCCAGAGGAATACCTCCTATTTATCTATTTATACTATTGACAGGTTTTCTCACTGAATCCTCCATTTCATTGGTCCTGTGTGTTCCAGAAGAATACCTCCTATTTATCTATTTATACTATTGACAGGTTTTCTCACTGAATCCTCCATTTCATTGGTCCTGTGTGTTCCAGAGGAATACCTCCTATTTATCTATTTATACTATTGACAGGTTTTCTCACTGAATCCTCCATTTCATTGGTCCTGTGTGTTCCAGAAGAATACTTTCTATTTATCTATTTATACTATTGACAGGTTTTCTCACTGAATCCTCCATTTCATTGGTCCTGTGTGTTCCAGAAGAATACCTCCTATTTATCTATTTATACTATTGACAGGTTTTCTCACTGAATCCTCCATTTCATTGGTCCTGTGTGTTCCAGAAGAATACCTCCTATTTATCTATTTATACTATTGACAGGTTTTCTCACTGAATCCTCCATTTCATTGGTCCTGTGTGTTCCAGAAGAATACTTTCTATTTATCTATTTATACTATTGACAGGTTTTCTCACTGAATCCTCCATTTCATTGGTCCTGTGTGTTCCAGAAGAATGCCTCCTATTTATCTATTTATACTATTGACAGGTTTTCTCACTGAATCCTCCATTTCATTGGTCCTGTGTGTTCCAGAAGAATACCTCCTATTTATCTATTTATACTATTGACAGGTTTTCTCACTGAATCCTCCATTTCATTGGTCCTGTGTGTTCCAGAAGAATACCTCCTATTTATCTATTTATACTATTGACAAGTTTTCTCACTGAATCCTCCATTTCATTGGTCCTGTGTGTTCCAGAAGAATACTTTCTATTTATCTATTTATACTATTGACAGGTTTTCTCACTGAATCCTCCATTTCATTGGTCCTGTGTGTTCCAGAAGAATACCTCCTATTTATCTATTTATACTATTGACAGGTTTTCTCACTGAATCCTCCATTTCATTGGTCCTGTGTGTTCCAGAAGAATACTTTCTATTTATCTATTTATACTATTGACAGGTTTTCTCACTGAATCCTCCATTTCATTGGTCCTGTGTGTTCCAGAAGAATACCTCCTATTTATCTATTTATACTATACATAGGTGTTTTCACTGTGAGTTCTTTTTTTTTTTCTTTTTTTTTTTTTGAGATTTTTTTTTTCCGGACGTGACTGTGTTGTGCCTGTTTACAGCAGAGCTGCGTTCATGCACTGTTAGGCCGACACATCCGACTTCTGCGGGCATTTGTTGACCGGGTTAACCTTCCCGGGATTGTGAGTTCTATCCAGCAGCAGCGTCTTTTCCTGACCTCTTTATTCACTGACATTTGCTTAGTTCTCTCCATGAGTTCCACCTTGATGATTCTGTCATACCATTTCAGTCCTTCTATTATGCAATTAATGAATGTTTCTAGTTTATTAGTAATTGTGTTAGTCATTCTCCATTGTTTCACGCAGCAGTACTGATTTTCTATTAAATATTCTAAATGCCTTATTAGATTTAATTTCTTTTTACTTCAATAAATTTTCTAATACTATGAAAACTTATTTTGCTTTTTGTATTATTATTTTAATATCTTTATTTGTTCCGCAATCTTTGTGTACATTGCTGCCTGAATATTTGTATGATTCCACCTCTTGATGGGATTTCACAAAGGGAAAGAGGGTTATCATTTCTAAGCTGTTACTGTTGTGTGTTGTAGTTATTGTAAGTTGAATTTACTGCATCAATCAATCAATCATGTGCCATGCCGGAAAGCGTGGGCGGTCATGACTCGCCATTTCACTCGATCACCAGCGTCGTGGATCAGCTCATTGTTCCTGTCTCATCCATGCCATGTGGCCAAGACATCCAGGTATTTTCCTCTCGGTCTTCCTCTTGGTCTGTTCTGCATACTGCAGAAATAATTGAAGATATATTAAAGCAACATAATGAATCCTTTTGACTTAAATACACAGCCTTAAATGGATAAGGAAACAAACAATGAACAAGTCTGGCAACTCAACTAAACCTAACAATCTGAAGGAGCTTATATCTTTCATAGCATACCACTTATTAGAATTTGATCATTTTGCAGACAAAGAGGCATTCAGTGTGCTTGTTACTACATATAACCAAATGTTACTGAGACTTGCAGAGACATCTGCTATACACTTGGCAAACCACAATTGTGTAAACAATAAGACATTACAGTCTCTTTAAAAATACCATGGTGACAGTGAAACATAAGACAGGGTGTTTTTGTGTAATTCAGCTAAAAGAATTCATTACTTTGCTTTAATATATATTGATTTAATATATACTGACAGAGGAAATGACTGGCCATTTATTTCTCAGTGCATCCA
This sequence comes from Cepaea hortensis, assembly GCA_963921405.1. NCBI lineage: Eukaryota > Metazoa > Mollusca > Gastropoda > Stylommatophora > Helicidae > Cepaea > Cepaea hortensis. The sequence continues at coordinate 73,626,531 of OY992894.1, read as the reverse complement.
GGCCTACAAAATGTGGTGACCCTATCACATCATAGACCCATTGCAGGTTCCTTCTTCGGAACATGTTTTTTTTTAATTTTTGTAGTGTGCACCTTCTTGCATATGCAATTTGTGAGATCGCTTACCTGCGTTCAAAACACAGCTGCGACCGATTTGGCAGCAGACTGTGTCACGCTGGATTTTAACGTGTTTGTATGGGAGCTGGTCGTTCAGAGAGCAATGGCAAACTACTGAACGTAAACTTGCCAAGACATCAACAACAGCAGTAAAATGCTGGTGTTGACAGCGATGTCCTATAAAGGATATGCGAAAAAAAATGTATTATATTCATAACCATCAAGTGCTCTGCCAACTGGCGTAGGCGTTCATGACTCTCCACAGATTTCTGTCTTTGGTGTTCTGGATCAACTCTGCTGATGTTATTTCTCCATACCACCATCTCAATCTATCCAGTATCATTTCTCTTTGTCTGCCTCTGCCTCTCCTCCCCTCGATCTTTCTAGTTGTGACAATGTTCTCCAATGTTTCTCTTCTCATCACATGACCGAAGAAATCCGTTTGTGTCTTTCTTGTCTCTTTCTTATTGTTGTATATAATGTTCTAGTTTCATTAGCCTCTTTTAGGCAATCATTGTTAGTTACTTTGGCAGTCCAAGGAATTTGCTATATTATATTATATTATATTATATTATATTATATTATATTATATTATATTATATTATATTATATTACATATGTTCACAGAGAAGAGCCGGTGAAAAGGAACAATCTAAAGAAGAGGACAGAAGCTTCATGGCAAGGTTGCTTCACAAGCAGCATGCACTGACTGAGGAGGAGATAGAACTGGAGAAGCAAGCTAGGTTAGCATAGCCCATAGTTGCCTTCTAGATGCTTCTGTCCGTTCCATGTTCTGTGCTTGTCGGAGGCGTTAATATCTTTCAGAAGCCAAGTTAGATCAGATATTGGAATAAATAAACAAACAGCATGCAGTGTTGGCACAGTGGCTAGCACACTTGTCTGCTGGCCCGGGGATCTTGTGTTCAAATTCCCATTAAGGTTAGGATTTTTAAACATTGACCTGAGCTCCGAGGTCGACCCAGATAAAATTGCTGCTAGGAAACATTCTGGGAAGTAAAACTGGTCGACATGATATTGACCACGTCACCCATCGAGTGCTGATTGGTCGAAAAAATATGGGGGATAGTGCCATAAACCGAATAGGCTCCAAGTTTTGGAATAGAGTCCTTTACTTTGACAGTTATAAAACGAGTTTATCCTGTTTGTAAAAAGACATGGTGAGAATCAGAACCTTTTTCTGAACATTAAAAAAAGGAAAGATAGCGCCCGCTGATAAAATGAGATGCGAGCCAGAATTTGCCATGAGTAATAAGGAAATTGAAATTGTCACAGATTATGAATATTTTGGCTCCATGATGAGCTTTTTTATTATATGTAATTTTTCTATGTTAGATGATGGATTATTCTGTGTGTTTGGGATATTCATATATGGTTGAAGTTAACAGTTTCTTATTTCCATTTGGGTGTTCATGTATGTTTAAAGTTTAAATTGAGTTATTTCTGTCTGTTTGAGTTATATAGAGTTGAAGTTTAAAGTTAGTTATTTCTGTCTATTTGAATTTTCATATATGGTTGAAGTTTAAAGTTAAGTCATTTCAGTCTATTTCTGGATTTCTGTCTATTTCTGGATATGAGTGATAGAGAGCTTATGGAGATGACAGCTTGCTTAAACCTGAGCATCAGGGCATCATCACTTCTCCAGGATTGTTGCACAGCTATTTAACACCACTTCCTTACCAGGCAAAGATCAATCAAAGTTTTAATAAGTTTAGGATTATCACCTTATAGAATATTTTTGGCAAGGTGCTGGAGAAGATCATTACTGTTTTAAGCTTCAGGAATATGTAGAAAGGGAAAAGCTCCTCCTGAGTGGTTTGGGAAGATACCGGCAGAGAAAAATACTTGGTCAATTGCAGCCACTTTTGCCTATGATGTTTATGAAGGATTCCAAATCAGACAGGAGGTGGCAGTGGCAGCACTCGATCTTGAGGATGCGTACAACAGTCAGATATGATGTTTTGATGTACACTCTTATGGGGAAGAGAGTATCCATGGTTTGGGAACTGGATTGCACCTGTCTGTATTCTCATAGAGTGGCTCCACGGCTGGGTGCATTGACCTCTGAGCCATGCATCATAGCCCCCGGACTAGCACAGGTGTAGCAATGTCACATGTGCTTTTCAATGTGTATACAAGCAGGACTGCAAGCTTCGAAGCACCAGGGGCTGAAAGGATGCTAACATTTTCAGATTATGTTCTCACTTACAGTCAGGTATCAACTATCTCAGGAGCTGCAGGCGACTACAGACAAAATGATAGATTGGTGCACGGAGATGAATGCTGTCATTAACCCAGAAAAGACATCTGTCTTGTGGTGCTCTATGGACAATAGAATTGTTAAAACTGATCTCCCAAGCCTAATGATAAATGGTAGAAATGTGAATAGAGAAAGCAGACTGAAGTACCTGGGAATCATGTTTGATAGAAGCCTGTCCTTTAAGAATGATGTTGAAGTGGTGGTTACAAATTGTCAGAAGGGTCTCAATGCACTGAAGAGTATGGCAGCAAGGGACATGGAGCAGGAAATGCTATTCACACTTTCTCAGCACTTGATCATTTCAGTGGTAGAGTATGGGCTAGGGAAGATAACAGCAAGAGACATGTAGTGCCACAGTGGGAAGATGATAGGAAGAGACGTAATGCCACAGTAAGAAGATAACAGCAAGAGACATGTAGTGCCACAGTGGGAAGATGATAGGAAGAGACGTAGTGCCACAGTGGGAAGATGATAGGAAGAGACGTAGTGCCACAGTGGGAAGATGATAGGAAGAGATGTAGTGCCACAGTTAGAAGATAATAGGAAGAGACATGTAGTGCCACAGTAAGAAGATAACAGCAAGAGACATGTAGTGCCACAGTGGGAAGATGATAGGAAGAGACATAGTGCCACAGTGGGAAGATGATAGGAAGAGATGTAGTGCCACAGTTAGAAGATAATAGGAAGAGACATGTAGTGCCACAGTAAGAAGATAACAGCAAAAGACATGTAGTGCCACAGTGGGAAGATGATAGGAAGAGATGTAGTGCCACAGTAAGCAGATAACAGCAAGAGACATGTAGTGCCACAGTGGGAAGATGATAGGAAGAGACGTAGTGCCACAGTGGGAAGATGATAGGAAGAGATGTAGTGCCACAGTGGGAAGATGATAGGAAGAGATGTAGTGCCACAGTAAGAAGATAACAGCAAGAGACATGTAGTGCCACAGTGGGAAGATGATAGGAAGAGATGTAGTTCCACAGTTGCTTGCTTGCTTGCTTGTGTTCGTTGGCTTGAGCTCCAACGCAAAGTCCTGTATGTCGGATGAAGGCATCCTGTTGTCCAACATCAGTATGATGTCATACAGGACCTGAGGTTTGCGTGAGTATCCGTTGTCCCATGTCTGGCTTATTGGTGTGCAGACTGGTGGTTCCTCGCCATACAGGCAGACACTCTCCGACTTCGGAGGAATCGGCGATCCTGTTGATTCAGCCAGGACCCCGAAGGGACCTGTTGCCCAGGACGCTCGGCGAGGACGCGTCAATAGGTCTTGGCCAGTATATAACCCGGCCCTGGTGCCTTGGAAATACCTCTGCGTCCCTAGTGCCACAGTGGGAAGATAATAGGAAGAGATGTAGTGCCACAGTGGGAAGATGATAGGAAGAGACGTAGTGCCACAGTGGGAAGATGATAGGAAGAGATGTAGTGCCACAGTTAGAAGATAACAGCAAGAGACATGTAGTACCACAGTAAGAAGATAACAGCAAGAGACATGTAGTGCCACAGTGGGAAGATGATAGGAAGAGACGTAGTGCCACAGTGGGAAGATGATAGGAAGAGATGTAGTGCCACAGTTAGAAGATAACAGCAAGAGACATGTAGTGCCACAGTAAGAAGATAACAGCAAGAGACATGTAGTGCCACAGTGGGAAGATGATAGGAAGAGACGTAGTGCCACAGTGGGAAGATGATAGGAAGAGATGTAGTGCCACAGTGGGAAGATGATAGGAAGAGATGTAGTGCCACAGTAAGAAGATAACCGCAAGAGACATGTAGTGCCACAGTAAGAAGATAACAGCAAGAGACATGTAGTGCCACAGTGGGAAGATGATAGGAAGAGATGTAGTGCCACAGTGGGAAGATGATAGGAAGAGACGTAGTGCCACAGTGGGAAGATGATAGGAAGAGACGTAGTGCCACAGTGGGAAGATGATAGGAAGAGATGTAGTGCCACAGTAAGAAGATAACAGCAAGAGACATGTAGTGCCACAGTGGGAAGATAACAGCAAGAGACATGTGCCACAGTAAGAAGATAACAGCAAGAGACATGTAGTGCCACAGTAAGAAGATAACAGCAAGAGACATGTAGTGCCACAGTAAGAAGATAACAGCAAGAGACATGTAGTGCCACAGTAAGAAGATAACAGCAAGAGACATGTAGTGCCACAGTGGGAAGATAACAGCAAGAGACATGTAGTGCCACAGTGGGAAGATAACAGCAAGAGACATGTAGTGCCACAGTGGGAAGATAACAGCAAGAGACATGTAGTGCCACAGTGGGAAGATGATGGGAAGAGACGTAGTGCCACAGTGGGAAGATGATAGGAAGAGACGTAGTGCCACAGTGGGAAGATGATAGGAAGAGATGTAGTGCCACAGTAAGAAGATAACAGCAAGAGACATGTAGTGCCACAGTAAGAAGATAACAGCAAGAGACATGTAGTGCCACAGTGGGAAGATAACAGCAAGAGACATGTAGTGCCACAGTGGGAAGATAACAGCAAGAGACATGTAGTGCCACAGTGGGAAGATGATGGGAAGAGACATGTAGTGCCACAGTGGGAAGATAACAGCAAGAGACATGTAGTGCCACAGTGGGAAGATGATGGGAAGAGACGTAGTGCCACAGTGGGAAGATGATAGGAAGAGATGTAGTGCCACAGTTAGAAGATAATAGGAAGAGACATGTAGTGCCACAGTAAGAAGATAATAGGAAGAGACATGTAGTGCCACAGTAAGAAGATAATAGGAAGAGACATGTAGTGCCACAGTAACAAGATAATAGGAAGAGACATGTAGTGCCACAGTGGGAAGATGATAGGAAGAGACATGTAGTGCCACAGTAAGAAGATAACAGCAAGAGACATGTAGTGCCACAGTGGGAAGATGATAGGAAGAGATGTAGTGCCACAGTTAGAAGATAATAGGAAGAGACATGTAGTGCCACAGTGGGAAGATGATAGGAAGAGACGTAGTGCCACAGTAAGAAGATAATAGGAAGAGACATGTAGTGCCACAGTAAGAAGATAACAGCAAGAGACATGCCATACCACAAGTAGGAAGATAACAACAAGAGATGTATAGTGCCACAAGCAAGAAGACAACATCAAGAGGCATATAGTGTGGAAGATAACAGCAAAGTGGGAAGATAACAGCAAAGACGTAATGTTACAAGCGGGAAGATAACAGCAAAGACATGTAGTGCCACAGTGGGAAGAGAACAGCAAGAGACATAGAGTGCTGTAGTAGGAAGACAACAACAAGAGATATGCAGTGCAACAAGTGGGATACTTACATGTATCACTACAAAGCTTTGAGCCTAAGGTTAGTATCTTATGTACTGCTGGACAGTAACAACAACATCAGAGTTATTAATGGGTAATGAAAATAGTATGGAATAATATGCTTTCAGAGATGACCTGATAGCTTACTACACTGAACTTGGTGAAGAAGCAATGCATCGGGAGAGGCTGGCATTGTGGAGAGTCAGGCGAGCTCAGCTGGAAACTTCTAGAGTGCTTTTTCTCACAGAAGATGCAGAAAGATGGAGGCAAGAAATGACTGAACATCTGCAGGCAAAAGTAAGTTGATTGATCGATTCATGTCTTTGTTTTCATTGATGTCTTTTCAGATAATTATGTGTGTGTGGGGAAAAATGGAAAGTGAAGAAGAAGCCTGAGAGAGAGAGAGAGAGAGAGAGAGAGATCATTAAAGGAAAACTATATATTCTTAAATTGATGGGAAAGGAGCAGGGGGAAGGCCTTTACTTCCCAGAACATTTCCTGGCGGCCATTTTAGGCTGGGTGAGTCTGGAAGCCCAGGCCAGGTTTAAATACTCGTCTCAATGAGGATTGGAACACATGACTACCAGGCTGGCAGACAAGTGTGCTAGCCACTGCACCACCATGGCTCCCTGCCCTTCAACATAATTGTTAGTACATCCTGTATGTCAAAAGCGTTGGTGAAGAGTTTTTGTTCTGAATAGTAAAGGGGAAAATAGTACTGTCCACAGACAAAATCTCATGTCAACCAGAAATTAAAATCAACAATTAAGAAATTGGAAATGTCACAAACTAAATGCCTTCGCTCCATAGTTAATAATAGGGGATGTTCAGAAGTCAGAACAGCCGCTTTGGTAGAATCATACACATGTATTTTATGAAACACGTGTCTACTTCACAACAAGCATGCAGATGAATACTCTTATGTTTATATTCTGATATAGTATGTTTCATGTAGTTGTATCGGTGTGTGTTTGTTTCTCTTTGGCCGCAACGTCCATTTTGTTACGTGTGATCATGTTCTAGTAAACCTGGCTATCTACTTCTCATTTTTGGGGTTTTCATTCAAACAAAATCAGAAGGGGACTGGATATAGCCGTTGAGAGGTTAAACAGCACGACGAGCTCAACACTGGCAAACAGAAGCAAACATTTTGAGAACTTCTTTTCCTGCGACGACAACATGGTTCATTTTATACTTTCAAAAAGAAACAAATCTATAATGTTTAAAGAACAATTCTTAAAATACTGTAAATCTACAACAACAACAACAACAACCACCACCACCACCACCACCACCACCACCACCACCACCACACACACCCCCCCCCCTCTCTCTCTCTCTCTCTCTCTCTCTCTCTCTCTCTCTCTCTCTCTCTCTCTCTCTCTCTCTCTCTCTCTCTCTCTCTCTCTCTCCCTCTCTCTCTCTCTTTCCAATGGCATTTCCAAGAACTGATTGTTTGAAAAAAAAACTGGCTCTTAATCATCATCATCATCATAATCATCATGTCTTAACTGGTGTACTGATGCCGAGGTATCGGGTCCAACCCCTACACTGGACAGTTGGACTAAAATGTTGACTTCTTGTCCTTGACTTGGGGATGCACATTACAAATACCTCAGAAGTCAGAGTGGGTTCTCCTTATGTGAAGAGAAATAGGGAAAGCTAATACAGACGCATAAATCAGATGAGTACACTAGAAGTAGCAATATATGTATGGACTATGATTGAGTTCAAAGTGAGATGACGGCAAAAAAATATTTTCTTTTTTGGTCTCAGAAACTGAAATACTTTGGTCATATATTAAACATCCACAGTGGCTTTGAAAGGTCAGTTATGAAAGGCGTGGTTGATAGAAGAAGAAACGCAGGTCGGCCTATAGGAAAGTGGATATAGGATATTAAGGACACACTCTTGGCATAAGAATGTTTAAGGCATGAGAACTGGTGAAGGATTGGGAGTCTTTCAGGCAGGCCACGATGAGAGCAACATTCTGCAGCAGACCTGGGACATATTAATTGTTGGCGCAATTCATCATTTTCAGTTATCTTTCTTAGGGACAAGAGATTGTCATTTCTGTTGTTGCCATTCCATGGAACTGGTTCTCTTACAAACTTTTGATGATCTCTATTGTATTTTGTTTTGTAATTTACTTAGTTATCACTCTGTTACATTTCTACACAAGAACTGCTTGCTTCATATTAAGTGCTATTCTATTGATGATCTTTTATGTTCCTATTTCCCTTCATCAGGATTTACTTGATTCAGCCCCACAAAATTTGCCCAGCTGGGCATCCAAAACATCAGATACACCAACTCTTGTTTCTGGAGAAGAGGATGTCGTTCTTCCTGTTTGGGTCCAGCGCAGATCCTCATTCTCTGAAGATATTAATTTAGACCCACTGGAGAATAGTAATTTGTTACCCAAATGGGCCAAGAGGGACTCTCAGCCATCTAAAGAACAAGCTCATGAAGTCAAACTTGATGTTAATGTTGTGGGTGGTTTACAGACAGAAAATAATGGTCCCAATTGTGGGATACTGGATGGTGTTGACAGATCTGCTGGTCAGATTGATATTGCTTTGCTGGCTGATCCACATTTGGAAACATCCAGTGGTGCCCAGAGCGAAGAGCATCCATCAGATAGTCAGACGTGTCCTGAAATGTACAGCATGGATAGAATAAGTACTGAAGAATATACAAAGTCAAGTATAAAGATGGTACAGGGAAGAAATGCTGCTGCAGAAAGTACCGAACCACAAGAAATCAGACACACAAAAAACATACCCACAATGTTTGCCACCAAACAATCTGACCCTGATCAAGAGAAGCAGACACCTCACTTGAAGTTTCAAGATGTCCGTGTTAGTGATGAGACTTCTGAGGAAAGACAACTCATCCCCAAAATGGGCAAAGGTTTCACATCCCAGTATGCTTCACAAGAATCAGAAGCTAGGGTGTGGATCATAAAAAAACCAAATCAATTTGGTCACATTTCTCAACTGTCAAATTCTGAATATATTCTGACTGTGCCAAAGTTAAGAAGACAAAGTTTACAGCATGCCAACATGGAGTCAGACTTCAAAGACTTCAGCATAAAGCCTTGCATTCGCATGAGTAAAGCCATGTCGGCCACCAAAGAAAGTGAGGCATCATCAGCTTCTGTGCCACTGCAGCCACACACACACATTAAAATGCTGTCTTACCGTAATGCCAGTTCAGAGTCCCAGTGGATAGATCATAATGTTCTAGCTGTGCAGAGGTTCAGAGCACACAATGTGTGGGGCCATTCCTCGGATTCAACAATACAGCGCCTCTTGTATGGTGATACCAAGCTAGAACCTGAGAACCTAACAGGTAACTATCAAGTTTTGTTAAATTTCTTGTTAAGGTTTTTCTTGTTTTATTTCAACTGAGTTGAGTTGTTGAGTTGAGTTAAGAACCGACATCACTACACTCAGGACATTCCCATATGTGCTCCATCCCCTCGTTCAACAGCCAGTGAAGAGTCATACTACTAATCTTTCCCAACGCTGATTTAAAGTTCTCCTGGTCTTCCCTCTCAGTTTTGAGATTCTTTCAGAACCCCTACCGATCCCCCACAATCTCATTCTTTCAATCTCATTCTTTCCACATACTGTTTCTCAATCTAAGAATTAGAGAACATCTTGATGACTGGACAGATCGTGATAGAACACCATGATGACTGGACAGATCGGTGATAGAAGAGGCTGAGGTAGACTGAGAAAAAATGATGTTTGATGGTCTAAGATGGTGGCAGCAGCAGATTTATCCAGAGCACCATGGGCTGAGATCTGTGGAGAGACAGTAGCTTCTATGCCATTTCACGACACATCATAATGATGATGATTTCACCTTCTCCTCTTCTTCCTCTTGCCAAGCCTCCCAATCCATCACTGTCTCTTGTAGATTCCTTTATGCCATTCCCACATTACTTATCTCCATCTCTTATTCTCTGCTCACTTTGTTTTGAAAACAGAGGCACCAAACAATATGTTGCACCATTTATTGCCTGGCATTTTTCGATGTATCTCATCAAGTGCATAGAGTTATATATAATATGAAGTGAATAAATTTATAATACTTTTGCTATAGTCACATTCAACCCCTGCATTTATTGGCTGTTTGTGATATCCTAGGATATTTTACATTCAGTAGTTTGCCATTGCTTTCTGAAGGGCTGACCTGAACCATTGAGAAAATTAATGCTCTGCGATCTGTTCTCAAATGGCCTATGGTTGATTTTGAACACAGTATTCTGGGATTTTGAAACTGTTTAAGTCAAAGATGCTAATTAATTTAATTTTGTATTTGCATCTGATACAAATTACACATTTGGCACACATGTAATATTTACTGCATCTTGTTACCCTTGTACCTATTTTATGTAGTTGATAATATATATTGCAGCTACTGAATGTGATAATTGCTGTAGGTTACGGTATGTGGTAGTTGCTGTGTGTTGTAGTTACTATGTGGTGTAGTTATTGTGATTTGGGAACAGATTACTTCCCATATATTTTCACAACTGTGTGAGCATAGACCATTCAGAAAGCAATTTAAAACAAATGAATGTAAAATTGTCCAGAAAATCATAAAGTTAAGTTAGTTGCATATCCTTTAAAGGACATCACAGTCAACCCAAGCATTTTTGGCTTTTGTGATTTCGTGGCAAGTTTATGTTCAGTAGTTTGCCATTGCTTTCTGAACAACCGGCACCCATACCATTGAATGAAAACCAACGCAAGATGTTCTGTTTTCAAATTGTGCGCATCTTTGTTTCGAACACAGTATGCAGGATTACAAATTGCGTTCATAACCACTTCGCCATAGAGAGCAGAATATCATAAACAGCCAATAAATGCAGAGACTGATTGCAGTGTCCTGTAAAGGAAATGCATGTAACTTTTTTTTTACTGCTTGTCCAAGTAAGTGTGCACACAACCATGGTTACTCAGCTCAAAACTGTTGTACCATAACATTTTCTAGCATCATTTTCTAGCCTGTTTTATGTAACCTTAGAGAACTGGCAACTTATGACAACTGGCAAGATCGAAGGGAACAGAGCAAGAGGAAGACCAAGAGGAAAATACCTGGATGGCTTGGCCACACGGCATGGACAAGATAAGAACACTGAGCTGATCCACGACTCTGGTGATCGAGTGAAATGGCGAGTCATGACCGCCCAAGCTTTCCGGCATGGCACATGATTGATTGATTTATGTAACCTAATAATTTTCAATCATATTTTAAATTCATTTTCTTCAACAGCTGGACCTTTTCAAAAACTGGAAATTCAGCCGGGAACCCCATACCAAGTCGAGTCGTTTGAAACAGAGTTTCTAGAATTAGGTAAGTGACATATTTGTGATGGTTGTCCGTGGGTCACAGCAGCTTTGTGTGTTAGAAAATGTTGTGGTGAGAAAGAATGGATGGCTGAGTGGATATGGTACCTGTCTTTTACACCTGGAGATAATTGTTTGATTACTTTGGTTGATAAAAGAAAAGAAAGATCAGTTGATATGATTATAGATTGTTTGATATGTTTGTAGATTGTATGATATGTTTGAACATGAAATCTGAAAGCATATTAAGAACCTATGGTACAACACCACACACAAAGTAATTTTTTAAAGAATATGTACGAAGGGGCTTTAATTTATTAATTATTAATTTGTTTTTGTATGTTGCTGTTTGTTGGAATTTACTCTTAAAAACTAAAGAACAAATATTTCATTTTTCGATGTAGTCACCACTGCGTTCAATGCAAGTCCTCCAGCACTGATAAAGTGCTTGGATTTCTGTAGAAAACAATGCTCTTGGTTGCGTGTGTAACCACTCATGCACCACCTGCTGTAGCTCTTCATTGGACCAGAGAGTTTTGAAACTTCCTACTCCACTCATACACTTGCTGGACTGACAGGCATGCACCACACTACTGGACCTTCATTTGCGGATGAATTTCTGTAGGTTTCACTCTCTTCGCTGATGAAAAAATGGATAACAGAATGCTGCTACTCTTTGGTGCATGTCAAAAGTGGGGCAGCCATCTTTAAACTGCCCTTATAACATCACCATGTTCACCTGCACTGTGATGCCACATGCTAAACACTCTTGGCATCCTTAACAACAATATTGACAGGTTATAAGGCAGGGTTATTGTAATTTCTAGCACACTTTTAATGTTTTCATTTGAAGCCGCCTTACATTTTGGCAGCTTTTTGTATTGTTAAAAACGTGTTGTAATGAGAAAGAATGGATGGCTGAGTGGGTATGGTATCAACATTTAAACCTGAAGACATGTGGTTGATTGGTTTGGTTTGTAAAGGATCGGTTAATCTGATGGTTGTTTGGTAGGTTGGTTAGTTCGTAGATTTGAATAAAAATAAAAATTATGACTAAGAAGCTCAACAAATGGAGAAAAAAAAACACACAGATGATACATGTTTCGACCTAAGATTTTATCAACAAAAACAAAACAATAATATATAGATCATACAAAGAAATAAGGTAGTCCGATTGATAACATTGAAAACATTTTGATCTAGCTTTATCAATCTGACTACCTCTCAGTAGCTACCATTTCTTTGTGTTATCTCTGTGTTACTGTTTTGTTTTTGTTGTCCTGTTGATGAAGACATTGGTTGAAATGTTTGCCTGTATCTGTATATGTTTTTGCATTCATCAAGTAGATCTCTTGTTTACTTGGAGAGTAGATGGGAACTATCAAGTAGATCTCTTGTTTACTTGGAGAGAAGATGACCATCATTAAGAGGATGGACATCAATTTGCGATGATGGCGTAGCTCGGACTGAGTGTTGTTCCTTCTATCTTGCTACCCCTGTGATTGCATTATTGGTTATTTTTGGTTTATTTGTTTATCAATCAGGTGCCGTCTCCACAATGAAGGTTGGCTGCAATAGATCTCCAACACTGCCTGTCTCTTGCCATGACTGTACATTCTGTCAGATTGATGTTCGTCCATCTCTTGATGTTTTCTTCCCACTTGTATCGTTGTCTACCTCTTGCTCGCTTGCCCTCCAGTATGGTTTTTATAAGAGTATCATGTCTTTCAACGTGGCCAAAATATTTCACTTGCCTCCTCTTTATTTCTTTCATCAACTCTCTTTTCATCCCCAGTTTTTCTAGAACCTCTGCATTTGATTGTTTTTATTTCCATGAAATACGACATATTTGTCTGTATATCCACATCTCCAGGGTGTCTATTCGACTTTCTAGTTGTTTGTTCAGTGTCCAGGATTCCGCACCAAACAGTAGCGTTAAATATATGTAACATTTGACAATTCTCATTTTTAATGTGTTGTTAACCTCTCTAGATGTTTATACTGACTTCATGCTGTTGAAAGCATTTTTGGCCATTCCTACTCTCTTCTTGATTTCTATTTCACTTCTGCCATCATCTGTTATTATATGTCCAAGATAGGAAATACTTGTTACTTGTTCTAGTATCTCCCCATTTACTGTGATGTTCATTGATGACCTTTCCATTGCTAATTATCATAGTTTTCGTTTTTTGGATGTTAATATCTAAACCACATACTGTTTGTTAATATTTTCCATATTTTGTAGCCTAACCCGGGCAAAATTTTGAGTTAAAAATCTACCCAAAGTATTTCAGGATCTTCGCCGGTCCTACAGAGTTTGTGCACTGAGCTGAGTTTCTCCAGACTCAGGTTTGAGTTAGGAGGAGAACAGAGCACTTATGGGTTACACCCGTGTACCATGATGTTTATCCATCGACTAAACTAAACTAAACATATTGTAGTAACCTATGTAAAACCGCATACTGGGCTGATATTTCTGTGTACTGTTTACCCTACAGACAGTGACCCAGTTTTAGATGTGATGTCTCACACCTTTGTAGCAGACCTTGGGCGGGACCTGGTGGATGCTGTTGTGTCAAATGAGGAGACGGTAGAAGCATACAAGTACACACCATTGTCAGTTCTGCTGACTCGGTCCATAATGGCACCAGTCAGAGCACAGTAAGTCACGAAGCTAGCAGGTAGTAATTACTGTACTTGCATGGTAATGAACAATCTGACTAGGTGCTTTGTGTGGGAGTCATACCGTAAAAAGTAGTTCATAAATCATTAACATTTCATTGTTGTTGGCCATTTTGCATATAATTTTCAAAACATTGGCCTGGGTACTCAGGGTGACCCCATCTAAAAATGAGTACCACGAACTGTCCTGGGAAATAAATGCAGCTGGCGTGCTACTGACCACATCATCCATTGAGTGCCAGTGGGTCTATTAAAACTTGGGACTAGCACCATGTAACAAATAAACCCGACATCTTGTTAAAGGGTCCTGATTTCTTTATTTTTTTAAAAAACTTACTTGCATATGCAGTCTATATATGAAAAACTTACTTACATATGCAGTCTCTATACTAAAAACTTACTTGCCTATGCATTCTGTATATGAAAAAAAGTGGGTTTAAAGGGAAAGGGGCAACTTGATTGTACTGGATTTTATTGCACATGACTCAGTCTTTCTCCACAGAGCAGCTAACCATCTGCCAAAAGCTTTGCAAAAAGAGCTTGAGCTCTGACGATGAATAATACTTCAGCTGAAACAATTAAAACATAGTCACTTATTAATTGTTTTGGCTTAAGCATTATTCATTTATTCACTTCATCTCTATATATAAAAGACAATGTCTCTTTATGTGTGTGTGTGTGTGTGTCCTTTATGCGCTCCCGAACGGTCCATCCTATTGAGATGAAATTGTGTACATATGTTCTTCTCATTTCCGCCGAGCCAACTGACATAGGTATTTGGTTTAAAAACAGTTTTGTACGTAGTAAAACAGTTTTAAAAGGAAAGACGTATAATTAAGGGGACTTAACAACAAAGTTATATCAAGGGACATTACTTTTAGTAGCATTGCTACATTATGTAATTTAAATAATTGTTGTATTTTTTATTAAAGTTTTATAAAATGTTTACAGAAGTTATCTACAGGCATATGCATTATAAAAAAGGTGATAAACACTTAAAGGTATTTTCAAAGTTTTCGTACAAATAATGGATCTATTTTAGATACGTGAGAATTTTCGAACCCATTTTTCCCGCAACGGGAACGGGAAAGGGCCGAACATATACTCTTGTGCACCACAGTCGTAGATACGTGAAAATGTTCTAACTCTGAACAATATCATCGAAGCTACAATTTTAAAAGTGAAATTTAAAAGAGAATGAGTGCTGTTGCCTCGCATCCCAATGATTCCAACAGATATGCCATTTGAATTCAAACGTCTGCAGTTTTCGGATGGATGGATGGATGGATGGATGGATGGATCGATCGATCCCCGCCAGGGGCTGGGCGAAGCCGGGCCGGGTCAACTAGTATGATATATAATTGCACTATGTACCTGACGAGATGCAGTGAAATATGCCAGGCAATAAATCATGCGACATATTGTTTCTAGCATTATTTATTCAACATGATTCAAGGTGTATGAAGAGAGTCTTTTTCTGTTGTTTTACTTATTGTTGTGAATTTTGTTGACAGGATTTCTCTTATGAACTCTGCTTTGGTCAACTACTTCACTACGGAACTGAGAGTGGACAGTCATTTTGAAGCCATCCGGCGCTATCTGCTGATGGCTGATGGGGATTTTGCTGAAATTCTCTCCAATATTTTACTAGAAAAGGTAGGAAAGTTGTTGATTGCCAAATACCAACTTGTGTACCATTACATGTATATAGGTAAACTGTAGTCTTTTCTCTCACAATGATGTGATCTAATTGTTAGCTACATTTCCAGAATATTCCTGTTCTCTTCCTTAAGTACTTCTTTTCTGTACATCTTCCTCCTTCTCCTCTTCCTTCTTCTCCTCCTCCCCATTTCTTGTCTTCTTGTTCATCTTTATGTCCTCCTTCTTTCTCATCTCCTCCTTCTTCCTCATCTTCTGCTTCCTCTTCCTTCTCTTCTTTATCTCTTTATTTATCTTCTTTCTTCTGCTGCTACTACCTACCTACCTACCTCTTTCTTTCTTTCTTTCTTTCTTTCTTTCTTTCTTTCTTTCTTTCTTTCTTTCTTGTCTTTTCAGTTGGTTTGAGAATGACTATGGCAGTCTTAATGCTCTCATGTAATAACCACTATTATTCTCTCCGTTGGTCTGCCTATCTGTCTGTCATGTCAGTCCATCCATCCATCCATCAGTGTTTCTTTTCCTTCCCTCTGCAATTTAATGTGTATTTTAATTACTCATGCCATATCCTTCTACATTTAATTACATAATAGAATTATGTGCTGTAAAAGAGCATTCTGTTTTGTTCATCACATTTAATAAAACAGTAAAGGAACATTGTATTCTCTTCATCATGTTAAACAAATCAGTAAAAGAACATTGTATTCAGTTCATCACATTTAATAAAACAGTAAAGGAACATTGTATTCTCTTCATCATGTTAAACAAATCAGTAAAAGAACATTGTATTCAGTTCATCACATTTAATAAAACAGTAAAGGAACATTCTGTTCTGTTCATCACATTTAATAAAACAGTAAAGGAACATTATGTTCTGTTCATCACATTTAATAAAACAGTAAAGGAACATTGTATTCTCTTCATCATGTTAAACACATCAGTAAAAGAACATTGTATTCTGTTGATCACATTTAATAAAACAGTAAATGAACATAATATTCAGTTCATGACATTTAATCAAACAGTAAAAGAACATTGTATTCTGTTGATCACATTTAATAAAACATAATTTTAAAATCATGTCAACAGATGTTGAAAAGCCCCAAGCCACGGGAAATACTCAACCCTCTGTTCTTAAATGGTGCCTTAAATAAAGCCATCAGATCTTCCATCCACTCCAACGATGCCAACGCACACAATCTAAGTTTTGTCCTCAAAGACGTGCCGTCGGTCTTCCTGCCAAATGGTGAGACCTGTTTTATTTGTAAAGCTTAATTAAGCACATCTTGAAGTTAATCTGCAGGTAACTCAGGGGTTATTGTATTTATAAAACTTAATTAGTCATGTCTTGAAGTTAATCCATGGGTAACTGAGAGGTTGTTTTATTTGTAAAGCTTAATTAATCATGTTTTGAAGTTTGGGTTTATTTGTAAGCCTTTGTTAACTATGAAACCGAGACAGTGCAGTGGCTAGCAAGATTGTCCGCCAGCCTGGTGGTGGTCAAGGGTTTGAATTCACATCGAGGCAGATTGTTAAAATTGGCCTGGACTCCTGGGTCCACCCAGCCTAAAATGGGTAGCAGGAAATGTCTTGGGAAGTCAAGTGTAGCCAGCATAGTATTGAGCACATCAGCCCTCCAGTGGAGGTTGGTCTATACAAGTGTGGGCCTGGCAACACATGCCTTATAAACTTCTAGGTGTGTGGAAATAGTTTATTCACAGTCTGTCTACATTAATCACTGTTGGGACTTTCACCATGTGTGTCTTTGAGTTCCTGTTAATTAATCACAAAGGTCTGTGGGTTTGGGTTAAGTAATCACAAAGTGGGTCTTCGAGTTTGTATTAATTAATCACAAAGTGGGACTTCGAGTTTGTATTAATTAATCACAAAGTGGGTCTTTGAGTTTGTATTAATTAATCACAAAGTTGGTCTTCGAGTTTGTATTAATTAATCACAACTCAACTAAAATACATTGGTCACATGAAACATCAGTGTGAACAAGTAAACTACCTTTTCTAACAACTTGGTCGTGTTGGGTACACGATGCTAGCTCCGTATGTTTTTCACCAATCAGTATTCACTGGGTGATGTGATCAATATCACACTGACTGCCTTTACTTCCAAGAACATTTCTTGGTACACATTTTTAGCCTAGTGCAACCTGAAAGCCCAAGTCAATTTATAAAATGCCTTGCTTCGATGGGGATTTAAACCAATGACCACTGGGCAGTTAGGTAAGCAATCTAACCACTACGCCACCAATTACCCAAACTTCAGTGGTTTAGAAAGTGGTTTCTGAAAGACAACCCAGGTGCTGACCAACACGATGGTGAACATAGGACATTGATAAGTACACTATGGGCATGGTCTGGGGCAGGTAACTGGCAAATCACTGAGAATCTTTCCAGCGGCCTATTAATGAGCGAACAAACAGAATTTACTTTCAGATGGTTAAGAATTGCCTTGCAGGTTTGTCTGACATTCTGCTCTTCTGATCTGTCTGCTCTCATACATTATTTCATTCATACATGACTTATGAAGCCAATGACAACGGAGAAAATAATTGCAGATAGGTCAGACAATGAGCCTGTGAGATGTCATATGGTTTTGATGATGGAAATGATCATGTGTTCAGATGCATCCATTGTAGATGAACATTTACCGTTCAAATTGGTCTGATTAGTCAAATTCGCTACCACCATGGGTTGTAGTTATGCCTTTTTTTAAGCTGAATGTAACAAACTATGATCTGTCAAGACGGGCAAGGGGCCAGAGATATGAGCTGCATGTCCTTTACAGGATGTCGCTGTTTGTGATTTCTTGGCAAGTTTACATTCAGTAGTTTGCACTCATACCATTATATGAAAACCAGCGCAAGGCAGTCTACTTCCAAATCACCCACAGCTGTGTTTTGAACATGGGATGCAATATTGCAAATTGCATTCATAACATTTTGCCAAATTATTATATAAGTGCAAATTTATAATTTCGCTTATGGCCAAGTCAAGTATATTTTGTTGTTTATTTTACAGCTCCTAACTCCTTAAATTGTCTTCAACTGATCTACAATGTAAGTATTGCTGTATCTTTGTATGTGTTTGAGAAATAGAGACATAGAAAGAGAAAATATGTGTGTGTATCTGTTTGTGTGAGAGAGCGAAAGTGTGTGTGTATCTGTTTGTGTGAGAGAGCGAAAGTGTGTGTGTATCTGTTTTGCTAGAAAGCCGGAGCCTTCATCACCAAACATCAACAAGAAAGAAACTGCAACAACAATACTAAAATGAAAATGACACTAAAGTAACATCATTCGGGCATAATATTATGGAGCTATGTGAAATAAAAATAAAGAAATAGAATGAAATCAAATATGTGATACTCTACTCAGAGGCTGCATTATAAAAGCATTTTAGTTACGATATCAGCAATAACCATACTATCCAGCATTTTAGTTTTAGAATTTGTAATCACCACACATTTTAACAGTTTAGATAAGTTATTTTTAATAACATGTTGAGTTTAATATGTGTAATAACTAAATTATCCAATATTTTAAAGTGTAGTATTTATGATGATGATACTTTCCAGTGTTTTATTTGTAGTACTTGTAATAGTAGTCTCTAGAAGCCTTGGAGATTTGGTTGTGTAGAAAAATGCTGAAAATTCCTTTCAGATTTAAAATGAATGATGTGGACATTTTGAGGGAGGCCATAACGCAAAGATAACTTATCACAAACATCAGACATAGGGCAGTGATCATTTTTGGACACATAATGAAAAGTCAAAAACTGGAACATATCGTGACAAGTCGAAAAATTTGTAGAAAGAGAGATAGAGGAAGACAGCAAAAGAAAATTCTTGACAGTCTTGTTCCGTAGCACAGGAGAGAGGCAACACACAAATTGATACATGCCATTTGAAATCACAAGATATGCAGAAGCATGATCACCCATGCCAATCAGCAAGGCACTTGATGATGACTTGTAATAACCACAGGGAGCTGCATTAGCACAGAGGCTAGCATGCTTACACGCCAGCGAGATGGTCACATGTACAAATCTCCTTCGAGGTTAGGGTTTCTTTCCATTGACCTGGGATCCCCGTTTGACCCAGCCTAAAAATGGCCACCAGGAAATTTCTTTGGGAGTACAAACTGAGCACATCACTTGACAAATATTAATTAGTCTAACAATCTTCGTCTCGTATCAATTAGTCTAAAAATCTTCATCTAGTATCAATTAGTCTAACAATCTTCGTCTCATATCAGTTAGTCTAAAAATCTTCGTCTAGTATCACCTAAAAATCTGCATCTAGTATCATATGCCCAATCATCATCATCATCATGTGCCATGCAGATAAGTGTGGGCGGACATGTTTCGCCATCTCACACGATCGCCAGAGTCGTAGATTAGCTGTGTTCTTGTCTCGATCATGCCATATGGCCAAGCTATCAAGATATTTACTTTTCTGCCTTCCTGTTTGTTCTTTTCCCCTCAATATTAACAGTTTTCACCAAGTTCTCAAGTTTATTTCTTCTCATAAAAAAAAAAAAAAAATCTTAATTGTCTACATCTCCAATTTCTCCAATCAGTTTACGGTTTTAATTTGTTTCTATTGGGCTTGCTCATTGGTTTTTCTGACTGTCCATGGTAATCTTTCCATTCTCCTCAAAAACCACATTTCTGCTACCCTTAGATGATTTTCAGCTTGTCTGTTCATTGTCCACTCTTATACATCCATACAAAAGTACAGGTTCTATATGCTCAATACCACTCTTAGCATAAAAAGAGGTCCGTTACTTCAATTGTTTATGTGTAACAGTCATACTGTCCAACAGTTTATATTAAGTATTTGTAAGAGCTATTTATTCTATATTTTTTGCTGTATATTTGTAATCACCAAACTATCCATAATTTTAAAGTAATATTTGTTATAACGATATGTCTCAACACTGTAGGTCAACTGGCCACTCAACGTAATTCTGACGAGCGCTTGCATGAAGAAATACTGCCTGGTCTTCACCTTCCTGCTGCAGATCAAGAGAGTTGTGTGGACACTGAAGGACATCTGGCACAGACTCAAGAGAGATGGTACTTAGAATGTTATGTTCTATTATGTTCGATTATGTGGAACAAAATCAGTGTCACCATGTTTCATAATGTTCTTGTTGTGACTTATTTGGTGTCTAGAACAGTGATTCTCAACCAGTAAAACATTAATTCTCAACCAGCAGGGAGTGACCCTCCCTCCCCTGTTAAGATACAAAATACCCAAAAGGGGGAGAATGATGAAGAAAATGGAAATCAAAGGAAAATATGAGAAGCGAAGAAGACGCTAAATATAGGGGGGGGGGGGGGGTGTTCTTGTGTGTGATACCACAGAAACTAATATTAAAACATTGGGCATCCATTCAAGAAAGTTGAGAAACACTGGTCTAGAAGTATGGCAGTTTGAAGTGCAAGCAACACAGGATCAAATGGTTAATACAGAAGACCAATTACATAACTTTAAAACAGTTCTTGATTCAGATTCCCATAAGCTTTCATATACTCCAAAGATGGACTCTTCAGCTTATTGGGACATTCTGTGTTTGTAAGATGTTTTCTGGGACATACTGTGTTTGTAAGATAATGTTTACTCGGACATCCTGTGTTTGTAAGATAATGTTTACTCGGACATACTGTGTTTGTAAGGTGATGTTTGCTGGGACATCTTGTGTTTGTAAGATGATACTTGCTGGGACATCCTGTGCTTGTAAGATGATGTCTGCCGGGACATTCTGTGTTTGTAAGATGTTTACCGGAACATCCTGTGTTTGCAAGATGTTTACTTGGACATCATGTGTCTGTAAGATGTTTACTGGGACATTCTGTGTTTGTAGGATGATGTTTGCAGGAACATCCTGTGTTTGTAAGATGATGTTTAAAGGCACATCCTGTATTTGTAAGATGCTGTTTGCTGGGACATTCTGTGTTTGTAAGATGTTTACTGGGACATCCTGTTTTTGTAGAATGTTTGCTGGGACATCTTGTGTTTGTAGGATGATATTTGCTGGGACATCCATTGTTTGTAAGATGATGCTTACAGGGACATTGTGTTTGTAGCATCATGTTTACTTGAACATCCTGTGTTTGTAGCATAATGTTTACTAGAACATTCTGTTTATAGGGTAATATTTACTGGAATAACCTGTGTTTTTAGGGTGAAATTTGCTTGAACATCCTGTGTTTGTAGGGTAATGTTTGCTCAGACATACTGTATTTGTGGGGAAGGTATCTCTGTGTGTTCCTGAGAGGTATTTTCTAAGATATTTGTTGAGGAAATCCTTCTAAGATGATCTTTGAAATTTTTCTAAGACTGCTGTGGGTCGTCGCTAGAGCTACAGAGTTCGTGCTTTGTGCGATGCTTTCCGCGCTGCGGAAAGAGACCGAGCCATATGGGATAAAAAACCCGGTGCAATGAAGTCGACCCTGTTGACTTTTAAGCGACTTTTTTTTCTAAGATGATCTGTTTAGGGAAATTAATGTCTTTAATACATATTGCTGGTCTCCCTGAGAGAGGGATTAAGGACGCTGTTCTATACCCACGCACGAAACAGCTGCATAAGATTCGGTAGTGGATCCCGTACTGTTGGTTTCTTATGGAAAGGTATGTGAGCCGGTCGTTCAGAAAACTACGGCAAACTACTGAACATAAAACTTGCCAAGACATCAACAACAGCTGAAAAATGCTGGTGTTGACTGGAATGTCCTGTAAATGGGATATGAAAAAAAAAAAAAAAACATATATGATCAATGGGTAAGTAGGTAGGTTGAAAGGAGGGGAGGAAGTAAGTTATGATGGTGATAATGAAATCAATTGGCAATAGTTTACTGGCTATGGGGCTAATGTGTATGTTATCTCTGATCTTTTACAGCTGTAGTCAACAAGGCAGGGAATTCTGCTCAGTTCCGACACCTCCAGTTGCATCGGTATGTATATTACATACACCAGTATGAAGGTTAACAGTAACTGAGCACAGAGGGAAACATATAACCAGTCAGGTTTAGGACTAACTTAAATAAGGGCAGTAAGAGGAAAGATCATCAAAATCTGTAAAAAAAAAAAAAAATGGACCTCAGTTATAACCGATGCTGTATGAGGTCAAAGTTATATTTTTTTGTGTGTAAATATTAAATTGTGAAGTAACGGATCTTCATAAATAAAAATGTGATGTAACGGGTTATGAATCTATAACTAGTGATCGATGGGACTGAGAATTGGTTGTTGATGTGAATGATTACCAGTTCCCATCTCCCAGTGAACATGTGCACAAGTTCGCCTCTGTTTCTATATAGTGCCATACAGCGTGATGATGTCCATGTGGTTCTGTGTTCTAGATGAGCAAGAGAGGGACAACAAAACCCATGGGGAGTGGCTTGAGACTCAATGAGCTTGCTACTGGGTTTGAACTCTGAAGTCTGATGTGTTCAAGCTGCTTGAACCCATAGAAGGGCTGGTATCTATCAGAGTGAGGTTGGTGTAGGCTTTCCTCCTGACCAGAGTACCAGTACCATGGGGTGTGTGTTATAGAGCTCTCCTTCCCCTCTCCAACAGGGTGTGCAAGGCCAGTGCTGGAATTTTACATCTACAGGGAAGCAATGTAGCATGTCACCAGGTCGTGACTCTGGACACTATAGTACAGACATGTTGAGATTAGTCTGGGGCCGACAGTGTTTCCTCCATAGAAAACCTAATGCCTAGAGGGAAAAACTTAAGTGAGCACTATGTCTGACACAATTCCTGCGGTCTGAAGTTGCATTTTGTGCTTGTTCTATCATTAGTTCAGTGACTGTTAGTGTTGATAGGAGAAGGAAGTGATAGTTAGGGGAGGGGAGTAATAGGAGAGGAGAGTGACAAGATGGAGTGTGATAAGAAAAGGGGGTGGTATTTAGGAGAGGGGAGTGATAGCAAAAGGGAGTAATAGTTAAGAGACATTCTTGATAGTTAAGAGATAGTAGTGATAGTTAAGAGAGGGGAGTGATAGGAGAAGGGTGTAATAGTAAAGAGACATTCTTGATAATTAGGAGAGGAGAGTGATAGCTAAGAAATGGTAGTGATAGTTATGAGAGTGGTTTGATAAGCAAGGAGAGTGACAGGAGAGGGATGTGCTAAACCATCCCCTACAGTAACAAGCAGTTATCTAGGATCTTGGCTGCAGAAGGGTATGGAAGGAGTTGCCATTGTCATCTCAATAAATGAGCAATTCCTGGTACGTCAGTTTTGTTTACACCATTGATACAGGACAAGTGTTTGCTGTTTTGGTGTATTACCTGATATGACATTACATCATGGGGTGTCTAGTTCCCTTTCTCAGAGAAATCTGGTACTCATTTAGAAAACCCAGTGAACCCCAGAACTGTTTTGACTAGTTACAAAAGAGATGTACTAGTTTCAGCCATATAAGATAAACAATGTTTATTTAAGTTGCTGATATTGCATGTTTGTATTGTTGTTTTATTTATTATATATTTATTTATTGGTTCTTGGCATAGTTTATGTTTATATTTATTTATCTGACATAGAAATTGATTATTCATTTATCTGTCTTGTCTTCAGTTGTAACTTTACCATGTGTATTTTGTCATTAGTTATTGCTTTATCAGCCATATTTCAATAGTTGTAACTTTATCATCCGTAGATTTTCTTTTTTTTTTTTTTTTTTTTTTTACCACCCGTCTATTTTCAATTGTAACTTTACCATTCATACATTATCAGCTGTAACTTTACCAGCCATCTATTGCCATTAGCTGTGTCTAATCTCCATATTTCTGTCAGTTGTATCGTTACTGTGGGAATGTTATTTTCATTTGAAACTTTATCATCTCTATGTTGTTATCAATTGTAACTTTATCATCTGTATGTTGTTATCAATTGTAACTTTATCATCTGTATGTTGTTATCAATTGTAACTTTATCATCTCTATGTTGTTATCAATTGTAACTTTATCATCTGTATGTTGTTATCAATTGTAACTTATCATCTGTATGTTATCATCAATTGTAACTTGATTATCTGTATGTTGTTATCAATTTAATTTTATCATCTGTATGTTGTTATCAATTTAACTTTATCATCTGTATTTTGTTATTAATTGTAACTTTATCATCTATATATTATTAATTGTAACTTTACCTTCTGCATATTGCTATCAATTGTAACTTTACCATCTGTTTTGTTTGTTGCCATAAGTTGTAACTTAATATCAATTATAACTTGACAATCTGTATGGTAATGGCTGGTTTTACATGTGATTGCTTAGACAAGAGATGGAGCACTTTGTGAAGATGATGCAGGGCTACATCACTAACCAGGTGATCCTGGTCTCCTGGCAGGAGTTTCAGACGGCCTTGTCCCAGCCTATAGCTGGCCTTGACCAGTTACAGCTGCTCCATGAACAATATGTGAACAGAGCTATTTCTAGGTGAGCAGTCTTGTTATTATGTCATGTCTTTCATAGAGGATTATCATTTGTTATGTTTGTGAACTCTTATTTACAACATACAAGCAACTCAGATGAGGGTTATAGTGCAGATAAATTTGCAGAGCAGTCTGCCGAAAGCATCGTACTCTGCACAAACTATAGTTCCAGTGTCTACACCCCAAGGAGTTTCTGAGAAAATTGCACTTGTGAACCATTTTTTTTTTGGGGGGGGGGTTACATTCTGTTGCTTTAAACTCATCCGTAGTCCATATACGTGCTACTACTTCTAGTTTACTTGACTTGTTTTGTGCATTAACTTGCACTGAACTCAAGCGTAGTCCATACGCTACTTCTATTTTTGTGTGTGAATTACCTTTCCCTATTACTAACGTCCGTTGCCATCAGGCAAATCTGCTCTTGACTTCAGAAGTACTTGTAATTTACGTCCCCAAGTCAGAGACGAAAAATAAAAATTTTAGTCCAACTGACCTGTGTAGGGATTGAACCCACAACATCAACATCAGCACACCGGATGTTTAAGAACAAGCACTCTTATCCATTTGGCTATGCTGACCCGGCACTCATGAACCGAATGATGGAGACCAGGAACAGACCCGTGACCTTCAGAACCCACCAGCGGGTGATTATCTTAAAATATGTAGTGTCTGGGGGGGGGGGGGGGGGGGGGGGGGGGGCTTTTTGTCGACTTGTAATAATTGTGAAGTGTACAAAGGTAATAGTATATACATTTGGCAATAACTGGACCTGAACTGTGATAGTGGTTATTGTGCTTTGTTGCAAAGATGCAAAGCAGGTCTGTGTTCAATCCCCAGCTGTGGGAGCACTCTTTTTTATGACCAGTATGGATCTGGGGTTGACCCAGCCTCATTATGGATCTGGGGTCAACCCAACAAAATTGTGCAGGATCATTTCCAGAACTTTCTTGACATACACTCAAGAGAATTGGCCACCACACTTAAAATATACATTCTGCACACAAATATTGTAAATACATTCCACACACAAATACTGTAATTACATCCCACACACAAATGCTGAAAATACATTTCACACACAAATGCTGTAAATACATTCCACACACAAATATTGTAAATGCATTCCACACACAAATATTGTAAATACATTCTGGAAACAGGCCCGTATTCTAATAGACCAATCAGCACTTGGTGGGTGATGTGGTTCACTACCCACTACCCTCTACCCGCTACCTACTACCCGCCTTGACTTTTCACAACATTTCCTAGTTCTCATTTTAGCCTGGGTCGACCCGGGAACCCAGGTCAGTTTTACAAATCTGTATCCACCCCAGTGTGGATCGTTGGATAACCATCAGCCTGGCCAGCGAGCATCTAGCCACTGTGCTACAGCTGCTCCCCTGCAAATACATGCTTTAAGCACAATCTGGAAACAGATGCTTTAAGCATAATCTTGAAACAGATGCTTTAAGCACAATCTGGAAACAGATGCTTTAAGCATAATCTGGAAACAGATGCTTTAAGCACAATTTGGAAACAGATGCTTTAAGCACAATCTGGAAACAGATGCTTTAAATATGATCTGGAAACAGATGCTTTAAGCACAATCTGGAAACAGATGCTTTAAATATGATCTGGAAACAGATGCTTTAAGCACAATCTGGAAACAGATGCTTTAAGCATAATCTGGAAACAGATGCTTTAAGCCCAATCTGGAAACAGATGCTTTAAGCATAATCTGGAAACAGATGCTTTAAGCATAATCTGGAAACAGATGCTTTAAGCATAATCTGGAAACAGATGCTTTAAGCATAATCTGGAAACAGATGCTTTAAATATGATCTGGAAACAGATGCTTTAAGCACAATCTGGAAACAGATGCTTTAAGCATAATCTGGAAACAGATGCTTTAAGCCCAATCTGGAAACAGATGCTTTAAGCATAATCTGGAAACAGATGCTTTAAGCATAATCTTGAAACAGATGCTTTAAGCATAATCTGGAAACAGATGCTTTAAGCATAATCTGGAAACAGATGCTTTAAATATGATCTGGAAACAGATGCTTTCAGCATAATCTGGAAACAGATGCTTTAAGCATAATCTGGAAACTAATGCTTTACATATGATCTGGAAACGGATGCTTTAAGCATAATTTGGAAACAGATGCTTTAAGCATAATCTGCAAACAGATGCTGTAAACATGATCTGCAAAGAGATGCTTTACACATAATCTTCAGACATATACTTTAAACATAATCTGCAAACAGATGCTTTAACATTAATCTGTAAACAAATGCTTTAAACATGATCTGCATACTTTTTTTTTTTTTTTCTTTTTTTTTTTTCCGCGTTTCCATCCTGTTTCAGGATATTGCGGTCAACACCAGCATCTTTCAGCTGTATGTTGATTCCTAGGCTAGATTACGCTCATCAGCACGCCACGACTTTCTGAGCGACCGGCTCCATACTCTCATAAGTCACTTTTGCGATTCGAACCACTGCTAATTCTCGTCGTGTCACGTGACGAGAGTATTTGGGGTTAGCGGAGAAAGCTGCTAACCCCTCGGCCACGGAGCCTGCATACTGATGCTTTAAACATAATCTGCTAACTTTATCTAGGTGTCTGTTGGACAAGAAAGCCGAGAAGGTGATGAAGATCATTCAGGACATCTTCTCCCTGATCCTGAAATTCCGGTCTCAGTTGGTCAGCTCTTCCTGGGAGAGAAGTGGGCCTGCAGGGGAGGTCATCCACCCAAACTTCATTGGCCTGGTCAACACCTACAGGTCATTTCATATGTACAGCTTCTTCTTGTTTAGAGGTGAGTGGTCAGTGACAGTGTTTGCTTGCTGTTATAGTTCATTCTTTTGAGTCTGAAGAATTGTATTTTCAGGTAATAATCTTTGTCTGTTGTTCACAAATACTGAAAAAGAATATCAGGACTTAATGGTTACATAACAATTCTTAGTATACAGTATACCATAGACAAAAACAGAAACACGCTGACATTCCTCTATATCTGAACATTAAAGAAAACTTGGTTACAAACAGCATTGTGTCTCTGAAATTGGAATAATTTGGCACACTCTTCATGAACATTCTGTTTTGTTACACAGTTTGTCTGACATCTTGTTAAGACTTCATGGTTTATTTGCCATGTTGTTGTGACTTTAGACAGCTTTACACAGCATTAGTTTTTATAAAATGGTATGGGTGCCGGCCGTTCAGAAAGCAATGGCAAACTACTGAACGCAAACTTGCCAAGAAATCACAATCAACAAATTCTGAGATTGACTGTGATATCCTGTATATGATTTGCAACCAACTTCCATAATGTATCTGCTATTTTGTAATAATTTCAAGTTTATTTGTTAATTTGTTATGATTTCATAGTTTTTTTGCCATTTTGTGATGATGTTATGGTTTATCTGACATGCCGTAATAATTGCATTGTTAATCTGCTATGTTGCTTTGTCTTTATAGTTTATCTGCCATTTTGTAATGATGTCAAGGTTTATCTGCCATTTAGTTATGATTTCATGGTTTATCTGCCATTTTGTTATGCTTTCATAGTTCATTTTCCATTTGTTAATGTTTTCATAGATAGATTAATCTGCCATTTGGTATGATTTCATAATATGTCTGCCATTCTCATATAATTTCATAAATAATTTATCTTCCATTTTGTTATGATTTCATGGTTTATTTGCCATTTTGGTACGATTTCATGGTTTATCTGTCATTTTGTTATGATTTTATGGTTTATCTGCCATTTTGATATGATTTCGTGGTTTATCTGCCATTTTGTTACGATTTCATGGTTTATCTGCCATTTTTTATGCTTTCATGGTTTATTTGCCATTAAGTAATGATTTCATGGTTTATCTGCCATTTTGATATGCTTTCATGGTTTATCTGCTATTTTGTTATGCTTTCATAGTTCATTTTCCATTTGTTAATGTTTTTATAGATAGTCTAATCTACCATTTGGTTAAGATTTCATATATAATCTGCCTGCCATTCTCATATAATTTCATAGGTAATTTATCTGCCATTTTGTTATGACTTCCAAGATAGTCTATCTGCCCTATCATTATGGCTTATTAGTTTTATGACTTATTTTATTGTTTTTAATAGAAAGTGTTTCAGCCATTTTGTTTTGCTTTTGCAAATAGTCTAACATATATGCCAGCTATGTGAAAAAGGAATTACATACACAATTCATAATCCTGCATCTGGCAGGTTTGTATGGTATGTGTGACGGTCGTTTATAATGCAATGGCAAACTACTGAATGTAAACTTGCCAAGAAATCACAAACAGCCAAAAACTGCTGGAGTTGACTGTGATGTCCTGTTAAGAATATGCAACTAACTAACATATACTTTTCTTTTATTTTCCAGTTGTATACAGACTGTCTCAGAAATCCTACCAGCCTCATTTGCAAGAACTGCTTCTTCAGTTAAACTTTAATGATTACTACTCAGAGGCAGCCAACTAATTTGTATCAATGTTCAAATATGCATATGGAGCTTAAAGTAACAAAAGACTGGGGATCTCATTTCTTCACTGACATTATTACTGTTGAAATATGTCCTTGTGGCAAAAATAAAATGACAACTGGTGATTTACTGTCTACTTGTCCTCCACAAAGAAGCAACAAGGGCACACACAGCCAACTGTAGCAAGATTTGCAATAAAAATTATGACAGCATGGATAATTTACAGAGGGCTGGGTGGGTAGAAAATGTGTATTGAAGTTCAGATATACATACTGAAATAAAAGTAGCAAAACACTTTAGTTCTTATTTCTTCAGCAACATTTTAACTGTTGAAATATGTCCTTATAGCAAAAATAAAATGGCAATTGACTATTGACTGTCCTAGGTAAAGGAGCAAGGACACATATGGCCATCTGTAGCAAGATTTGTAATAAGAATATGCCAGCGTGGAGAAAGTACAGATGACTTCTGTGTTTGTTAACACCATTTGTGTTTGAATTTAAGAGGATAAATAAAGCTGGGAATCTTAATGACATCTGGCATCATTGAAAAGAGCAAGTGAAAGGCAGAAAGATAAATACTTTAATGGTTTGGCCATATAGCATAATTTGGACAAGCACACTGACCTGATCTAAGGCTTTAGTAATTGCGTGAGATAGCAAACCATGACTGTGCATGCTTATTGGCATGGCACTTGATGATGATGATATGAATTCTTGTTCTTCTTCACTGCTCCTTTAGAGCCATTGAGCATCATTTTAGCAAAAGCTTTCCTGACAAGGCCTGTATGTTGTGTAGACAACCTCTGCTGTTCCACTGATCCATCTACTGTGTAGAAAACACCGGCAACAAAATTAAAGTAACATTTTTGAGAACTTGTATCTTTCCTGTAGCAAAATATGAGTGTGGGGTCATAAGCCATGTAGAAGAAAACTAGGGCTTTTGAGCTGAAATGTTATAGAAAAGTTTGTATAGTACCGTGGACCAAGATGACAAAATACTGGCATTCTACAAGATGTGAGCATCAAAGAATAATTCATAAACAGCATCTTGTCTTATAAACAGCATCTTGTCTTACAAACAGCATCTTGTCTTATAAACAGCATCTTGTCTTACAAACAGCATCTTGTCTTATAAACAGCATCTTGTCTTAGAAATTGCATCTTGTCTCAGAAACTGCATCTTGTCTTATAAACAGCATCTTGTCTTATAAACAGCATCTTGTCTCAGAAACAGTATCTTGTCTTATAAACAGACATAATTTAGTCACATCAAACAACACAGTAGTTTTGGAAAGAACAAGAATGGAAGGTATGGTTCACACAGGACATTGGAGACAACTGGGGCATCAGAATGTATTATGCTGGAGAACCAACATAAGATGGAGGAACTTGGCAGGCCATGATGAGAACGACATTTTGCAAAGAATCTGCTACATGATGATTATCTCTTGTGAGGTGTGCTTCTCACTAAGGTTCCTCTCCATGTAAATGTCTATGTTGTGTGTGCTAGTCCTGTCACATGATGGCAGTCTTAATAAAATCTATTACTGGTATTGTAACCACTTGATTCTTGATGTCACCATTTCTGATCCTGACTGTGACCTGTAAGAATGAATGCAGTGCGAAAATCAATCAAAATGCAAAGTGATATTTGTCAGCTTTACATGAATACAGTCACAGGTGGCAGAATAGAAATTGCTGTTAGAAAACCTTCATCACTGCACACACAAAAAAGACACTGATGCATTAACAAAAAAAGACACTGATGCATTAACACTTTATAAAATTACCAAACAAGGTCGCTTAGCTGAGGTTTTGATGTCATCTGAAAATTACACTGAATCCTTATGGCACAAAATCTCAACTCAGGTGCCATGAGCTCTAAAGATCAACAGACCAGTAATGTGATGTAATAGATCATTAAGATAGGTGATGGGGAAGGTCATTCTTTGCTTGAAA
Source organism: Cepaea hortensis (assembly GCA_963921405.1). Lineage (NCBI taxonomy): Eukaryota > Metazoa > Mollusca > Gastropoda > Stylommatophora > Helicidae > Cepaea > Cepaea hortensis. The sequence goes on along the minus strand of OY992894.1, from coordinate 73,595,234 downwards.
GAATTGAGTGGGATGGGTACATAGCAAGGAAAGGGGAGAGTAAATGGTGAAAGATGTTGGAATGACATACGAGTGAGAGCATAAGATAATTATCAAAAATATGTTTTGATTACGTGAAACTGGGCATAGAGGCTATACTGTGAAAGTTACCCCAACTAAATAAAAAAATTAGGTGGCTTTTTTCCAGTCTTGCTGTCTTTAAATGAGATGTGCAATATTTCATGGTCATGATCTGGAGACATGTCACAATAACCTGTACTGTTGAAATGTAGACACCAGTTTATGAACACCACTGTTAATGAATGCACAACAAGAGGCAGAAATAAAATCATCTTGAATTTAACTGTTTCCTTGTTTTACAAAGGTTTAGTGTTCTTTCTTATAAATGTAATATTTTCAGTCTTCTAGCCTTTATGTTAATGAAAGCCAGTGATTACACACGGCATGTGTTATAAGAGACATGTGAGGAGGGTTGGCATGGATTTGACTAAAATCTAACCATAAACAATTTTCTAAGAAGTATTACTCATCTAGCCAAAATAGGTCTTTTAGGAAATTGATAGTTTGAGGTGTAGAAAGCTAAAGGAAGTCTGTTTCATTATCTTCTTTCATCTAGACAACACATGCAAAGCACTGCATCTTGCAAGCCCATGTATATTGCTGAAATCTTTCCATTCATCCATCATGTGCCATGCCTATAAGCTTGGGCAGTCATGATTTGCTATTTCACTCAATCACCAGAGTCGTGGATCAGCTCAGTGTTTTTATCTCGACCATGCCATGTGGAAAGCCATCCTGGTATTTACTTCTATGTCTTCCCCTTGTTCTCTTCCCCTTGATCTTGCCAGTTGTCACAAAATTCTCCAACTTCTTCTCATGACATGCCCAAAAAATGCTTAGTCTATGTCTAATTTCTCTAATTGATTTTTCTATCTGTCCATCTTTCACATACCCCCATTTTCACACTGATTCACCCCATTTTCACACTGATTCAAGCTCCCCGAATTCCAAAGCACATCTAGGTTGTAACACTGAGTCTGACTGCAAGCAAAATATACTTCACCGATATCTAGGGTTTAACACTGGGCCTGAATGCAAGCAAAATATACTTCACCAATATCAAGGGTTTAACACTGGGTCTGACTGCAAGGAAAATATCCATCCATACCATGCCGGTAAGCGTAGGCGGTCATGTTCTGCCATCTCACTCGATCACCAGAGTCGTGGATCAGCTCTGTGTTTCTGTCTCGACCATGCCACAAGGCCAAGCAATCCAGGTACTTGCTTCTAGGTCTTCCCCTTGGTCTGTTCCCCTCGATCTTACCAGTTGTCACCAAGTTCTCCAGATCATTTCTTCTCAAAACATGCCCAAAACATTGTGACTGTCTATGTCTGATGTCTCTAATCATATACTTCACCATTAAGTGTGGGTGGTCATGATTTGCCATCTGACATGATCATCAGTCTTGGATCAGCTCTGTATTCTTGTCCTAATTGTGCCATAGCCAGATATTTATCGCTACCTTTCCCTTGCTTGTATCCATCAATCTTGCCAGTTGTCTAGTTTATTTCTCCTCATAACGTGCCCAGAAAATCTTAACTGTCTCCAACTGGTTTCTCTAACCAGTTTGCAGTTTTAATATGCTTCTTGCTGGACTTACTTATTGGCGTTTCTGTCTGTCCATAATCTTTGCATTTTCCTAAGAAACCACATTGCCACTACCATCAGATGTTTCTCAGATTGTCTGCTTATTGTCTATGTTTTGCTGCATAAAATAATACACGTTCTCTAAAGCACTTCAACACTCTTTTTCTCACCACAATTGTCAGCTTCTGTTTAGTCAGTATGTTTTCCATCTGGCAAAAGGTTACCGTTGCCATAGCGATTACCTGATATTCTTTGAGCTGAAAAATCATGATATTCTGGGTCTAGACATCTGTAAAGAAGATAGTCTGCCATTACTTTCCTTCTTAGCAGTGACCATACTGGTCGATGCCTGTAGCCATTGTCTACATAAAGAGGTCCTCTGCCTACTATCATGCATTTTGAGACCTCAACCATCAGCTATCTGTTGACTACTCTCCAGCTTCACCCACTACCTGCTCCCATGGTTTCAAGTTACCCTGATCAGGGACTAAACTGGTACTCCACCTTGTCCAAGGGTGTCCCAGAGGTCAGAAATCCAGCCATATGAGATGAAACCTGGTGCAATGAAGTTGATTCTCTTGCCTTTTAAACCCGTTTTTTAAAGACTGGAGCTACGGAGTTTGTGCACTGTGCTACGCTTTCGGCAATGGTTAGCTGCTCTGCAGAAAGAGACTGAGCTAGATGGGAATGTTGATACTCTTGCCCTTTGACCTCACTGTTTGTTTAGAATTATAATAGTGATTCTCTGGAGCAGGAGGAATGGTTACAAGCAATCCATCATCATCATCATCATGTGCTGGCCGATAAGCATGGGCGATCATGTTTCACCATCTCGTCTCACACGATCACCAGAATCATGGATGAGCTCTGTGTTCTTGTTTCGACCATACCATGTGGCCAAGCCATCCAGGTATTTACTTCTTTGTCTTCCCTATGATCTTTTCCCCTCATTCTTACCAGTTCCATCAAGTACTCCAATTTATTTCTTCTCATAATGTGTCAAAAATATTGTAACTGTCTACGTCTAATTTATATAATCAGTTTACAGTTTTCATGTTTCTTGTAGGACTTGGTCATTGGTTTCTCTGTCCATGGTATTCGTTACAAGCACGTGGTTATATTGTATTAATGTAACAGATTTATGGGACTGATGGAAGAAATACGAAACATTTATTGTTGTATTCCTTTACCTAATGAAACTGGAACCTTGTATACAACAATAAGAAAGAGAATAACAGCTTTTTTTGGTCATGTGATGGGAAGGGAGGTATCGGAAAACGTCGTGACAACTGGAAAGATCGAGGGGAAGAGAGCCAGAGGCTGACCAGGAGAAATTATGCTGGATGAATTGCGACAGTGGAATGGAGGAATATCATCAGCAGAGTTGCTCTAGAACACGAAGGACCGAGATCTGTGGAGAGCATGAGCGCCTACGCCAGTTGGCAGGGCACTTGATGATGATGAGGTTGATTTTCTAGGCAATTTTATGTTCAGTAGTTTCCCATTGCCGGTTTCTCTGGCCAAGGGGTTACAACACTTTCTCCGTAATCCCGTTTATCATGCAGAGTCTCGTAGCAGGCGAGAGCTGGAAGCGGATACCCCCACTGGTGACTTGCGGGATAACTGAGCCGGCCGCTCAGAAAGCAATGGCAAATTACTGAGCGTAATCTTGCCAAGAAATCACCAGACAGCTGAAAGATGCTGCTGTTGATAGCAATGTCCTGTAAAGGATATGCAAACAATTTTTTTAGTAGGTCCACATTGACACCTCTAGTAAGCCTACATCCACACCAGTAGTAGGCCCACATAACCACCACTAGTAGGCCCACATTCACACCACTAGTGGGCCCACATACACTCTACTAGTAGGCCCACAACCACACCACTAGTAGGCCCTCATAATACCACTAGTATGGCTACAAAAACTATACTTGGAGGTCCACATACACACTACTTGTAGGCCCACGTACACACAACTAGTAGGCCCACATACACTCTACTATCAGGCCCACATACACACCACTAGTAGACCCTCATAATACCACTAGACGGTCGACATACACACCACTAGTAGACCCTCATAATACCACTAGACGGTCGACATACACACCACTAGTAGGCCCTCTAATACCACTAGTAGGCCCTCTAATACCACTAGTAGGCCCTCTAATACCACTAGTAGGCCCTCTAATACCACTAGTAGGCCCTCTAATACCACTAGTAGGCCCTCTAATACCACTAGTAGGCCCTCTAATACCACTAGTAGGCCCTCTAATACCACTAGTAGGCCCTCTAATACCACTAGTAGGCCCTCTAATACCACTAGTAGGCCCTCTAATACCACTAGTTGGCCCTCTAATACCACTAGTTGGCCCTCTAATACCACTAGTTGGCCCTCTAATACCACTAGTTGGCCCACTAATCCCACTAGTAGGCCCTCCAATCCCACTAGTAGGCCCTCCAATCCCACTAGTAGGCCCTCCAATCCCACTAGTAGGCCCTCCAATCCCACTAGTAGGCCCTCCAATCCCACTAGTAGGCCCTCCAATCCCACTAGTAGGCCCTCCAATCCCACTAGTAGGCCCTCCAATCCCACTAGTAGGCCCTCCAATCCCACTAGTAGGCCCTCCAATCCCACTAGTAGGCCCTCCAATCCCACTAGTAGGCCCTCCAATCCCACTAGTAGGCCCTCCAATCCCACTAGTAGGCCCTCCAATCCCACTAGTAGGCCCTCCAATCCCACTAGTAGGCCCTCCAATCCCACTAGTAGGCCCTCCAATCCCACTAGTAGGCCCTCCAATCCCACTAGTAGGCCCTCCAATCCCACTAGTAGGCCCTCCAATCCCACTAGTAGGCCCTCCAATCCCACTAGTAGGCCCTCCAATCCCACTAGTAGGCCCTCCAATCCCACTAGTAGGCCCTCCAATCCCACTAGTAGGCCCTCCAATCCCACTAGTAGGCCCTCCAATCCCACTAGTAGGCCCTCCAATCCCACTAGTAGGCCCTCCAATCCCACTAGTAGGCCCTCCAATCCCACTAGTAGGCCCTCCAATCCCACTAGTAGGCCCTCCAATCCCACTAGTAGGCCCTCTAATACCACTAGTAGGCCCTCTAATACCACTAGTTGGCCCTCTAATACCACTAGTTGGCCCTCTAATACCACTAGTTGGCCCACCAATCCCACTAGTAGGCCCTCCAATCCCACTAGTAGGCCCTCCAATCCCACTAGTAGGCCCTCCAATCCCACTAGTAGGCCCTCCAATCCCACTAGTAGGCCCTCCAATCCCACTAGTAGGCCCTCCAATCCCACTAGTAGGCCCTCCAATCCCACTAGTAGGCCCTCCAATCCCACTAGTAGGCCCTCCAATCCCACTAGTAGGCCCTCCAATCCCACTAGTAGGCCCTCCAATCCCACTAGTAGGCCCTCCAATCCCACTAGTAGGCCCTCCAATCCCACTAGTAGGCCCTCCAATCCCACTAGTAGGCCCTCCAATCCCACTAGTAGGCCCTCCAATCCCACTAGTAGGCCCTCCAATCCCACTAGTAGGCCCTCCAATCCCACTAGTAGGCCCTCCAATCCCACTAGTAGGCCCTCCAATCCCACTAGTAGGCCCTCCAATCCCACTAGTAGGCCCTCCAATCCCACTAGTAGGCCCTCCAATCCCACTAGTAGGCCCTCCAATCCCACTAGTAGGCCCTCCAATCCCACTAGTAGGCCCTCCAATCCCACTAGTAGGCCCTCCAATCCCACTAGTAGGCCCTCCAATCCCACTAGTAGGCCCTCCAATCCCACTAGTAGGCCCTCCAATCCCACTAGTAGGCCCTCCAATCCCACTAGTAGGCCCTCCAATCCCACTAGTAGGCCCTCCAATCCCACTAGTAGGCCCTCCAATCCCACTAGTAGGCCCTCCAATCCCACTAGTAGGCCCTCCAATCCCACTAGTAGGCCCTCCAATCCCACTAGTAGGCCCTCCAATCCCACTAGTAGGCCCTCCAATCCCACTAGTAGGCCCTCCAATCCCACTAGTAGGCCCTCCAATCCCACTAGTAGGCCCTCCAATCCCACTAGTAGGCCCTCCAATCCCACTAGTAGGCCCTCCAATCCCACTAGTAGGCCCCCCAATCCCACTAGTAGGCCCCCAATCCCACTAGTAGGCCCCCAATCCCACTAGTAGGCCCCCCAATCCCACTAGTAGGCCCTCCAATCCCACTAGTAGGCCCTCCAATCCCACTAGTAGGCCCTCCAATCCCACTAGTAGGCCCTCCAATCCCACTAGTAGGCCCTCCAATCCCACTAGTAGGCCCTCCAATCCCACTAGTAGGCCCTCCAATCCCACTAGTAGGCCCTCCAATCCCACTAGTAGGCCCTCCAATCCCACTAGTAGGCCCTCCAATCCCACTAGTAGGCCCTCCAATCCCACTAGTAGGCCCTCCAATCCCACTAGTAGGCCCTCCAATCCCACTAGTAGGCCCTCCAATCCCACTAGTAGGCCCTCCAATCCCACTAGTAGGCCCTCCAATCCCACTAGTAGGCCCTCCAATCCCACTAGTAGGCCCTCCAATCCCACTAGTAGGCCCTCCAATCCCACTAGTAGGCCCTCCAATCCCACTAGTAGGCCCTCCAATCCCACTAGTAGGCCCTCCAATCCCACTAGTAGGCCCTCCAATCCCACTAGTAGGCCCTCCAATCCCACTAGTAGGCCCTCCAATCCCACTAGTAGGCCCTCCAATCCCACTAGTAGGCCCTCCAATCCCACTAGTAGGCCCTCCAATCCCACTAGTAGGCCCTCCAATCCCACTAGTAGGCCCTCCAATCCCACTAGTAGGCCCTCCAATCCCACTAGTAGGCCCTCCAATCCCACTAGTAGGCCCACCAATCCCACTAGTAGGCCCACCAATCCCACTAGTAGGCCCACCAATCCCACTAGTAGGCCCACCAATCCCACTAGTAGGCCCACCAATCCCACTAGTAGGCCCACCAATCCCACTAGTAGGCCCTCCAATCCCACTAGTAGGCCCTCCAATCCCACTAGTAGGCCCTCCAATCCCACTAGTAGGCCCTCCAATCCCACTAGTAGGCCCTCCAATCCCACTAGTAGGCCCTCCAATCCCACTAGTAGGCCCTCCAATCCCACTAGTAGGCCCTCCAATCCCACTAGTAGGCCCTCCAATCCCACTAGTAGGCCCTCCAATCCCACTAGTAGGCCCTCCAATCCCACTAGTAGGCCCTCCAATCCCACTAGTAGGCCCTCCAATCCCACTAGTAGGCCCTCCAATCCCACTAGTAGGCCCTCCAATCCCACTAGTAGGCCCTCCAATCCCACTAGTAGGCCCTCCAATCCCACTAGTAGGCCCTCCAATCCCACTAGTAGGCCCTCCAATCCCACTAGTAGGCCCTCCAATCCCACTAGTAGGCCCTCCAATCCCACTAGTAGGCCCTCCAATCCCACTAGTAGGCCCTCCAATCCCACTAGTAGGCCCTCCAATCCCACTAGTAGGCCCTCCAATCCCACTAGTAGGCCCTCCAATCCCACTGGTAGGCCCTTCAATCCCACTGGTAGGCCCTCCAATCCCACTGGTAGGCCCACCAATCCCACTGGTAGGCCCACCAATCCCACTGGTAGGCCCACCAATCCCACTGGTAGGCCCTCCAATCCCACTGGTAGGCCCTCCAATCCCACTGGTAGGCCCTCCAATCCCACTGGTAGGCCCTCCAATCCCACTGGTAGGCCCTCCAATCCCACTGGTAGGCCCTCCAATCCCACTGGTAGGCCCTCCAATCCCACTGGTAGGCCCTCCAATCCCACTGGTAGGCCCTCCAATCCCACTGGTAGGCCCTCCAATCCCACTGGTAGGCCCTCCAATCCCACTGGTAGGCCCTCCAATCCCACTGGTAGGCCCTCCAATCCCACTGGTAGGCCCTCCAATCCCACTGGTAGGCCCTCCAATCCCACTGGTAGGCCCTCCAATCCCACTGGTAGGCCCTCCAATCCCACTGGTAGGCCCTCCAATCCCACTGGTAGGCCCTCCAATCCCACTGGTAGGCCCTCCAATCCCACTGGTAGGCCCTCCAATCCCACTGGTAGGCCCTCCAATCCCACTAGTAGGCCCTCCAATCCCACTAGTAGGCCCTCCAATCCCACTAGTAGGCCCTCCAATCCCACTAGTAGGCCCTCCCATCCCACTAGTAGGCCCTCCCATCCCACTAGTAGGCCCTCTCATCCCACTAGTAGGCCCTCTCATCCCACTAGTAGGCCCTCTCATCCCACTAGTAGGCCCTCTCATCCCACTAGTAGGCCCTCTCATCCCACTAGTAGGCCCTCTCATCCCACTAGTAGGCCCTCTCATCCCACTAGTAGGCCCTCTCATCCCACTAGTAGGCCCTCTCATCCCACTAGTAGGCCCTCTCATCCCACTAGTAGGCCCTCTCATCCCACTAGTAGGCCCTCTAATCCCACTTGCAGGACCACATATACTCTACTAGCAGGCCCACATACACACCACTAGTAGGCCCTCTAATACCACTAGTAGGCCCTCATAATATCACTAGTAGGCCAAAATACACACCACTAGTAGGCCCACATTCACACCACTAGTAGGTCCACATTCACATCACAAAGAGGTCCACATACACATCACTAATAGGTCCACATACACTCTACTAGTATACACACCACTAGTAGGTCCACATCTACACCACTAATAGGTCCACATACACTCTACTAGTAGGCCCACATTCACACCCCTAGTAGACTACTAGTAGGTCCACATCCGTACCACCGTATCGTACACTATACCGTATAGTGTCATACGTTTGCTCAGTCATATATGACGAAGACCTGACAGCTTGGATCAAATACGGAACACAATCAAATGAACACGTATTATAGTCTAAATTTCCGTTAATAAATTGGCGATATATTTTCCTTCACTACAGTTTACTATTAACAACGCAAGTAGCAGTTGAGAAACTCAAAAAATTTCAATACGAAAGCAAATTGAAAAGTAAAATTTATATTTCAAATGAACAAAAAGAAACACAATAGCAAACGATAACACAAATATGCCAACAGATATAAATTATAATGTATCAACCGATAGAAATTACATAAAGCAAGCAGCCTTGAATACCTAGGTTCACAGTTGACAGGTGATGGAAATGTGTCTGTTATGTTTGCATCCGATATTTGATGTCCTGGTTTACGTTACGTTAGTACTAGTTGACATGGCATTTTAATGAGATTGTTACAAAATCAAAACCACGAGGACACGAAACAAAACGTTGAGTTAAAGTTATCAGTCTCATCATCATCATCATCATCTTCATCAAGTGCCCCGTCAGCTGGCGTAGGCGTTCATGGCGCTCCATAGATAGCAGTCTTTGGTGTTCTGGGTCAACTCTGCTGATGATATGCCTCCATGCCACCGTCTCAATCCATCCAGCATCATTTCTCTTGGTCTGTCTCTGCTTCTCTTCCCCTCGATCTTTCCAGTTGTCACGATGTTTTCCAATGCCTCTCTTATCAACATATGACCAAAGAAAGCTGTTTGTCTCTTTCTTATTGTTGTATTTAATGTTCTAGTTTCATTAGCCTCTTTCATGCAGTCATTGTTAGTTACTCTGGCAGCCAAAGGACTTCGCAACATTCTTCGCAGGAACCACATCTCTGTTGCTTCTAATTGCTTCCTAATTTGTTCAATTACATTCCAAGATTCACCGCCATGCAGCAAAACTGGTTCTATACAGCACTTCAGAACTCTCTTTCTTATATCCTGTGATAATGACTTATTGCATAAGATACTCTTCATTTTCTAAAATGAGGCTTTTCCTTGCCCTATTCTGCTCTTAATCTCTGTTGTACATCTTCCATCTGATGTTATAAATGCCCCTAGGTATTTAAAATTATCCACGTGGTTAAGAATCGTCCCTCAGTGTTTTCCCTTATCAGTCTCCTATCAATGTAAAAAGTAGTCTAAGGCCAGATTCTACCATTGGGGTGTCAGCTGTTAGACGTTACATATTCTAGACCACGACAGATGAAGTTGGGTGCCCATTTCCCTTATGCATATTCTCTACGTTTGGACTTATGGTACCCGGTTTCGTCGCGCAGCTACTGATTGGGTGCTTGGTGCAATAATATGAGCTATGCATTTCTTTTTGAATGCTCTTTCTTGTCAAATGCAGATACAGACATTGGAGGGACGGTTAGCTACCGGCACCACGGCAATTGTATTTTACCGTTATGCACGTGCAGGCTGTTGAGGTTTGCTCGGACTGCTGAGTTCTTGTATATTAACTGCATTTTCATGTAACAGACCGCTTATTTCCGTAACGATTACACGAGGGCCAATATTGACCTTTCTCGTGGGTTTCGCTGGCACAAGAACGAAACAATTATGGGGGTACCCGTTGCTGTGAAGTTGGAACCGTACTACTACTACTACTACTACTACTACTACTACTACTGCTGCTGCTGCTGCTGCTGCTGCTGCTGCTGCTGCTGCTGCTGCTGCTGCTGCTGCTGCTGCTGCTGCTGCTGCTGCTGCTGCTGCTGCTGCTGCTGCTGCTGCTGCTGCTGCTGCTGCTGCTGCTGCTGCTGCTGCTGCTGCTGCTGCTGCTGCTGCTGCTGCTGCTGCTGCTGCTGCTGCTGCTGCTGCTGCTGCTGCTGCTGCTGCTGCTGCTGCTGCTGCTGCTGCTGCTGCTGCTGCTGCTGCTGCTGCTGCTGCTGCTGCTGCTGCTGCTGCTGCTGCTGCTGCTGCTGCTGCTGCTGCTGCTGCTGCTGCTGCTGCTGCTGCTGCTGCTGCTGCTGCTGCTGCTGCTGCTGCTGCTGCTGCTGCTGCTGCTGCTGCTGCTGCTGCTGCTGCTGCTGCTGCTGCTGCTACTACTACTACTACTACAGCTGCTGCTGCTGCTGCTGCTGCTACTACTACTACTACTACTACTACTACTACTACTACTACTACTAGACATGTCCACTTGGGACAGTGCCGATATACAAATACAGGCGTTGAGAGTTCAATCCAGTATACCATTCGTGTTGGTTAATGTTTATGCCCAGAAGTGGCAGTGCTTAAGTGACATATTAGGTCACGAGAGAAATGTTATTTTCTGTGGCGATTTCAACGCTTAAGGCAGATCATGGGGAAACATTTCCTCCAACACACAAGGGGAGGAGCTCGAGACTGCACTTGAAACCATTGACCTGGTTTGTATCAACAGTGGCTGTGTCACCAGGACAGCAAGCCGTCCAGGCGATGAGGACAGTGCTATTGATCTGGCGCTGGTTTCACCTTCACTCACTACAGTGTGTAGATGGAGTGTCCTAGGACACCACGGGGCAGCGACCACCACCCTTGCAGCATATTGGTGGAGAAAGGCAGAACCAGGCAGCACAAGCCAAAGGTAAAGACTTTCCAGTATGACAGTACAGGGCAAGATGTGGTGAGTAAAATAAGACGTGACAAGCGCAGAAAGCTTCAGGGCAGGAAAAAAAGCTGGGAGCAGCCACCTTGGTGGAATTTCGAGTTGGAGAAGGCTTGGGTGGATAAGCGTAGTGCTGTAAGGAGATGGCAAAATGCCAAGAAGAACAGAGCTGGTCATCCTAGTCCCTGCATGCACTTAGAAAGAGAGATGCACACAAAAGTAAGCTATTTCAAAAAACTGGTCAAGGTGGTTAAAAGCGAAAAATGGGCAGAGGTGTGTCAAAGAGTAAGCACAAACAAGTCACTGAAATTGTTCTGGCGACTACATAAAAGCATGAGTGCTGTAGTCAAGAATAAGAGCATTTCTGACTTCCAAGGTGCTGACCTCATCTGGCAGAGGACTGACGAGGACAAGGGCAAAGCCCTCTTTGAACGCTGTCTAGAGCAGAGCAACCAGACAGACATGGGAGGCCGAAATCTGGCCAAGGAGGTCACCTCAGACAGGTGCAAGGCCCAGAACACTTCTGATGAAGACACAGTGACAGTGAAAGAAATCAAGGCTGTGCTTTGACGATCAAAAAACAGCGCTCCAGGGCCTGATGGCATAAGATACGACGACATCAATAAGTGTACCGACAACGAGCTAAAGAAACTAGCAGACATGTACAACAACAGTATAGGGAGTGCTAGCATCAAGCAGGAGTGGTTACACAGCTATCTGATTCCCTTGCCGAAGCCTGACAAAGACCACAACAAAATTCAGGGATATCGAATTATAACCATGCAGAATACAATAGGCAAGCTGCTGGAGAAGGTAATTGCCAGGAAAATATCAAGCTAGCTAGAGAGGCAAGGTGTTTTCCCACCTACCCTGGGTGGGTACCGTCCAAAAAGAGAAACCTGGACCAATGCAGCAGTTTTTGCCCATGATGTCTATGAAGGTTTCCATTCAGGCATTGAAACCTTTGCTGCAGCGATTGATCTTGTGGACGCGTACAACAGAATACTATTGGATTTTTTAATGCTTCAGCTTCTTGAACTCAAAGTAAATCCATTCCTCCTTAGTTGGATCGCTGCAGCCCTCTTCCAACGGAAAGTAGTTTTTAGATGTGGCAGTTTGACTTCGGAACCAACAACAATATATCCTGGCCTACCACAGGGATCACCATTATCTCCGGTACTGTTCAACGCCTACACTGTGAGAATCACCAGTGAACAGATCACTGGACCTGGCAGGACATTGTCATATGCCGATGATGTTTTAGTGTATCGTCAGGGTAAAGATAGAGAGCAGGTTGCTGTGGAACTACAAACCGAACTCAATCGCATAAGTACTTGGTGTGATGAAGCTGGGGCAATGGTCAACCCAACAAAGGCAACAGTGACTTGGTTCTCGTTGAATAATCATATTGTCAACACTCCAACATCAACTGTAAAGCTGTGTTCAGAGACGGTGGAAAGAAGGCAGGCAATGAATTACCTGGGGATACGGTTTGATTGAAGCCTTGCTTATAATGAGCACATAGACCAGGTGATAACAAAGGCCAAGCGGGGTTTGGCTGCGATGCGGGTGATGGCGGCAGCAGACTGTGAGCAGCACCATCTATATCTATGTCTTCTGTACGAGGGGCTGGTCATGTCTGTTTTTGAGTATGCAATGGCAATCCTGACTCTCAGCCGTAAGCAGATGGAAAGGATGGAAAGGATACAGAGTGAAGCTATGCGCATTATTCTTGGATGTACAAGTGATACAGCATGCAGGGCGATGCGCTACCTTCTTGATTTTCCAACCATTGAAGAGTGAATACAAGTTTGCAGAGCACGCGCCTACCTCAGAGTTAACGCAAACACACAACATCCACTGCATAGTGAAATTATGAAGGTGGAGGTTAAAAAGAGGACGGTGGATGGGTCAAGCCGAAGACATTCTTCAACAGGTGTGTTCACTTGAGAACTTAGAACCTGGCGAGGAGTGGGTACAAGTGCAACAGATTTCTGCACATCCTTTTCAGTTTGCATCCAACTAGACAGAAAATGCAGACAAGAAAATCCGGTTGCTGTGGAGGCTGAAGTACAAGCGTTGATTTTCGAGAATTCGCTAGACGGTGATGCTGTCATCTACACAGATGGGTCGGTCGTCCGACATATGAGAAGCTCATGGGCCTTTACGGCTCGGGCCGGAGGGAGAATTGTGAAGGAGGACTCTGGTGCTTTCACTGAAACCACAAGTAGCCTGACTATGGAAGTCATGGCAGTAAGTAAAGCAATAACATGGCTCGAGACACAGACATTCACTGGGGCATGTTTCCTTAGCGACTCAATGAACATGATCAAGAGGATAGAGGAGGGGTCGATCAGAAGAGAATGTTTGCTGCCTCTGGAGCGGTCTCGCCTGGCAAAGATTAGTTTCATCTTCGTGTCAGGGCATGCGGGAGTACAAGGAAATGAGCGGGCTGACAAGCTCGCTGGTGAGGCTACTGTGGAGGGCGGACGCGCCATAGACCAGGCTGACATTCTAAATTCTCTACGAGAAGTAAGACTTTTGCCTGAACCAAGTGATGACTGTGAATCTACAACCATGGCCAGATTAAAAGAGGGGTGGCCAAACAAGAACGCTACGCAGGAAGCCAAAGAAGATTGATAAACCAACACAGAACTGGTGTCGTTAACCGCTACACGCTGCGGGATTTGCTGAGGAGGGGATCCGAGCACTTATGGACTGAATGGTTCGATGTGCAATGAGGATGGTCTTTCGACTAACTAACTAACTAACTAACTACTACTACTACTACTACTACTACTACTACTACTACTACTACTACTACTACTACTACTACTACTACTACTACTACTACTACTACTACTACTACTACTACTACTACTACTACTACTACTACTACTACTACTACTACTACTACTACTACTACTACTACTACTACTACTACTACTACTACTACTACTACTACTACTCATTCATTCAGTAGCATGTCCTTTGAAGAACCTAGCTCACATAACAACCTTCCGGAAAACCTCTCGATCATAAGCACGATGTCCATCGTCCGATACACCCATCTGAAGAGCATCCGCCGCATCCTGCACCCACCTTCTCTTTGGCCTTCCTCTTCCTCTCTTCCCAAACATATACCCCTCCATTAATGTTCTCTCCAAACTTTCGTGACGTTTCATCGTCTTTACTGGCCAACCTTCTTCAGTATTTAGCTATTGAAGTATGGATTCAGTTGTTCTTTTCTTTATCCAATATATTCTAAGAACTCGTCTATAACATTTATATTCAAAGGCATGTATGCGCTGTTCAGCTTGTTTAGTAAATATCCAGGTCTCACGGGCGTATGTTGCAATGGGAAAGATGCATGCTCTTAAAAATCTAATTTTTGTAGACCTATCTGTCCCACACTGCACAATTTATTCAGTTGTTTTGGTCTTTGAAGAGTAATAGATATTAGTATTTTAACTTCTTTCATTGCTTCACCATTGTTGGTAATCAATGACCCAAAATATTTGAAATTTTCCACCAGCTCCAATTGTTCCTCATTGCTTTCCGAATAAGAAGTTAAGCCCAACGGACTGACGGGCGTGCCGAAAACGCAACTGTCAGAAGAGAAAGTTTAAACACGTTAAACCTCTCAGCTTAGATTGTTTATATTAGAACCTGAAACTGATATTTAATTTATATATTTTGTTTGTCAATATCCTGTCCAACCATTAAACCTTTTTACCCAGGAGGGTAAGGTTGAAGGCAAGCTAGCAAGAGGTAGGCAATGATACATGTGGGAAGATAAAATTATGAGATCAACGAACAGCAATCTGACATAGTGTACAGTCAGGGCGAGACACAGAACTAACGAACGATCGAACGAACGATCGAACGAACGATCGAACGAATGAACAAAGTTTATTTTCAAAGGGTTAAGAATTTGGCACACAGACTAACATGCAACCCTTCTGTCACCCTCTTTCATACATTATTTCATCCACACATCAATCAAGGCTAACTGAGAAAAACAACCATATAACAGATATGCATTAAAAATGCATGGGGGAAAATGTAAAAATCAATATTACATTATCCAGTAATGATGTGGAAATTTTATTAGCTATGGAGAATCTACTGTTCAACTAAATGGTACACTAGGGTTTTATTATTATTATTATTATTATTATTATTATTATTATTATTATTATTATTATTATTATTATTATTATTATTATTATTATTATTATTATTATTATTAAGGGGAAATATTATCCGTACTGTTCCTAATTATATTCGGATATACGGTATTGAGGATCCATTGCAGCCTACCATCACTGTGGAGGCGGCACTTGATTGATACATCCTAATATGTTTCTTCGCAGATTTCAACTTCAGGTACCTGTCTTGCACACTCTGCTTGTTGCAGGGCTCAGAGAGGGGATACAGACCTCTGCAACACAGAGTCTATGGGCGCGATACCAACCTCACTCCTATAGACACGTGTCTTTTCAAGCTTCAGACAACATCAACGGCAGTGCATAGAACTTAAGAGTTAAAAATGACAGTTTTCCGGGGGATTCAGAGCCAAATAGCCAACCATTCATGAATACGTATATTTTGCTAAAGAAATATGAACTGGATATTCCTGAAATTACCAGTATTTTTCTTACTCTTTCAGTTAAATTTCTATGGCCGTTTGATATACCTCGCTGCTTTGATTACTTATTATGGCAGTCAGTTTTGCAAGACCTGGCTGTCCTAAGGGGTCGCGAGTAAGTGCCAAAGATTTATAATGGATAACATTTATCCAGCATGGAACAAATCCTCCTATCCACGTGGAATTAAACTGAAGGTTCGTGTCAGTGATCAACTCAAAGCTTCCACGAAGGTTTCTCTGTTTGTATACAGAAAACTTTGTTGCCGGAGCATGACAGAATATGGGAGGAGCTTACTTCCAGGATATGTAGATTGATTGGTGATAGGTAAGAATGGCGTCTGGCACTCAACACAAGCAGCCAATAAAGTTAGGAACTCCGCTTCTGGCGTGAAAATGTAATAACTTTCACATTTGCGACGTTACGTAGGATACATCCACTCGAGGAAAACAAAAGGAAGACAAATGTATCCAGCTCAGTTGATCTGACAGCCTTGGAGAATCAAGAAATGAAACTCGACTAATTTCACGGCAGATGGGAAACACTTGAAGACGGGATATTCGCATATGGAAGGTAACGGAAAACATTAGATCATTAGGCTATGTATAGTGTAGTAGAAGGAAAAGTATCAAAGTGAACAACAGGGATCTTTTCAAATATATAAGGAACAATTTCAAACGACAAACGTACAGTATCATCTATGCAGGACAGGTAATTATATTGATTGGGAATTTCACCGTTAGTTCTGTGACATACGTTTCTAACTGTGATAACTTGTGAGATAAAACTTTAGCAGTTATCAGAATGTTACCTACTGAAGCGGCAAGGAATACGACTACCATATTCTCAGGACGTGAATTCAAACTCCCGTATGAAAAACATTTTTTAACTCTTATTCCTTTCAAAATTGCCTTCACTTCCAACCCCTCTTGGCCGTTTCTGATTTGCTAAGAAATTTTACTTTCAGTAGTTTGCCATTATTTTAGAACAAGAAGTCAACTTTTAAGTCTAACTGATATGGGTAAGGAAGTGGTATATGTCGAAGACAAAATACAAATCCTAGTTTATAAACGGTTTGCTGTAGGAAGATAAATGCACCTTAACTCTTAAACGACAGTCGGCCATTTTTGTGATTGCCATTTTAAAGCGTTAGTATCGGCTAACTGGCTCTGTTGCGAGGCAGTTAAGTCGGAATTCGTAATCCCCGCATACCGCGTTCGAAACAACTGCAGCGGATTTGTCAACAGACCGCCTTGCGCTGGTTTTCATACAATAGTATGAGGCGCTGTCGTTCAGAAAGAAATGGTAAATTACTGAACTTAAACTTTGCCAAGAAATCACAAACAGCTCAAACATGCTGGGGTTGACTGCCACGTTCTCTAAAGGATAAGCAACTAACTAAAAATATTGACTGGGCCGATTTTTCCTGTCGTAACTGTTATCAGTCTTGTGTTTTCCTGGTCGTTAACTGTTATCAGTCTTCTGTTCCGTTTTATCAGGGTTTCATTAGTTACAATTCCCATTTATAATCATGATTAACCATCAATATATGTGTATTTTAAATACAAAAAAGAAGGTCAACCATAGACGCACATTTAAAGAGCGGTAAAACCCTGCATCAAATATAAGAAAGTCTTAAAATCCTTTCAGGGTTAAAGTATGTTCACTTTTAGACTTCCATGCGGACATAAGAAACCATCCACATCATCATCATCATCATCATCATCATCATCATCATCATAATCACCATCATCATCATCATCATCATCATCATCATCATCAGCAGCAGCAGCAGCAGCATCATCATCCACATAACCAACATCATTCTCCTCATCATTACGATCACCATGCAACAGTTCCTGTGCAGAACGTCTCTCTCATACCCAACACTAACACTCCCCAAGCAGGATCGAGCTATCGGTCTATGAAGTGCCAGGACCATTAAATGGTGTAGGCCTGAACACATGGAGGAATTAATGATCAGTCCTTCTCTCTCTTAGTGAACGACGGACGTCGTTATCGATCCCTCATACCACTGCGTTGATGACAGTATCAATGCAACCTCCTAGCGATTACATTAACACGCCCGCTGCTCTCATCACTGCCGCGGCTGAAACGATGCTCGATACTTTCCAGTTTCACTGCCTCATATTTGTAATGTCCAAGTTGTCAGCAATATCCCGAACCCATCTTCATCCCTGTCGACTTACGCTTCTTATTGTTTCAGTAGTCATACCTTCCATCACTGTCATTTCCAAACCAATATGGCCAGGAGACGGCTTCAAATGAAAACAATAAAGAAATTACAATAAAAATGATATTGCCTTGTCATCACCATCATCATCGTCGTCATCATCATCATCATCATCATCATCATCATCATCATCATCATCATCATCATCATCATCATCATCATCATCATCATCATCATCATCTTCCACTTCTGCCGTCAAGCGTCGTGGGGAGGAATAATTGCTGCAGATGCAAGCCGTCTCCATTCGTCTCTCTGGTGGACCTTCTCTTGCCAGTCGTTGGTTCCAAGAGCTTGTAGGTCTGTATATATATATTATCTCTCCACTGTCTTCTTGGTCTACCTCGGAGTCTACGGTCATTTATTCCCTGAGTGTAAGCGAGTTTTGTTTCTCTATTGCCTTCCATTCTTTCTATATGCCCCAGCCATACTTGTTACGGATGCCAAAAATTTTAAGCACTTGACATCACGGTGCACATTAACACATTGAAGTTATAAGGACAGTTTAAAGATGGCCGCCCCACTTTTTACATGCATCAACCGTTTTTGTTTTATCAGTGAACGGGGTGAAACCCATAGAAATTCATCGGCAAATGAAGCGACGTTGTGGTGATGTATGCCTGTCAGTTCAGCAAATATATGAGTGCAGTAGGAAGTTTCAAAACGGCGTAACTTCTGTGACTGACTTTTCGGTCCGATGAAGAGGTAGAGCAGATTGTGCATGAGTGGCTGACACCAGCGACCAAGTGAATTTTTTTCTACAGGAATAAAAGCACTTTATCGGAGCTGGAGGACTTGTATTGAACTTAGTGGTGACTACATCGACAAAATTATACATTTGTTCTGAACATTTTCAGAAAATATTCAGAAACAAAAAACATTTAATGTTTTCATTTGAAGCCTCCTTGTAGTTTTTGAGACATGATGCTCTTTATGAGTCATTTGTCTACAATGTTCAGATATCGTAGAATATCAGTGTTTGTCTTCTTCTTTAGTCTAATAATTTTTCTGTAACATTTAAGTTCAAAAGCACCAAATTTACTTCTTTGGTGATTGCGAAAACACATGAAATCGACACCATTGAGGTGAGATGTTTGAGGAGAGTTGCCAACTTAGCTATTCGAGACCGAGCAAGATGTCATGTTATCAGACAGACAGTGGGATCAACACCTTGTGCTACGTATATTGGAAAACAGAAAATTAAATGATTTGGCCATCTCGTTAGAATGCAGCACCGTAAATTATCATCACTGGCCCTACACCAAAGAAATCAGCTACGAGAGCAAGTGGACACACGAGAAGAAAATGGATTGACGACATCAAAACCATTGTACAGTCACACGGAATGAGGATATCCAGTGCCGCCCATCAGGCAACGGAACATCAAATATTCCTACTTCTGATGTTTGACCATGTCGGTGATGATGAGTTAATGCGAAATAATCCATTACTCACGCCCGTGTGTTATGGTCCAAAAAATGTTACTTTAGATTTTTTCCTGTTGTTGTCCCATATTCTCTCTCTGTATAGTGTTTAATCTCCCTACTGCTCCAAGAAACTTCTTCATCATCATCATCATCATCATCATCATCATCATCATCATCATCATCATCATCATCATCATCATCATCATCATCATCATCATCATCATCATCATCATCATCATCATCATCATCAACAACATCATCATCACCATCATCATCATCATCATCATCATCATCATCATCATCATCATCATCATCATCATCATCATCATCATCATCATCATCATCATCATCATCATCATCAAGTGCCATGCCACCTGGCGTAGGCGTTCATGGCGCGCCACAGATCTCGGTCTTTGGTTTTCTGGATCAACTCTGCTGATGATATTCCTCAATGCCACCGTCCCAATCCATCCAGCATCATTTCTCACTCTCTGCCTCTGCCTCAGCCTCTCTTTCCCTCGATCTTTCCAGTTGTCACGATGTTCTCCAATGCCTTTCTCCTCAACACATGACCAAAGAAAGCTGTTTGTCTCTTTCTTATTGTTGTATATAATGTTCTAGTATCATTAGCCTCTCTCAAGCAGTCGTTGTTAGTTACTTTGGCAGTCCAATGAATTCGCAACATTCGTCTAAGGAACCACATCTCTGTTGCTTTCAAGCTCTTCCTAATTTGTTCATTTACATTCCAAGATTCACAGCCATACAGTAACACTTTAAAAAAAAAAGTTTCCGTGGCGAAGTAGTCAAGACGTCCGCTTCGTGCTCCGAAGGTTGTGGGTTCGATTCCCGGCTACATCTTTTGGGTTCAGGGTGCATTTTTCTCGGGGACTTCTGGAGGTCGTCGCCGGAATGCGATCGGCGTTGCCAGTAGTGGGTTGTGCTCAATATTTAAAATTCAAATCCCGAAATAACCAAATTAATCAATATAGGGTTATGGCTAAAGGGTTTACGAATTTCTCTGTAATCCCGTATATCCATGTACGGAAACGCAGCTGCGCGAGATTCGGTAACGGATCGCGTCGCGTTGGTTACTTACGGGGGCATGTGAGCCGGTCGCTCAGAAATCAATGGCAAACTACTGAGTGTAATCTTGCCTTGAAATCAACAACAGCGGTAAAATGCTGTTGTTAACAGCGATGTCCTCCTGTAAATAGGATATATATATATATATATATATATATATATATATATATATATATATATATATATATATATTATATATAATATATATATATATATAGGGAGAGCACCTATGGACATGTCCGGAGTGCAATGAAGATACCCCAACTGATAACTGATAACTGATAACTGATAACTGATATATATAGGGAGAAGAGATCCGGTGACAAGACGCAGCCCTGTCGTACTCCTAACTTTATCTGTTCGTATATATATATATTTGATTGTGAATTTTATGTATTTCTCTGAAATATCTTATTATATCAACATTGGGGGACGATATATCAATAACATTAGATATGCTGATGATACAGTCTTGATTGCAGACAATGAACAGGACCTGCAACATTCAGTAAATGAGGTTGTTGTACACAGTGAACAACTAGGGTTAGAATTGAATTGTAAGACACAGATTATGGTTGTCACTAGAATATGTAATATACAAGTAAATAGGCATATTCTTAAAAAAGTCAATCGGTACAGCTATCTCGGAACAGTCATAACATCTGATGGAAGATGCCTTGAAGAGATTAGAACAAGAATTGTCATTGCGAAGGTAGCCTTTTGCAAGATGAAAAACATACTGATCAATAAAAAGATATCAACGAAGGTAGCCTTTTGCAAGATGAAAAACATACTGATCAATAAAAAGATATCAATTGAAACGAGAAAAAGAGCGTTGAAGTGCTACATAGAACCTGTACTTGTGTGTGGTTATGAAGCATGGACAATGAGCAGACAAGCTGAAAAACATCTGATGGCTGTGGAAATGTGGTTTCTGAGGAAAACGCAAAGAATACCATGGACAGACAGAAAAACCAATGAACAAGTCCTACAAGAAACACTTGAAGATCGTAAACTGATTAGAGAAATTAGACGTAGACAGTTAAAATATTTTGGGCATGATATGCGAAGAAATGACTTGGAGAACTTTGTGACAACTGGCAAGATCGAAGGGAAGAGACCAAGGGGAAGACCGAGAAGTAAATACCTGGATGGCTTGGCCACGTGGAATGGTCGAGACAGAAACACGGAGCTGATCCACGACTCTGGTGATCGATTGAGATGGCAAAACATGACCGCCAACGCTTATCGGCATGTCAGATGATGGATGGATGGGTCTTATTATACCCTTTCTGTTTCAGTTTTGCACAACCATAATCTACTGTAGTTAACGTAGTACATCAGATGTTTTCAGATGTTTTCTCGTTGTGACGACAAACTTCAGTTTCCCCTTCTCATGACATGCCCAAACAATGTGGAATGTCTTCTTCCAATGACAGTCACCAGTTGTCTTTGTGAGTTCACGTCATTAAAGATATCTTCGTTGGATTTTTCTATTAATTCATAGTGTTCTCTTCATCTTATATATAAAAGGCAATCTCCGTCCATCTGTATGTATGTATGTATGTCCTTTATTTGTTCGCGAACGGCCCATCCGATTGAGATGAAATTTTCTACACGCCTTCCTTTCAATTCAGCGCTGCCAACTGTGATATTTTGTTAGTGTGAAATCGCCTGCTTAATCAGTATTATTTCATTTTTCATTTTTCATCATAATTTCATATATCTCAGGGGACCTAAATCTGTAAAAGTTATTTCAAGGGGCATAACTTTTCTGTATAACTTATAGTCATATTGTGGCATCGTTTTCAAAGATTTATAAACTCTTTGTCCATAGTTATGTACCGGCATATGAGTTATAATAAATAATGATACAATCTGTAAGGCATTTTCAAAGTTTTCATAAAAATAATGCACAATGCATAACATTGTAACTCATCTTTTTTTGCTTAAGAAGTTACTGTAGTCATGCAGGTGATTAGAAAGAGTTTTCATTAAAAATAATGGATGGTGTGTGGAAGGACATTCTTTTAAGTTACTTTTGTTGTTGTATGAATTTAATGAGAACTTATATGACTACTTATATGAATTAAATGAGATGCACCCCACCAGGGACTGGGCGAAGCCGGACAGGGTCAGGCAGACAGATAGACAGACAGACAGACAGATAGACAGTCGGGAACAGGAACTTATATGACTACTTATATAAATTAAATGAGATGCTTCACACCAGGAGCTGGGCGATGCCGGGCCGGGTCAGACAGACAGACAGACAGACAGACAGACAGACAGACAGATAGTCGGTAACGGGAACGGGAACTTATATGACTACTTATATTAATTAAATGAGATGCTCCCCACCAGGGACTGGGCGAAGCCGGGCAGGGTCAGGCAGACAGATAGACAGATAGACAGACAGATAGACAGTCGGGAACGGGAACTTATATGACTACTTATATGAATTAAATGAGATGCTCCACACCAGGAGCTGGGCAATGCCGGGCCGGGTCAGACAGACAGACAGACAGACAGACAGACAGACAGACAGACAGACAGACAGACAGACAGACAGACAGACAGACAGTCGGTAACGGGAACGAGAACTTATATGACTACTTATATGAATTAAATTAGATGCTCCCCACCAGGGTCTGGGCGAAGCCGGGCAGGGTCAGCTAGTTCTTCTATAAAACCACATTTCCACAACTTCCACATAATTCCTTGCTTCTCCGCTAATTGTCTTCAGTGATTCTCTTCCGCACATCGGGATTCGCTCAATATAGCTCTTAAGGTCTCCTTTCCCCAATTCGATTGACAAAGACACATTACATAAAATATTCGCCATCTTGTGAAATGGTGTTTCTGCTTGGGCTAATCCACATTTAACGTCATTAATATATTTTTCATCTGCTATTATTGACTTATTTCAAACTGGGTCAATACACCTTCCATTCACTACAAACCTGCATATAGTTATTCACCAATAACCAGAGATCATCTTGGAGACAAGATAACTATCTTATTTGTTAGATTAAAGTACGAATAATTAAAAGCTAAAATAATTGCAAACATTAATTTCTATAAATTAAGTGTATCGTGATCTTTGTGTCAAGAATAGTGAAGTGATTACTTCTTCGCCATATCTTGTTTTCAGGCGCTGGACATTCTAAATCGGATCATGACTGTGACTGTCGATTTGTGATACATTCTAGTCATGGGTAAGTGGAGTGTGCAGTCCAATTATTCTATAATATTTGCTGTTACTGTTTGTACAGTCAAGTCGCTCTCCGATATGTAGGAAATGGTCAAGATTGTGATTATAAATATCTTAATGATGCAGTCAAAATAATACGGGTAGGTGGATGATGAATAATCGGCAAAGCAGCAGAGAGATAAAATGAGTAAAGGGTTGCCTAGACACACGGGAAAAAAGAGAGAATTAGAGATAGATAGATAGATAGATAGATGGATGGATGGATGGATGGATGGATGGTTGGGTGGGTGGGTGGATGGATGGATGGATGGATGAATGGATGGATAGATAGATAGATAGACAGATAGACAGAATATATATATATATATATATATATATATATATATATATATATATATATATATATATACTTATGCCGGTCTCCGTGGCTAAGGACTTGTTGACGCAATTCGTGATCCCGCTTACCTGCGTTTCACAAACACCTGGGACCGATTTGGCAGCAGACAGCGTTGCGCTGGGTCTTTGGTAAAGGAGCCGGCCGTTTAGAAAGCAATGGCAAACTACTGAACGTAAAACGTGCCACCACATCACCAACAGCAGTGAAATGCTGGTCTTCTCAGCGATGTCCTGTAAATAGAATATGCAATATATATATATATATATATATATATATATATATATATATATATATATATATATATATATATAGAGAGAGAGAGAGAGAGAGAGAGAGAGAGAGACAGACAGAGAGAGACAGAGACAGGGAGAGAAAGAGAGAGAGAGAGAAATATAGATATAATAAGAGAAACAGAAAAAGGTGAAGAGATACGGATATATAAATAGAGAGTGTGTGTGTGAGAGAGAGAGAGAAAGAGAGAGAGAGAGAGAGAGAGAGAGAGACAGAGACAGAGACAGAGACAGAGACAGAGAGTTGAGGCAGTAGCATCTGAAGAAGAAGAAGAAGAGGAAGAAGAAGAAGAAGAAGAAGAAGAAGAAGAAGAAGAAGAAGAAGAAGAAGAAGAAGAAGAAGAAGAAGAAGAAGAAGAAGAAGAAGAAGAAGAAGAAGAAGAAGAAGAAGAAGAAGAAGAAGAAGAAGAAGAAGAAGAAGAAGAAGAAGAAGAAGAAGAAGAAGAAGAAGAAGAAGAAGAAGAAGAAGAAGAAGAAGAAGAAGAAGAAGAAGAAGAAGAAGAAGAAGAAGAAGAAGAAGAAGAAGAAGAAGAAGAAGAAGAAGAAGAAGAAGAAGAAGAAGAAGAAGAAGAAGAAGAAGAAGAAGAAGAAGAAGAAGAAGAAGAAGAAGAAGAAGAAGAAGAAGAAGAAGAAGAAGAAGAAGAAGAAGAAGAAGAAGAAGAAGAAGAAGAAGAAGAAGAAGAAGAAGAAGAAGAAGAAGAAGAAGAAGAAGAAGAAGAAGAAGAAGAAGAAACCATTTTCTTATATTTATGCTTTTGTCAGCTGTGGGTGATTTGGCAGCAGACCGCGTTATGTTGGTTTTTCATGAAATACTATGAGTGCCGGTCATTCAGAAAGCAATGGCAAACTACTAAACGTAAACTTTCCCAGGTATCACGAACAACCAAACATGCCGGGGTTGACTGCTACGTCCTGTTAACGATACACAACAAACTTTTTAAAAATGTCAACAACTTGCTGATTAATTAAAAATTACTTTCCACCCAAATCAGCAATCCGCTCCTATTCATTGCCGATCTAAACCCGGATGAGAACCCCCTGAGCAGATATACAAGCGTAAGGGAAGAGAAGCAGAGACTGCCGAGACAGAAGATGGTAGATAGTTTGACCTGATGACACAGGGGAAGAACGGTATCAAAAACGATTCTCAGTACCCGAGACAGAAGATGCTAGATAGTTTGACCTGATGACACGGAGAAACATCGGTTTCAGAAACAATTGACAGTACCCGAGGCAGAAGTTGCTAGATAGTTTGACCTGATGGCATGGAGGAACATCAGAAACAATTGACAGTACCCGAGGCAGAAGTTGCTAGATAGTTTGACCTGATGGCATGGAGGAACATCAGAAACAATTGACAGTACCCGAGGCAGAAGTTGCTAGATAGTTTGACCTGATGGCATGGAGGAACATCAGAAACAATTGACAGTACCCGAGGCAGAAGGCTGTGGACATAAATGATGACCAACGGCACGTGTATGGACTTTCAGAAGAAGAAACCATCCAAAGGATAGTTTTCGTTGACCTGTTCTCCAAGTTGACCCAGGTGAACATGGGGCTCATGATAATTTCTGGAAAGCGAAGGTGGACAGCAAGCTATTGAGCATATTAGCCATTTTCAGGTCCGCATGGCCGAATGGGTAGGAACGCGTGTTCTTAAACATCCGGTGTGCTGATGCAGAGGCAAGCTGTTCAGCCCTTACACCGGAAAGTGGGACTAAAATTTTAACCCGTCGTCCTTGACCTGGGGACGTAAATTACAAGTACTTCTGAAGTCAGAGTGGACTCGCCTAATGGCGAGGGACACATTTGATAAGGAACGCTAGTCCACACACAAAATTCAGCCAATCACTACGATAAATAGTGTGTATGGACTACGCTTAGGTTCAAAGCGAGTGAGAGCAACAACCAACAAATATCAGCCATTGAATGTCAATAGGTCTAAACTTGTAGGTGAGCACCATATAATGGGGAGGTCTAAACTTGTAGGTTAGCACCATATAACCGGAAGGTCTAAACATGTAGGTAAGCACCATATAACGGGAAGGTCTAAACTTGTAGGTGAGCACCATATAACCGGAAGGTCTAAACTTGTAGGTGAGCACCATATAACGGGAAGGTCTAAACTTGTAGGTGAGCACCATATAACGGGAAGGTCTAAACTTGTAGGTGAGCACCATATAACCGGAAGGTCTAAACCTGTAGGTGAGCACCATATAATGGGAAAGTCTAAACTTGTAGGTTAGCACCATGTAACCGGAAGGTCTAAACTTGTAGGTTAGTACCATATAATGGGAAGGTCTAAACTTGTAGGTGAGCACCATATAACGGGAAGGTCTAAACTTGTAGGTTAGCACCATGTAACGGGGAGGTCTAAACTTGTAGGTTAGCACCATATAACGGGAAGGTCTAAACTTGTAGGTGAGCACCATATAACCGGAAGGTATAAACTTGTAGGTGAGCACCATATAATGGGAAGGTCTAAACTTGTAGGTTAGCACCATGTAACGGGGAGGTCTAAACTTGTAGGTGAGCACCATATAACCGGAATGTCTAAACTTGTAGGTTAGCACCATATAACGGGAAGGTCTAAACTTGTAGGTGAGCACCATATAACCGGAAGGTCTAAACTTGTAGGTTAGCACCATGTAACGGGGAGGTCTAAACTTGTAGGTTAGCACCATATAACCGGAAGGTCTAAACTTGTAGATTAGCACCATAAAACCGGAAGGTCTAAACTTGTAGGTGAGCACCATATAACCGGAAGGTCTAAACTTGTAGGTTAGCACCATATAACCGGAAGGTCTAAACTTGTAGGTGAGCACCATATAACCGGAAGGTCTAAACTTGTAGGTTAGCACCATATAACGGGAAGGTCTAAACTTGTAGGTTAGCACCATATAACGGGAAGGTCTAAACTTGTAGTTGAGCACCATATAACCGGAAGGTCTAAACTTGTAAGTGAGCACCATATAATGGGAAGGTCTAAACTTGTAGGTGAGCACCATATAACCGGAAGGTCTAAACTTGTAGGTTAGTACCATGTAACGGGGAGGTCTAAACTTGTAGGTTAGCACCATATAACCGGAAGGTCTAAACTTGTAGGTTAGCACCATATAACCGGAAGGTCTAAACTTGGAGGTCAGCACCATGTAACGGGGAGGTCTAAACTTGTAGGTGAGCACCATATAACCGGAAGGTCTAAACTTGTAGGTTAGCACCATATAATGGGAAGGTCTAAACTTGTAGGTTAGCACCATGTAACGGTGAGGTCTAAACTTGTAGGTTAGCACCATGTAACGGGAAGGTCTAAACTTGTAGGTTAGCACCATATAACGGGAAGGTCTAAACTTGTAGGTGAGCACCATATAACCGGAAGGTCTAAACTTGTAGGTTAGCACCATGTAACGGGGAGGTCTAAACTTGTAGGTTAGCACCATATAACCGGAAGGTCTAAACTTGTAGGTTAGCACCATATAACGGGAAGGTCTAAACTTGTAGATGAGCACCATATAACCGGAAGGTCTAAACTTGTAGGTGAGCACCATATAACCGGAAGGTCTAAACTTGTAGGTGAGCACCATATAATGGGGAGGTCTAAACTTGTAGGTTAGCACCATATAATGGGAAGGTCTAAACTTGTAGGTTAGCACCATATAACCGGAAGGTCTAAACTTGTAGGTGAGCACCATATAACCGGAAGGTCTAAACTTGTAGGTTAGCACCATATAATGGGAAGGTCTAAACTTGTAGGTTAGCACCATATAATGGGAAGGTCTAAACTTGTAGGTTAGCACCATATAATGGGAAGGTCTAAACTTGTAGGTTAGCACCATGTAACGAGGAGGTCTAAACTTGTAGGTGAGCACCATATAATGGGAAGGTCTAAACTTGTAGGTGAGCACCATATAATGGGAAGGTCTAAACTTGTAGGTTAGCACCATGTAACGGGGAGGTCTAAACTTGTAGGTGAGCACCATATAACGGAAATGTCTAAACTTGTAGGTTAGCACCATGTAATGGGGAGGTCTAAACTTGTAGGTGAGCACCATGTAATGGGAAGGTCTAAACTTGTAGGTGAGCACCATGTAATGGGAAGGTCTAAACTTGTAGGTTAGCACCATATAATGGGAAGGTCTAAACTTGTAGGTTAGCACCATGTAACGGGGAGCTCTAAACTTGTAGGTTAGCACCATGTAACGGGAAGGCAGGGAATTAAATACCTGGATGGCTTGGCCACATGGCATGGTCGAGACAAGAACACAGAACTGATCCACGACTCTGGTGATGAATGAGATGGCAAAAAATGACCGCCCACACTTATTGGCAGGCACATGGTGATGAGCATCATATGCGCTTTATTATGTGACAAGGGATCAAACCATCCACGTTAAGATGTACTCATTGGCAAGGAACATGTTCCCCCAGCAATGAACGGTGTCTCAGTTCCAGTTCACCGCTCTTTATAATATCCCCAAGCGCCTACCAGAGAAATTACACACCCCCATACTGCACGCATCGTTGCCGAGCTTATGCCATGCATCTTCTCAAACGAGTCAGGCCTTGAAGCAACCGCTCACACCCGCAGGGAACTAACGGTCCTCCTCTGCGAAATCTATCAGCGTTAGATTAGGCTGACTGGTTTCCAACTGCTGTGGCTCAATCAACTGTACTCCCAGCAATAATCCTGTAGTTTAGCAGCGATTTCTGAGGTGTCGTATTCACAGTTTTGAATATGCGGTATAATGTTCTCTATAAGTGACAAGCATTACAAATTTCTCATACAAAACAAAGAACTCATAGATTCCCCCCCCCCCCCCCCCAATAAGAACGCAGTATTAAAGAAGAAAGGCTGTTAATATAAATACAACTGAGGAAACAGAAATATTTTGGACATGTTAAAAAGACAACTAGTCACGGGGATTTTATACGTGATGACGGTGAGAATCAGCAGTGGTTCGAATCGCATCGGTAACTTACGGGGTATGTGAGCCGGCCGCTCAGAAACAATGGCAAACTACTGAGCGTAATCTTGCCAAGAAATCAACATACAGCTGACAGATGCTGGTGTTGACAGCGATGTCCTGTAAAAGGATATGCTAAAAAAAAAAAAAGTGACTTCTTCGTTTAGTGGAGGTAGCCCGTCTAAGTTAACTTTCGTCTGTTTGTTTAAAAAAAACATTTGTTGTTGTTTGGTGTTCGCTCTTTTTGAACTCAAACGTAGTCATATACGTGTTACTACTTCTTGTGCATTATACTGATTTTTTTTTCTGTGGAGTAGCTTTCCCTGTTTTCAGTGTCCCTCGCCATCAGGCGAACTCATTCAGATTTCTGTGGTACCTCTATATAATCTACGTCACCAAGTCAAGGACGAAATGTCAACATTTTAGACCAACTGACGGGTTGAACCCGCTACATCGGCAACAACGCACCGGAAGTTTAAGAGCACACGTTCTTATTAATTCGGCCATGTTGATATCCACTTTCTTCTGCTTTTTCCCCAGTTTTAAACTCTCTTGTGCATTTCTCAAACTCGTCATCGTTCGTCTTCAGCCATTAATGCCTTTCCTGGTTTTGATATAAAACATCCTGTGATTAATCTCATCTTACACCTGAGATGACAACTATGAAAGGAAGTGTACCAGGGAAGCGTATGATGAGGTAGACCACAGCGTGGCTGGATCCAAGATGTGATATATAATTTATACGTGACAACAACAGAGACGGACCATTTGATCTACATAATAAAAATCCCAATAGCAGGAACGTGTCGTGGGTATGTAAACTGCTAGGATCATCACATGTTGAAGGACAGAGGGCACACAGGATTAGGCGGCTGGTATTTCTGTCCCGTTGGGAACGATGAAAGCTGACATCGAGCTTACGCCTGACCCCGCCAAATTTATGCTACGATCCTTATATCATCTTTCGCAAATATTTCGTATCTGTGAGCGACTCTTACCGGCCGGGTGATCTGGGGTTTGAATCCGCACCAAAATGGATTTCAACAATTAATGTAGACTCCCAGATCGACCAAGCCTAAAATGGATACTAAGAAATGACTTGGGAAGTAAAGGCAGCCGATGTAATACTGGCCACACCACCCACCAAGTGTCGATTAGTCTCTAAAATATGGGTCGCGCATTATATGTCCATGGAATTTTAGGCGTGTAACGGGGTCTCTTAATTTGAATAACTCTTACGTTCCACAAAAAGAGAATAGGAATGGCAAAAGATGCTTTCAACAGCATAACATCAGTATTAACATCTAGAGAGATTAACAACGCATTAAAAATGAGAATTGTCAAATGCTACGGATATTCGACTCTACTATATGACGCGGAAGCCTGGATATTGAACAAGCAACTAGAGATGTGGATATACAGAAGAATATGTCGTATTTCATGGAAACAGAAACAATCAAATACAGTAGTTATAGAGAAAATGGGAATGACAAGAGAGTTAATGGGAAAAAAAAATTAAAAAGAGGCAAGTGAAATATTTCCGCCACGTTAAAAGACATAAGAAAGAGAGTGTTGAGATGCTACATAGAACCTGTACTTTTATATGGATGTGAAGCGTGGACAATGAGCAGTCAGGCTCAAAAACATCTGATGGCTGTAGAGATGTGGTTTCTGAGGAAAATGCAAAGAATACCATGGACAACCAGAAAGACCAATGAACAAGTCCTTCAAGAAACAAATGAAGATCGTAAATTGATTAGAGAAATTAGACGTAGACAGTCAAAATTCTTTGGGCATGTTATGAGAAGAAATGGATTGGAGAATTTGGTGACAACTGGTAAGATCGAGGGGAACAGACCAAGGGGAAGACCTAGAAGCAAGTACCTGGATTGCTTTGCCTTGTGGCATGGTCGAGACAGAAACACGGAGCTGATTCATGACTCTGGTGATCGAGTGAGATGGCAGAACATGACCGCCCACGCTTACCGGCATGGCACATGACGGATGGAAAAGACATAACACTCTTATAAAAACCATACTGGAGGGCAAGGTTCAGGGCAAGCGAGCAAGAGGTAAACAGTGATACACGTGGGAAGAAAACATCAAGAGATGGACGAACATCAGTCTTACAGAATGTACAGTCTAGGCGAGAGACAGACAGTATTGGAGATCCATTGCAGCCAACCTTCATCGTGGAGACTTCACCTGATTAATTGATTAATACGTTCCATCATATGCACATCAGGTGTTCATGTGCAACAGTGAAAAAAGCTTGTGTTACTTTCCAACACACAACATGCATTGTAAAGTACGGCAAATAAAAGAACCTTTTCCATACCTTGAAGCGTTTTATGTCGATGATGCTAGTTCCATGTATTTATAGATTAATATGCAAGGAACACAACCTGAAAATTAGTCTAAGTAAGACAGAGGTAATAACTATAACCAAAGAAGACAAAACAACAAAGATTCATCTAAAAGAATACCCCCTGAAACAAGTAAAGATTTTCAAGTGCATAGGAAGTATAATAATATCATCAAAAGGCAAATTAGAAGACGAGATAAAAAATAGATGTGATAAGGCAAACCAGCTCATTAGACAAATGGCACCAATACTAAAGAACAAACACGTATCAATAGTTACTTAGAAAGCACTCTACAACACAATCTTCCTACCAACTCTATGCCACCAATGCCAAAACTGGACAATGAGAAAAAAAAAACGAGAAATGTAACATCACAACAACAGAAATGGGATTCATGAGAAGAATATATCTATATATATTTCAGTGTATCAAGAAGAGAGAAAATCAGAAATAAAGAAATAAGGACTACAGTGGAGGTTATAGCAGCGCTATATATTTTATCAGAAGACAGCAAGTTAAATGGTTTGGCCATGTAACTAGATTACCAGCTAACAGTATACCACAACAAGAAGTGATGTACAGACCAGATGGAAGCAGAGGTAGACGCCGGCCACGTTGATGATGGACAGAGGGGATCACAGACACAGAGTCCATGGGAATCTCGATACATGAAGCCCACAAACGGGCACTCTCCCGCTGTTTATGTTTCACCTCGACACAGCAAGGTACAAGAGGACCAAGATGAGATGAGATGAGATGAGATACACTCGAAGGGTGATGCGTTGAGTATCAAACAGCGCAAGGTGTTTTACTGTGTATGTTACGTTCAGTGTGAGCACAAGTAATAATAATAATAATAATAATAATAATGATAATAATAATAATAATGATAATAATAATAATAATAATAATAATAATAATAATAATTATAATAATAATAATAGTTCAGTTCAGTTAAGTTCAGAACCGACATCACTGCACTCAGAACATTCCCATACTAGCTCTGTTCCCTTGTTCAACAGCCAGCTAAGAGTCACACTACTAATCGTTCCCACCGCTATCTGATTAAAAGTTCTCCTGGTCTTCCCTCGCAGTTTTGAGATTCTTCCAGAACCCCTGCCGATCCCCCGCAATCTCATTCTTTCCACATATAGGTTCTCAATAATAATAATAATAATAATAATAATAATAATAATAATAATAATAATAATAATAGTAATAACAACAAAACAATAATAATAATAATAATCATCATCATTATCATTATCATTATTATTATTGAGGAGAGGTCTGTTTCGTTGACTATCACGATTTCCGCCGTTACTTATCAGAATATTTTCTAGAACACGCATTAAGCTGGGTCGACCTGGGATTGCAAGCCAATTTAATTAAAAACAAAATAAAAATAAAAATACCTCCCGTCTCAATGGGGACAATGAAAATGAACAATGAAAATGAACAATGAAAATGAACAATGAAAATGAACAATGAAAATGAACAATGAAAATGAACAATGAAAATGAACAATGAAAATGAACAATGAAAATGAACAATGAAAATGAACAATGAAAATGAACAATGAAAATGAACAATGAAAATGAACAATGAAAATGAACAATGAAAATGAACAATGACAACCAAGCCGGTATGCTAGCGTGCATTACAAATAATGTTACTGTGGAACTGGTAAATATGGAAATCAAACAATTGCTTCAGGAGTGCCCGACGTATATAGGACAGAAAAAAGTAGTTTGACCTATTCGCGCTCTATTTGAAGACCGACTGTATGGCGGTTCAAACACATGCCTACGGGACCGCCACGCAAGCGGTAGGAGGGAAAATGATGATAGGAATCATCCAGAATACAAGTGGAAAGAGCATGCATACTCGTAAACAGAGTATGTTGTTGGCATACCCGTAGATGACCAAGTCATCATCAATCTCCGATTTTGATCAGTTCATAAAGAGAAAATGAAGAACTTCACACCATGTTTGCCAGGAAACCAATAAGCCACAAGCAAGCCTGCAACCAGCCAACCACGGAATGAAACTGCCTACAGACACCACCAGCATTAGGTACTCTGTTAGTCTAGTAAACATTGTGATCCGATGACACTGCGAGATTACCAGAGATCAGACAAAATTACCCACGGTGATGATAGCGACCGGGACACACACCACTGGCAGGAACAATGTGGCTGCGTCACCGGCTATTATGTTCATCCAACGTTTGGCGAGTTTAAAACTGGTAATGTTGAAACACCACCAAGTAAATGGAAACGTTCTTAAATAAATGAATCGGTACAACTATCTCGAAACAGACATAACACCTGATGGAAGATGCCTTGTAGACAATCATATAAGAATCCTTATGGCAGAAGAAGCCTTTTGCAAGAAGGAAAACATGTTGATAAATAAAAGGCTGTGAATCGTAATGGGCATGTTATGAGAAGAAATGATTTGGAGAACTTGGTGACAACTGGTAAGATCGAGGGGAACAGACCAAGGGGAAGACCTAGAAACAAGTATCTGGATGGCTTGGCCTTGTGGCATGGTCGAGACAAAAACACGGAACTGATCCACGACTCTGTTGATCGAGTGAGATGGCAGAACATGACCGCCCACGCTTACCGGCATGGCACATGATGGATGGATGGAATCGTAATGACAAATATAGTGTGGAAGTACTATATAGAACGCGTACTGTTATATGAAACCGAATCCGCGGCGAAGAAGTTACGGACGCAGTTCGTAATCCCGCATAACGCGTTCGAAACACAGCTGCGGACGATTTGGCAGCAACCGCCTTGAATTTGGTTTTTATAAAATGGCACGGGTGCCGGTCGGTCAGAAAGCAATGGCAAACAACTGAACGTAAACTTGCCAAGATATCACAAACAGCCAAAGATGCTGGGGTTGACAGCGACGTCCTGTAAAGGATATGCGACTAACTTTTTAACTTTTATATACATAAATCGAGTGTAGTGCTTCCATGACGTGGATGGGCCTTGGGTTCGTGCCGGAGTGCGATCGGCGTTGCCAGTGGTGGGTTGTGCTCAATATTTAAATTTCAAATCCCGAAACAACCAAATAATCAATTTTATATACATGTAAAACACTGACAATAATGGTGACAGGCTGAGAAACATCTAATGGGATGTAGAAATGTGGGTACTGAAGAATATGCAAAGATGTACAGAAAAGCCAATGAACAAGTTCCACAAGAAACACAAACCGTGAGCTTATTCAAGAAATGAGGCGTTTACAGCCAAGATTTTCCGGGCAACGTTATAGGAAGAAAGTTGAATTGAGTTGAGCTAAGAACTGACATCACTGCACTCAGGACATTCCAATACGCGCTCCGTCCTCTCGTTCAATAGCCATCGAAGAGTCACACCACTAATCGTTGCCACCGCTATCTGATTGAAAGTTCTCCTGATCTTCCCTCTCAGTTTTGAGATTCTACCAGAATCCCTGCCAATCTCCCGCAATCTCACCCTTTCCACATACGGGTTCTCAATCTGTTTCCCGACCGTCTCCACCTGGTCCCACAGACTCACGACCACCTCTCCCTTGTCCATTGTTAATCTACCACCAAGAGGTGCATTCCCTGTCTGTTTATCAGCCTGTCTATTCCCCCGAAATCCTGCATAGCCAGGGCAAAATATCCATACAATTCTTACACTCTTTGACGAAACAATCCACACAAACCATTCCTTTCTCCACCTTACTAAGCATACTCCTTGAGTCAGTGATGAAGACAATGTGTGTTGCAGTGGTCTCCTCTAGCCTACGAAATTCCGCTGTTTCTGCTTCCACCATTCTCATGCTGGGGGTCACTCATAAAGGACCGCCGCAACCCATCTGACAAGGCAAGGGCAGACCTCCATGTCCAACATAGTGTACATCAACCGATCATACCTAACCCTGTTACATGCATCCTCCAAGTCAAGTGCTACCGCCATTGTCTCTTGTTTATCCTGGAAGCCCTCATAGACATCAAATGCAACAGCTGCCGCATTGGCCCATCTGTCCTTCCCAGGCTGGCAACTCTCGAGTCCTTTTGGGAAGCAGAGTACGACTTTCCAAATGTCGCTGGAGCCTGTGAGCTACTATGTTTTCCAGGACTTTAGCAAAGGTGTTTTGTAGATTTATCATTCCGTATCCATAAAGTCTAGAGTGGACTAGGTAGCTATGCAGCCAATGCTGGGGTATATAAAGAGCCATCTCCTCCAAGTCCCCATCCCTTATTTTACTCATATGGGCATAACTCACCCCGTCCGGGCCTGGCGCTGTGTCTTTAGCCATCTTCAGTAACCGTTTAATATCCTCCACCGTAACCTCACAGTCCTCTTTCCTAGTGACCGGTGACAATGCTTCTCTGACCATATCTCTAATAGCTCCATCTTGCTGATCCCTCTGTTTTAAAAGTCGTGCAAGAAAAACCTCCCCTTTGTCCTTGTCAGTTGTCATAGGTCGGTTGTTATCATCATAAACGGTACCATGTGTACCAGAGTACCATGTGTACCAGACATCGCCTGTCTGTTCATCTGCCGGTGCAGCTTCCAGAATTTACTCAATGACACATCCCCGCCAACCTCATTTACAAACTGTTCCCACTTCAACTTTTTTGGATCTGCTGCCTGGAGCTTAAAATGAGAAGAAATAGACTGCAAACTTAGTGGCAACTGGCAAAACTGATGGGAAGAGAGCAAGTGGAAGAAATAGACTTAAATACCTAAATGGATTGGTCACATGACATAACTGAGACAATAATACAGAGCTGATCCACGAGTCTGGTGATCTGTGAGATGATGAACCATGGACGCCCACGCTTATCGGCATGACATATCACGATTATGAATTCGTCTAGTACGTCTCTTGAACTTTCACACTTGTATTCATCATCATCCAGTGCCTTGCCGACTGGCGTCGGCTATCATGCTTCTGTACAAATTACAATCTCCGACGGCATGGATCAATTCGTATGTTGACTCTCTTCCGTGCCATGACACAAGACTGTCAATAATCTTCTCACGCTGTCTTCCTCTTTATCTCTTCTCTCAAATATTTCCGGTTGTCACAACATGTTCCAGTTTGTGTCTTCCCATAACGTGGCTAAAAATAATGACTGGCTCTTTCTGATGTTTGTGATAAGTTGTCTTTGTGACTCAGCTTCCCTCAAAAAGTCATGATTTCTCATTTTAGCTGTCCAATTAATTTTCAGCGTTCTTCCATAAAACCACAGCTCTAAGAAACACTTGTATTACTACCTTGTAATTGTCATCTTGTTTCCCCGTGGTTAAAATACGTTAATGCTACTTTATAGAACGGTGCAATCAATAACAGCATTTATTAGCTAGCAGTTTGTAATTTATTAGGAAATTGAATGTTTAGTAGTTTGCCATTGTTTTCTGAACCTCATATAATCGAAATCAAAGAACACCGATCTGCTTGCAAATCGTCCTCGGCTGATGTCTA
Organism: Cepaea hortensis; assembly: GCA_963921405.1. Classification (NCBI taxonomy): domain Eukaryota; kingdom Metazoa; phylum Mollusca; class Gastropoda; order Stylommatophora; family Helicidae; genus Cepaea; species Cepaea hortensis. Next base: position 73,558,040 of record OY992894.1, on the reverse strand, counting down.
TCCCTGGACTCGGTGTGTCAGGAAGTTGTGAAACCCAGTGTTACCATCCCCACCGCAACATACAATGACCCTGGGTATCCACCCAGGTTTGTGTATATACACATCTACTTTACGAAGACACTCATTTTGTTTCCACCTGATCTTTATCCATTTTCTACACAACACAATAATAAATAGTGTATAGAGCAGTTTCCAACTGCTGTGGATATTGAAGCGATAGGACCATGATAATTGTTAGGCCTGAGTACACGGGAGAATAGGATACCAGTCTAGCATTCCCGTAGTGAACATGGAGTGTCGGTATCGAACCCTCGCCATACCGCGTTGATGCCGTTGTCAGCGTATCGTCCTAACCATTATAACATAGCACGAGTTGTATCTACTGGCTTCAGTAATTTCTCCTTTGCGTTTTCAACACGATTTATTAGCACTTACAGGTGAAGTCAGTCAGTAACGGACACGTGTACAAGCTTAATGTGTGGGGGTATATGGTGCGAGCTCCATATTTTTGTAAACCAACCGGCATTCGATGGATGGCATGGTCAATATCAAACCACCTTTACTTCCCAGTACGTTTCCTCATCCCTATTTTAGGCTGGACGATGCTGGGATGACAGATCGATTTGTAAAATCCGCGTCAATGCGAGTTTGAACCCAAGACCTTGTGACGGACAGAAAAGCACCCTAGCCATTGCGCCACAGATGCTTTAATTACTATTTTTACAATGGCAAACGACAGACTGTTAACTTCCCAAGACATCACAAACATCCCCAAAAAGCTGGGATTGACTGTGATGTCCTGTAAAGGATATGCAACTAACTTTTTAATAGAGAATAAAACAATGAGTCAAGCTGAAATAAGTACGCTAGCAGTGAACTATGCTTCATCTATTTAATAGTGGTTATCTTTCTTTAATTCCTCCATTCCTTATTGCAATTCATTCTCGTCTTATTCTTGAGAGAGAAAACAAAACAGTCAAGAGAATTGCAAAACAGTGAAACATAAATCACAATGCAAAGATTCTATAAGGTGATAAGACGAAAGTAATATGGTTGAAGTCAGCGACAAAACACCCCGCAATCAGAAAAATCAAAGCACTGAAGTATAAATGAGTATTCCAGTGTTCGTTACGAATAATAAAGCGACATGAGAATGTTCTGTAGAGTCACGAATTTGCGCGGCTGTTTCTGTGAAGGATAAAAATCATGTGGTCTAATCACGTGGGTTATTATTCTGTTGTCAGGGTTCAACAGGCTAAAGCGAACTTGACTAAAAACTAGCCTTTTCTTACAGATTCGTTATGCATTCTACAGCAGTGGTATTGTATGAATTTTGATATACCAGCGGATAGTCACAACACAAATACGTGATTGCAATCAACAATTCTGCAGGCGTGTATTCTGCACGGAAGAAACGAACTGCCAGCACGAGCCATGGATTAAAGGCATTAAATGTATTCCGCAGAATAAGAACGTTGTGTGAAGATTGTAGTGGATGTACATTCTGATCATACCACCCAAAGCCCTTGCTAACACACACAACAACCATACAGGAATATACAACCAGAGTTCAAAATATTGAAGGAGGAAAACAGTCTGTTGGAATGGAATTGAGAACAGTGTATTGCCTTAGTGAATTTAAACACAGATGTCACAAACAATATGGAAACAACAATTCGCCGGGAGTATATAGAGAGATTGACAACGCAATAAAAAAGAGAATTGTAAAATGTTACATATATTCAACACTGCTGTATGGCACCGAAGCCTGGACATTAAACACTATATAATAACACAAAGCAGCTAGAAAGTCGAATAGAGGCCATGGAGATGTGGATATACAGAAGAATATGTCGTATTTCATGGAAACAAAAACAATCAAGTACAGAGTTTCTAGAAAAACTGGGAATAAAATGAGAGTTGATGAAACAAATAATAAAGAGGCAAGTGAAATATTTCGGGCACGTTAAAGGACATAACACTGTTATAAAACCACACAGGAGGGCAAGGTTGAGGGCAAGCGAGCAAAATTTAGACTACACAAATCTGAAGATAACATCAAGAGATCGACGAACATCAATCTGGCAGAATATACAGTCAGGGGGAGAGACAGACAATGGTTTAGATCCATTGCAGCCAACCTTTATTGTGGAGACGGCACCATATTGATTGATTGATCAGTTTCGGAGCCGTTGTGACAAAATGGTTAATTTGCTTGCCTGATAAGATATTGGTCTTGGTTTAATCCCCCACAGATACAGAATTGCGTTTTATGACAGGTGCAGAGCTGGACTAAAATTTGATGGAACTGTGGTAAAGCTGTGGAAATGTAAACACTATAAAATAGCACAAAGTAATGCAGCTTTACAGAACAGAATTACGACACATACAGGACGTTACGGCGACTAGCCTTCATCAGCAAACACATACATACACAACATACAAAATATAATCACGGAGAAGACCCTCTAGTAACTACGTTCGAGCATAAGAACGAGATGAGAAGAATAAAAAGATGACACTACTGAGAACAATGAAGGGAAAATGAAAATGAAAAAGAAATTATTATTTGCTTTCAGATTCCCAGGTTGTAATCAGTATCACAGCGCAGTGCCCCCCCCCCCCCCACACACACACACACAACAGACGTCCAGAAGACGTCCATACGCCCAGTGTCTCTCCACCCCCCCCCCCCACACACACACACACCAGACACCCAGAAGACGTCAATACTCCCAGTGTCTCTTCCCCCCCCCCCTACACACACCAGACACACAGAAGACGTCCATACGCCCAGTGTCTCTCCCCCCCCCCCCACACACACCAGACACCCACAAGACGTCCATACTCCCAGTGTCTTCCCCCACTCACACCAGACACCCAGAAGACTTCCATATGCCCGATGTCTCAGTCCCCCCCACCCCCATACACACACACACACAAGACGCCCAGAAAACGTCCGCACGTCGGATGTCTCCCCTACACACCAGACGTTAAAAAGACGTCCATACGCCCGGTGTCTTCCCCCACACTCCAGACGTCCAGAAAACATCCATACGCCCGGTGTCTCTCCCCCCCCCCCCCCCACCATTCAGACGATCAGAAGACGTCCATATACTCGGTGTCTCTCCCCCCCCCCCCACTCATCAGGCGATCAGAAGACGCTCATCTACCCGGTGTCTCCCCCTCCCACTCATCAGACGCCCAGAAGACGTCCATATACTCGGTGTCTCCCCCCCCCCCCACTCATCAGACGCCTAGAAGACGCTCATATACCTGGTGTCTCTCCCCCTCTCCTACACTCATCAGACGCCCAGAAGACGTCCATACGCCCGGTGTCTCTCCCCCACCCCTGCCACCACACGTCAGACGCCCCGAAGACGCTCATATACCCGGTGTCTCCCCCCCCCTCCCACACTCATCAGACGCCCAGAAGACGCTCATACGCCCGGTGTCTCTCCCCCCCCCCCCCACTCATCAGACGCCCAGAAGACGCTCATATATTCGGTGTCTCCCCCCTCCCCCACACTCATCAGACGCCCAAAAGCCGCTCATATACCCGGTGTCTCCCCCCTCTCCCACACTCATCAGACGATCAGGAGGCGCTCATACGCCCGGTATCTCTCCCCCCCCCCCCACTCATCAGACGCCCAAAAGACGCTCATATATTCGGTGTCTCCCCCCTCCCCCACACTCATCAGACGCCCAGAAAACGCTCATATACCCGGTGTCTCCCCCCTACCTCACACTCATCAGACGCCCAGAAGACGCTCATATACCCAGTGTCTCCCTCACACACCAAACGCCCCACGTTAACGACCATTTTAACCATGGCCACCCAATTCATCAATTGGATTCACCTTGAAATTGAGGCTTTCATTTTTGAGTTTTCCTTATCTCTAGTAGACCACGAGCCTATTTTGTCCCCAAGTCTAGGACGATAAATCAGCATTCAAGTGCAATTGACCGGCACTGTGACCTAGGTGATAGTGAAGCTCGCACTTTCAAAATTTCCGGTCATACCAAATCGAGGGTTAGATATCAGAGGCTGGCGATTTTGAAACAGATTGCTTTGCAGTGATTTCGATGATTTGACTCGTCGGCCGTTCAGAAAGCAAGACAGAGCTAATACAGCTTAGTACATCACAGACAATATATGTTGGAGTTAATTCTAACGACCTGTAAAATACATACCACTAGCTGGAGGCTGGCACTGGAGCGAACCCACTACACCGGTCAAAATAGAAAGAAAAGGCACGTTAAACCTCTCAGTCACGCCGAGCTCAGTTACATCGTTGACACAAACAATATCTCGGCTCAATACAGATGCACGAGCTAATGTCTTAACCACATCAGATACACCAGAGCATGTTTTAACCACGTTAGATACATGAGATAATATGTTAACCACATCAGATACACCAGAGCATGTTTTAACCACATCAGATACACCAGAGCATGTTTTAACCACGTTAGATACATGAGATAATATGTTAACCACATCAGATACACTAGAGCATGATATAACCACATCAGATACACCAGGGAATATCTTAACCACACTAGATAAACGAGAGAAGGTTTTAACTACACTAGACACACGAGAGAGTGTCTTAATCACACCAGACACACGAGAGAATGTTTTAACCACATCAGATACACGAGGGAATGTTTTAACCACATCAGATAAGGTGATAACTTTTTATCAAGATCTTTTACATGGGAGGATGTTTTAATCACATCATCAGATACATGAGAGAAGGTTTTAACTACACTAGACACACGAGAGAGTGTCTTAATCACACCAGACACACGAGAGAATGTTTTAACCACATCAGATACACGAGGGAATGTTTTAACCACATCAGATAAGGTGATATCTTTTTATCAAGATCTTTTACATGGGAGGATGTTTTAATCACATCATCAGATACACGAGGGAATATTTTAACCACATCAGATAAAGCGATAACGTTTTATCAATATCATATACATGGGAGGATGTTTTAATCACATCATCAGATACACAAGAGAATGTTTTATCCACATCAGATACATGAGAGAATGTCTTAAACACATCATCACCCCAGAGCTACAGTTCTGAACCCTTTTGTGCCTTAGGGAAAACATTACTGACGGTGTCTTTGGCGCCATGGGTGGGTGTGAATTTGTTTTGTATTTAGCTCTTAACTTGAAACGACTTTGTCTATGCTAGTTTCTTTTAACGGCTATTGTTTTCAAAGAGCACTTTGAGTATATTTGGTCTAACACGCCTAATTTTCTCACAACACAGTACATTACTAGAACACAGCAAGCTAGGTGAAGAAAAAGTAAGAGGACAAGAAGAAGAAGAAGAAGAAGAAGAAGAAGAAGAAGAAGAAGAAGAAGAAGAAGCAACAGCGACAGCAGCAGCATCAGCAGCAGCCGAAGAAGAAACAGAAGAAGAGGAGGTAGAATAATAAGATGATGATGAAGAAAAATAGAAAGTGAATAATAATAATAATAATAATAATAATAATAATAAGAAGAAGAAGAAGAAGAAGAAGATGATAATGATGATGATGATGATGACGACGACGACGACGACGATGAAGACAATATGAGGTATTTTCCGTCACGGTTCATGACATAAATGAAACTAATGAAACCAGCTCAAATGTCTCCTTTAAAAAAAAACAACAACATTATCCTGAATATTGAAATATAGCTACACATTTTTCAAAGTATCCTACAAGAAGCCTCATGAAGTATATAGTTGTTCAGGGAACCATGAGCTTGATTGATTAGTTGCCTATCATGCTCTGGTTGGTTGGTGGCTTTATGCATATTGTGAAAGACTGAGTTTTAAATCGCAAGTCCGGTGCGATGTCGTTCAGGTCATTCGATTCTGAAAAGGTGTGCATCTGTCATAGTGAGAGTCATGTAGCGACTTTTCTCCAGACTAAAGTACCATCGCCATGGGGATTGTTTTCCAGAATTCTGTTTTCCCTCTGCAACTTCAGAAATCAGCGGAATGTGCAACACTGGTACTGGAACGTCACATCGGAGGAGACACATATTAAAATGCAGCCTGGTCATTGTTAGACACAGCACATATGGGTTGGCATAGATTAGGCGTGGGTTGATCATTTTCTATAGTAGTCTTTAGGTAATCCAGTGTCATGTATTTCATTGAGGAGAAACTCTAAGTACAAACAACATAGGATCTTTGTCAGATATATGCTGTAGTATATATTGTAGTATATGTAGTAGTATATATTATATGTGCTTGCCGTTTCTCTTCGGGATCTTAAATTACCAATTTCATGGTCTCCTTTTTGTCGTTCTCTTAGGGCCGTACGGTAGATTTTCTCAGTATGGTGCAAGTCTTAGAAATGCCGCTCCTTAATGATGCATGTTTTCGAAATGTCGCCCCTCTTTCGCAGCCCCCCCCCCCCCCTGTGCCACCTGTTGTGGCCACCTCTCTGTACCATAGCCAAGCACGGCCCTGCCTTCTGCAGTCAAACGCCTTCTTATAGAAATGTAACAATTTGCACTCAGCAGTAGTTAGTAGTCATCGACCTTTGGAAGTGTGTATAGTGCAGAGGAACGGGCAGATCATCAAGGCTTGGAGAGAATGGTGCTATAGTGAATTACCAGACGATCTGGCTGACACTTTAAACTCCGAGGAAAGACCACACGGACACATAATCAGACTGTTACTTATGCCATTAATATTGGGACTCATCGATGGCTGTTGCAGATGATGACGTAGCACATTTGGGGATGTCTAGAAAGGTGCGATGTGTGTTCTTGACTCAACTGAACTCAAATCTAATCAGCTCTTTGAGAGTAAATCTCGTGTAATTATGGGTAACAGTAATTTGAAGCGTATTGCTTCATGTGGATTTATAACGGAAAGTGTTACCACAAATAAACACACAGATTACCTTCAATAACATGTCGAAATAGTGGAATGTGATGGAGACATGGCCGAGTCAATAAACGTGCTCGTTCTTGAACATCCGGTGTGCTGATTCAGGGGTACGGGTTCAACCCCTACAATCGTCATTTGGACTAAAATGTTGACATCTCGTCCGTGACGTAAGGACGTAAATTACACATAACTCAGAAATTTGAGCGGATTAGCCTGATGGTGAGGGACACTGGTAATAACGAAAGCTAATTCACACTCAAAAATAAGTCCAGTGTACTAGAATTATAGGATGTATTTTTAATGTGCAATGTTTGGAAATATTGCAGGTCAAAGTTTTGTATTTACCCTCTGTAAAGTTCATGCAACATAATAGGTAAATACAAAACTTGAACCAGCAATATTTTCAAACACTGCACAGTCATTAAAAATACACCCTGTAGTAGCATGTGCATGGACTACGTGTATAGACAAACAATTAGAATATAATATAAAAGTTTTTATATGTTTAGTTTTTATTTTGCCTTAACATATGGAGACTGAACTACTGGGAAAACTCTAAATGGCTTAAAAAATGAAAGGAGCGCTTTACAGGACTTGAGGGTATGGGGGTATATGGTGCTAGTTCCTCTTGTATCAACTAATGATGATGGGTAATTACGTAGTGTCACGCCGGCCGTTTTTACTTACCATGCCATTTCCTGTTGTCCATGTTTAGGCTGGGTCTACTTTGAAAATCGAGTCAACTTTTAAAAATTCTCCAAGATGGAGATTCGAAACCATGGTCAACCGGCCGATAGGTAAACATGATAGTCTCCGCACTGACATGACTCCCGACTCTACATGGAGTGTAGTAAATATGGGGCGATTGTTCAGCAATTTCGTATAGCCCGCGGTACAGCAAAAGTTAATACGGTGTATGTTATGACATTACTTTCGCCTGCACTAATCGTATCATTTCCCTCCTTGACAGATCACCAGTCCTATGGCGAGGTGAACCAACTGGGCGGCGTGTTTGTGAACGGTAGACCACTTCCCAACGCCATCAGACTTCGAATAGTGGAACTGGCTCAACTTGGGGTTCGCCCATGTGACATCAGTCGACAATTACGAGTCTCTCATGGGTGTGTCTCCAAGATACTGGCACGCTATAATGAAACCGGATCGATTTTGCCAGGAGCAATAGGCGGGTCTAAGCCTAGGGTAACCACGCCCAATGTTGTGAAACATATAAGAGTGTATAAAGATAAAGATCCTGGAATTTTTGCTTGGGAGATACGAGAAAAACTGTTGACTGACGGCGTGTGTGACAAGTATAACGTGCCATCCGTCAGTTCCATCAGCAGAATTCTAAGGAATAAATCTTCACTAGGATCAGATGGAGTTTGTTCAAACAGCGCAAACAAGAGCTGTCCAGGTGAAAGTTTGCAGTTCTTGAAGGCACCACCATCTTCGAATTACTCGTTCCAGCACCCACATCAACACATTGCACACCCACACCCTTGTCCAAGTCACCACAGAGGTTTTTACAAAGCCCAGTATTATCCTTACCCCTGCGCGGCTGCTTCACCAATGGGACACACTCAGATGATGCCTTGCAGTCCTCACTACGAGCCTTCATGTGTTTCAGCTACCATGGGTCTTCAGATGCAGGCGACAATGTCGTTTCACCATACGCCACCTGGTGTGGATTGCTCGTCTCCTTGTATGATGAGGGCATGGCCTTCTGGTCATTCTATGCATGACATCTTGTGCTTCCCACACCCGTCCGCATCGTTTGCCAGCAAGCATATGCCTCTACATACGGACGGTAGGATGGGGAACAGTGTACCAACGCAACCTTATGGCGTTGGGGGTTATTATATGAAGCCGCCCATGTATTTCCAAAGCTGAATATACATAACCATGTTTACGTACATAAATACTGAACTTAAAGCATCAAACATCTATATAACTATCCACCAGTTTAGTGTCGACTCCAGTCGTCTTTGTCAGTCATTGAGAAGAAAATCACTACAATAATCTACACAGCGGATTATGAAAAGTGTAAATCCACAAGTAAGAAGACTATCCAGGAAGAAAAGATATACGAAGGTGTATGCAATATATATTATTGGCGTTAACAATATAAATGCCAGTTTTCAATTCTCACTTCTTATTCCTTTCCATGATATACTCACATAACATTTACAGGTCTCTTTTTAAGGCCAAGTGGACACAAAATCAGACTACATGTGTCACCATTAGTATTGGGATTCACTGCTGGCTTCAAAGATGAGGTTTTAAAAATGCTGAACATTCCTTGAACAGCCAAAGTGTGTTGACAATTAGCAGAGAGAGCTTTACAGATGAGGTTTACAAAATGCTGAAAATTCCCTGAACAGCAAAAGCGAATGGACAATTAGTAGAGAAAGCTTTACAGATGAGGTTTTAAAAAATGCTAAAAAATCCTTGAATAGCCAAAGTGAGTGGACAATTAGCAGAGAAAATTTCACAGAACAGAGGTTTAAAAAATGCTGAAAATTCCTTGAACAGCCACATTGAGTAATGTAAATGTTTTTAAAAGGCTACGGCGAAAATATATCTTATCAGAAACACCAGAAAGAGGCAATAGTAATTTTTTGGACACATTGTGAAAATAAAAAGTTTAGAACCTGTTGTTATAGCAACGTGAGCGATTTGTGGGAAGAGAGAGTGAGGAAGACAGCGAGGGAAGTATCATGTCAGCCTATTGCAATGCCACGCGAAGGTGTCAGCAAATGAACTGATACATGCTGTTCGAGATCGCACGATGTGGAGGCGCATGAATGATGATGATACACATCACATCTGTAGATTCCCCTTTCAACGATATACTTATATCAAGATGTAACCCCTTGGAATCAAACATTTCCTGGTAACCATTTTAGGCCCGGCAGACCAAGGAGCAAAAGTATTCTTGAAAATTCGAATCCGCGCAGAAGTGGATCGAACCCATAAACATCAGTCAGCAGGCGAAGTCTAACCACTACGCTTTCGCGGCTCCCGAAATGCCCATACATGTTTTATCTATTTCTTATGTATGGTTGATGAAATCTCTAAGTCTGTTCGTCCTCCACTTCTTCTTGTGTTGTTTTCCATACTGTCTGTGGGTAAACACCGTCGTAGAGGTGCAGTCATGTGTTAGAGGTGCAGTCATATGTTAGAGGTGCAGTCATGTGTTAGAGGTGCAGTCATGTGGTAGAGGTGCGGTCATATGTTAGAAGTGCAGTCATGGGGTAGCGGTGCAGTCATATGTTAGAGGCGCAGTCATGTGTTAGAGGTGCAGTCATGTGGTAGAGGTGCAGTCATATGTTAGAGGTGCAGTCATGTGGTAAAAGTGCATTCATATGTTAGAGGTGCAGTCATGTGTTAGAGGTGTAGTCATGTGGTAGAGGTACACTCATATGGTAAAGGTGCAGTCATTTCTGGTGTGTCTGTGGTTGTTATATCGTTGTGGTTGTTGTGTCGTTATATAATGTCGCCGAGATGCAGTCATCTCTCTGGTGCCAGATGCCAAGTAGTTGTTCTGAATCCATTCTTATGAAGGATTTCCCTAAAGTCACCAGCACATCACTTCCCATGTCTTCTCATTGTTCTGCTGACCAAAAGTCGGATGTAATATGCTCTTGAAGCTGGTTAACCTGAAGACACTCTCATTGCTTTCATATTGCATATTATTTCTAACCTGTAATGAATCGTCAATGTCAAGGCTTTTTCATCACATTCTGTCGTTTATTACTAGCAGATCGTTAAATAAAATATCTTCTGCTTTTTATGTGGACAATGTGTGTATTACACTTGGACAGCATTATGTCATCTGTCATTGCGTGGACAATGTGAGTAAATACACTCGGACAGCATTATGTCATCTGCCATTGTGTGGGCAATGTGGTTAATACACTTGGACAAAACCACATCAACTGTCATCACATGCTCTGTGAATTTAAACTTACGGTAGCATTCGCGCATTCAACTGCCATCACATGGTTCGACTGCATAAAGCAAACTCCAAGATTAACATTGTATTACATGGATCATGTATTTATAATAGACATGACATTATCGCTTCATCTGACATTGCTTGGACTATGTATTTATAATACATATAATATCACATCATTTGTCATTGAATTGACTATGTATATATAATACACATAACATTATCGTTGTATCTGTCATTGCGTGGACAATGTATATATAATACACATAACATTATCGTTTTATCTGTCATTGAGTGGACTATGTATTTGTAATTCACATTAAATTATCGCTACATGTGACATTTCATGGATTTATAAAACAGATGACATAATCGCTTCATCTGACATTGCATGGACTATGTATTTATAAAACACATGATATTATCGCTTCATCTTAATTTTCATGGTCTATATATTTATAAAGCAGATGCCATTATCTCTTCATCTGTCATTGCGTGGACTATATGCAAAAGCATCGACCCTGATATCATAACTTTGAACTTCACGTAATAATGCATACGTTTAGAAGACGCCCTGTAATCACAGCTGTAACTGTCACTTCAAAACATTTTGTAATTTATACATTTAGAATACACCACAATTGTCAATTCAAAATGCATCAGTTTATAATAACAATTGACCTCATAACATTAACTGTCATTTCATAACATTCCATACTGTTTACATTTAGAATACGCTCTGACATAATAAATTTAACTGTTATTGCATAATGTATACTTTTAAAATATACCTTATGATCTTGTTTTTAACTCTCATTGCATAATGCATACTTTTAGAATAGGCCTAAACATCATAACTTTAAGCTTCTGCATAACGTACAAATTAAGAATACACTATAACAACATTCATTTAACTGTTATTGCATAATCCATACATTTAGAAGATGCCATGATGTAATAAATTTAACTATTATTGTATAATGTATACATTTAGAATATACAATGAAATCATAAATTTAACTATTATTGTATATGTATACAGTTAGAATAGACCATGACATCATAACAGTAACAGTCAGTTTATAATGCATCATCATCAAGTGCCTTGAGAATTGCTGTTGACGATCATGCCTTTAAACAGCTTGAAAATAGCATGTAGCAATTCATTTATTAATCTATGACACAAGGTTGTCAATAATCGTATCTCACTGTCTTCCCCTGTCTCTCTGTTCAAAAGTATATCCAGTTGTCACAACGTGCTAAAATGTTTGTCTTCTCATAATGTGGATACAATTCTTTCTGATATTTCCGATAAGTTGTCTCTGTGTCTTATCTTCTTGAAAACACGCCCATTACTTATTCTGGTTGTCTGTAGAATTTTCGTTAGTCTTCTGTAAAACCACTTCTTTGAAGTTTCTCTGAATTTGTTTACTTGTTTACTAATTGTCCACAATTCACAGATATATGATAAAAGGGTTCTATGCAACATGCTAGAATTCATTTTCTAGATTCCATTGACAAAGAAATATTGCATACGATGTTCTTCAGGTTATACAACTGTGTTCGCTTGTTCCTTTCTCTCGTCTTTAAAATGTGATGACGCGAGCACATCATAGACACAGTAGAAAAGTGCTTCAGGGGGAAATATGTTTGTTTTACATGCCGGTTCCGTGAGGAATGAATCCTCAATGGACAGAAAAGTTGGTGGGCAGCCAATCTCCTTTAGTGCCTTGAACAGATCCTCATGACTGACCAAATCAAATGCTTTTGTGAGGTCGATAAAGGCACTAAACAGTGGCTGATTCTGTTCACGATAATTTTCTTGCAATGAGAATATCATATCAATGGTAGACCGGTTCTGTCCGAAGCCACACTCTGATTCGGGGTGGACTTGATCTCCAGGGACTTGATGTCTGCGCAGAACAATTCTGGCAGATACTTTTCCAACAATACACAGAAGTGAGATACCTCTATAGTTGTTGCAGTCGCTCCGATCGAAGTTGTTCTTGTACAGTGTTATGATGCTTGAGTCGTTGAAATCATGTGGGGACTTGTCCTTCTGGCCAGCATAGCTCTATTAGCTGGTGGATCTGTAGAGTGAGTGTGTCTTGCCCACTCCTGATTACCTCTATTGGAATCCCATCCTTACCTGGAGCCTTGCCAGATGCAAGTTCATGTATAGCACACTGAACTTCTGTTATAGTGGGAAGCGTGTCCATGTGGTCAAGAGTTGGCAGGGCCTCTATTGCGTTGAGGCATCATCCGCTAATTTGGTCTCATTTGAGTAAAGCTCCATTTAGTGAGTGCTACACACATCTATCCATCTGCTGTTTCTTATTAGTGATAATTTCTCCAGTCAAGGTTTTCGGTGGTGCACTTCTTTTGATCATTGGACCACAGGCTTTCTTTATCCTTCCATACATGCTTCTGATGTTTCCCTTATCACTTGCATTTTGAATGGACTCACATAACTTGGTCCAATAGGCATTTGCACACTGCCTGGCAGCCTTTTGCACATCCTTCTTAGCTTGCTTCAGCTCACTGAAGTTTTACGCGTTGTTCTTTCCTTGTTTCTTAAGAGAGCTATCTTCTTTTTATCAATCAAGGGCTGCAGTGTCTGCTGTTTGCCGCAAAACAGTCCTGCCTCGTATGATCGACAGTGCCGTAAACCCCTACTGCTGTTTTATAAAGTGTTTCCTTAAGTATACACCACATTTCACTTGCTGTACAAATTTTTGATGTATCAGTGAAAGCGTCTTTCGAGACCCATTGCGACAGACATAGCCTCGAATTTCTGTAGGAACTGATCTATCTTCTCTTTGTCTTCCTCAAAGATTGCAAGGGGAAACTTCATGGCCTGGTAACCATGTCTACCTAAGGTGGGTGAACCAGGGAGTGAAGAACCTCCTACTGCTCCCTCAGTATTTCTACTGGTTTGTGCCTTGAGCTCGAGTTCCCGCATTCGGTACTCATGCTCTCGCTCAAGTCTCCTAGCTTCTTGTTCAGAGTCGAACTTCTTTTGCTCAGCTTCTAACTTTTTAGCTGCTTGCTCAGCTTCTAATTTCTTTTCCTCCAAGGCTAACTTTCTATCCTCCAGGTCCGCTTCACGCTTTTTTCTCTCTCTTTCTTCCTGCCGGAAGTCTCTTTCCACCTCTTGTATATATTGCAAAAGTGCATCACCTCTCAGGCCCATTCCTTCGCCTGTTGCCTGCACTTCGGCCATATTTAGTTTGCCAGAGGCCATAGTTAGGGTGGGTGTGTTAGTAGTGTTAGTGTATATCCAAAAGTGCACTATACAGATAGTCAGTACACAACTCTAATCTATACACCACAACACACAGCACACCACAAGTCACTCCGTCTTCGTCAAGAAAGAAATAGGACCCAAGACCTACGTAGACTTCTATAGTGAGGATAGGAATGATATGTCCTACCACCTATCAATAATCACCAGAGCTGAATCTTTTGGATCCCGGACGAGCCCCCAAATAATGTCATAGCACTCCCTGGGGTGAGGGGAACCTGCTATCACACTTTAACCACGGGATACCTTTATCCCTGGGACATAGGTGACCTCAGTCCACAAACCCCTTCGACCCTTGGAACCCTATCTCCCCCACTCTCAACCAAGGGACGTTACCCCTTTCAAACTTCGTCCTGAACTCATGACGCAACTCTGGCAGCTAACTATGTTAACAATATGGTGTATTATACAAGATGAATGGATGAATGAGAATGATAATGATTCTGAGATAGACCTTGCATTATCTATGCGAAATAAGACGTGGCAAGGATCGAGCAGCCTCCTGGAGGAAGTGTCATCATCGTCAGGGCCTCAAGTCACACTATTGGGTAAGTCAGACACGCTCACCAAGTCTCTCAGGTCTCCCTCCAGGTATAGGTTTCTCCACTTGGATAGGATGGCTGGCGTGTTGACTCACTGGTACTTGGGACCTTCGGTGGTTGACGTCCCTGAAGTCTGGATCACCTTAGAGTAGGGATAAAGACTGTCTCTCTGAAGCTGAGAAACTAGAACACTCCTCTGAAGCGTCTGGAAAAGTCTGATGGTACTGCGGATATAGCAAGAGGGTGATCTCTCACTCAATGGTAGTAGCAGTCCTAACTGTCTATGCGACCCGCGCAGATCCTCTGGCTCATAGCGCAGATATCACAGCACAGATACCTCTCCCGCTGAAACGTGTCACGTTAGATAGAGTTCAAAACAGACACAAGTTCTTCCACAATATCAGGCACCACAGGGTACCAGGCACTTGGTAGCGGAGACATCAGCATTATTTGGCATGCAGGCAGTCAGTCAGGGTCACAACCTGGACACTAACAACAATCAGATACTTGCCCCGCTGGAGTAACGAACAAGGCGATATGGTGTTGTCCTGACACATAACCTGGGCTATCAGACGTGGAGTGGGCGAGGCGTTAGCTGGAGCCCCCCCCCCCCCCCTGAGACGTACTCTCGATTGTACTTTCTGCTCGCTGCGGTAGTGGACTTCCCAGCTGTTCACACCGGCTGTCGCCCTAGTCCGGATCACTGGACTCGTCCCCAGATCATGGCTCTGCTCTCAACAAGATAGAATCTGTGGAGGATAATACTCAGTGAGAGCACCATGAATCAGACTTACCCACAGCAGATACACTTAAGTCCCCATTACTCAGACATGTGGACCCTTCCCATAAGGGCCGCAATCCTTCACTGGCTGCTCCAATGGTCGAGGACAGACTGGACCTAGAACCAAAGTGGCAGCTGTCCACCTACATCCTCTTTCTCAGACGAACGTAGGACTGGGTCAAGGTTGGTGTCGGAGATATGGGTCTCTGCTGAAACATAGCTAGACAACACATGTGGTTAGTGAGTTAGTTGTACTTCTAGATAGAAGCGCCCTTAAGGAGGGCTAATGGCAGTACTCCCTCACCTCCTTCCTGTTATCCGCCAACGCTGATGTCGTACCAGGCCGTAGGCACCATCCAAGAACTCCAAATAATTATACAGGGTGATCCCCCTGTAGCAGAAATCCACACCCCGTTCCCCCCTCCCTGGTCCCAGGTCGGGGCATTTAGAACGGTGTCATGTTCAATATGAACAATTCTGTCGCAATGGTCCCTTCTCCTTCTGTCAACCTCTCAGGACACCACTATATTAAGCTGGCCTTCCATCGAGGGAACTAATTACAAGACAGATGTGAGGAAAGCCAAGAAGAAAGTCAGTGGTCGGCCACCTGGTGATCAGACGCTCGACTCCCGGCACGACCTTGAAACGACCTCGGAGGGTTCGGCCGACCGGTGCAGTCGATTCGTTGCACTTGCCCGATTTCATCGATATATCACTCGATATATCCGAAGCGACTCCTTAATCTACTTCCGTTAGCGCTGTGCGTAACGGTTCGGCCACGCTGGCCCCGCCGACGCTCGAGGATATAAAGTTGGCCATGTGTGAACTCGAATTATAGGTCTCACTTCCCTGAACCCGATTTCCCCGATCAACAGGGGCTGTAAATAAGCCACGCGCTGCTAACCTATGAAATATCTTAGCAGTACAATGCTGCTACACACGCGTTTGCCACAGGCTTAATTTTACAGTCGTAAACTACCAGCTTGCCACTGTTCACACGTGACCTCCTTTCCCGCGCCGGTCAGTACACGCGTTAGCGAAATCTCATAATTTGAATCACCGACACCGCACTAGTTAATGAAAACGGTTGTACACATACCTTCACACAAACAGCACGACAGTGGAGACGAGAAGCGTTGTCACTGCAACTGGACATGATGTCGGAAGTCTTTAACCCTCGTCAAGACACGGCGTCCTGCTCTCTCTCCCTTAGCACTAGGCCAAAATGTCGACTGCCTGCCGGCAACCTTTGTCTCCAACTGATCAGGTGTTCCGGGACAATCGACTGCGCAGTCAGACATGCGCAGTCGGTCTTGCCCGGACATCTGTTCCGCCACCAACCTACTGGACTAATCTTAAAGGGCGAGCAACGATTCGGGTCGGGTTGAGTCAATTTACTGGTTACTTCCCTTTCACTGTTAAATTTTCGTCACCCGAATCTCCGATGTCTCACCGGACCTTTCCTCAGCAGAAACATCACGAGGCGGGCCCACTGGGTTCTGTGACAGTGCACTTCTTTTGATCATTGGACCACAGGCTTTCTTTATCCTTCCATACATGCTTCTGATGTTTCCCTTATCACTTGCATTTTGAATGGACTCACATAACTTGGTCCAATAGGCATTTGCACACTGCCTGGCAGCCTTTTGCACATCCTTCTTAGCTTGCTTCAGCTCACTGAAGTTTTACGCGTTGTTCTTTCCTTGTTTCTTAAGAGAGCTATCTTCTTTTTATCAATCAAGGGCTGCAGTGTCTGCTGTTTGCCGCAAAACAGTCCTGCCTCGTATGATCGACAGTGCCGTAAACCCCTACTGCTGTTTTATAAAGTGTTTCCTTAAGTATACACCACATTTCACTTGCTGTACAAATTTTTGATGTATCAGTGAAAGCGTCTTCAAATTGCTGTTGGAACTCAAAGCTCTTATCAGGATCGTGGGTGTTAATAACATTAATCCTGGGGCTAGATTTGTGTTTAGCTGTTTATATTCTCTTTGGTCTCAGTCTAACTCTTGCAACAACAAAAGAATGATTCATATCACAGTCAGTACTGTGGTAACTTCGAGTTAATGATGTTTTGTTCGGATGTTGTCTCCGTGTGATGATGAGGTCCAGCTGATGCCAATGGCCGAATCTTGGATGTTTCCATGTGACCTTATGCAGCTCTTTTGTTTTAAAGAAGGAGTTTGTAATACATAGGTCATTTCTGGCACAATGCTCTAACTGCCTTTGCCCGTTTTCATCCATGAGACTGATGTTGTATTTTCCAAGGCACACTGGCCATGAACTTGAGTCCTTGCCCACACGAGCATTGAAATCACCGAGCATATAAATGTATTCAGATTTTGAACTGCCTTGATCACAGAGTCTAGCTCCTTATAGAACGAATCCTTCACATCATCAGAGGAAGCAAGTGTCGGTGCATATGCAGTGATAATGGTGGCAAAACCATAAGAGGTTGCCAAGCGCAAGGACAATAGTCTTTCATTACCTCCAGCTGGAATTTCAAGGTTCTTATGTTCCAGGTTGCAAGCCGTAGCTTGAGGTTTCTATTTTTATTTTTATTAATGCCTTGTGCATTGGTTTAACAGCCTGCGATTTAGATTTAGTCCTAGCTCCAAGCACCCATTGAAGCAGGCAGGCTGTGTCGGATCAGCACCCAATTGGCCAGGGCTGCCCAGCTTGAGGCGGGCGGTAGCTGATCAGTGTCTCCCACCATCAGAGGCAACCCGTGGCGTCCTATGTCTACGCCAATTGACAGGGACTTATAACCCGTAACTGCTACTTCTCGCTTTGATTCCGAGACCGGTTTAGACTAGGGATGGAGTTATTGCATGGCACAAACCCTGGGCTAAAATATAGAGACCATGTGTTGCCCATGCAGCATGATCCCTCTTTCGGCCTGCCTAGTTCACTCCAGAGGAATAGTAACACAAATACACGTGGAACAAGACAAGCTGCAGAAGCTGCCGGATCAGCAAAGCAATGCTCTAACTGTCCGCCTATCGGAGCTTCGATCCTAGACCAGCTGCCAACTAAGGCTTAGGTCTGGTCTGCCCTACCATGACATTTTGTCTTTAGGTTGCATTTCTTCGCACCCGGACAAGACTTGTACCCTCCCAATTGCGCTCTTTCACCAGAAGCCGTTGGCACAATGTGGGGTGTCGGGTTTGGTAAGTGCCGCCCAACATTCGGCGCTGACAGAAAGCAGATAGTACAGTAACTCTGTCATATCTGACAAAGACTTGACACACACACACACACACACACACACACACACACACACACACATATATATATATATATATATATATATATATATATATATATATATATATATATATATCAACATAGTGAAGTATAATATACAACACATGCATTTATTTAGACTTTGAAGTCAAGTCTCTCTGCCCACCTGTTTTTGCAGCATGTGATAATTCTGAAGATGACTTAGAAATGTCATGAGTAATCCTAGTTCAGGTTTGTGTTACTTAACAACATTTTAAATGCAGGTCGTATAAGTGAAACGTTATTCTTAGTATAGGCTTAACTCTACCAAGAACCATTCAAGTATATCTCCTTGTATATGAAAAATATTTCCATATTTAATGTCTCTGTATGTTAAACTTATGTACTAGTATTTGGGGATTCTATATGCAAAGTTTCTTTATTTGAAGATACTTCTAAATGTTAAGTCCCAATATGTGAGGGTTCTTCTATAAGCATGGAGGAATATCAGCAACAGAGTTGATCAAGAAAATCAAAGACCGAGATCTGTGGAGAGTCATGAACGCCTACGCCAGCCGCATGACACTTGATGATGATGACGTCTATAACAAGCAAAGAAGATACTTCTGTATGTAAAGTTTCTATAATTTAAGATTCTTCTATACGCTAATCACATTATATATATATAACTCAGTATGTGAAGATACTTTAATAGGTAAGACAGTATGTGAAGATACCTATGTAAAGAAATCACACTATAGGAAGATACTTCTATATGCAAATCACAGTATGGGATAATACTTTTGTATGGCAATCACTGTATGAGTATGTGAAGATACTTATTTATGCAAATCACAGTATGTGAACATAATTTTAGTTTCAATGTTCCAGTATGTGAAAATACGAGTACTTATATATGCAAAACACAGTATGTGAAGGTACTTATGTATAGAAATCACAGTGCGTGGCAATACTTCCATATTCAATGTATGTGAAAATCCGTCTATATGCAAATCACAGTATTGAAGACACATATATATGCAAATCACAGTATGTTAAAATACTGCTATATTCAGTGACAGATAATTGGTGGCGGATAATGCAAAAGATCTACAACAATTGTTGGACTGTGTAGTTACAGAGAGTGCAAAGAAAGGACTCTTCTTGAATATCAAGAAAACAGTAACAATGGCGATATCAAAGAAAAATGTGACTTCCAAATTTGAAATAGAGATAGAAGGGACAATTCTTCATCAAGTGAATAGTGTTAAATACCTAGGGGCATTTATAAAATCAGATGGGAGATGCACAACAGAGATTACGAGCAGCATAGGGCAAGCAAAGGCTGCATTTCAGAATATGAAGAATATCTTATGAAATAAGTCACCATCATTCAATGTAAGAAAGAGAGTGTTGACGTGCTATATAGAACCTGTTTTGCTGTATGGCAGTGAACTTGGAATGTAAATTACCAAATTAGGAAGAACTTGGAAGCAACAGAGATTTGGTTCATGAGACGAATGTTGCGAATTCCTTGGACTGCCAAAGTAACTAACAACGAATGCCTGAAAGAGGATAATGAAACTAGAACATTATATACAGCAATAAGAAAGAGGCAAACAGCATATTTTGGTCATGTGATGAGAAGAGAGGCATTGGAGAACATCGTGACAACTGGAAAGATCGCGGGGAAGAAAGGCAGTGGCAGACCAAGAGAAACGATGCTGGATGGACTGAGACGGTGGTATGGAGGAATGTCAACAGCGGAGGTGATCTACAAAACCAAAAACCTAGAACTGCGAAGAGTCATGAACGCCTACGCCAGCCGGTATGGCACTTGATGATGATTTTCAATGTCCCCGTATGTGAAAATACTTTATATGCACTTGCAAGTATGTGAAAATACTATTATATACACATTACATTATGTGAAGATACTTCTATATGCAAAGTGCCTGTATTTGAAGATACTTCTATATTCAAATTACTATATTCATTGTTGCTCGCCAACACCAAACGACATAGACTATAAGAAGAAGAATCTATATAAAAGTATGGTTTTTATTCTCCAGTGCCTTCTTCCAAGAGGCCTTGGGAGCTACAGGCCAGGAAAAGATACCTGGTCAAATGCAGCCACTTTTGCCTTTGACATTTATGAGGGGTTCCAGAGTAGACAAGAACAATGGCCGCGGCGCTTGATCTCAAGGATGCGTACAACAGAGTTCGATATGATATTTTGATGGCCGCACTGATGGAGAAGGGGGTCAATCCCTGGTTAGTGAACTGGATAGCGGCCGTCCTATATTCTCGTCGGATTGCTCTCCGTCTGGGTGCATGGACCCCAGAGCCACATAATTTAACCCCGGGACTGCCTCAGGGATCCGCAATCTCACCGGTGCTCTTTAACGTGTATACGAGCAAAATTGCAAACCTAGAAGCACCAGGGGTTGGAAGGATACTAACATTTGCAGATGATATTCTTGCATATAGGCAGGGGAGAGATAGGGAGAAAATAGCCCAGGAGCTACAGGCGACAGTAGACAAAGTGATTGACTAGTGCACTGAAATAGGTGCTGTCATCCACCAGGAAAAGGCAGCTGTTTTGTGGTGCTCTCTGGACAACAGGATTGTGAGAGCTGATGTTCCAAGCCTCACGATAGATGGTGGAAGCGACAACAGAGAGAACAAACGGAAGTATCTGGGAATCGCATTTGACAGAAGCCTGTCCTCCAAGGATCAAGTGGAGACGGTTGTGACAAGATCTCAAAAGGGACT
Organism: Cepaea hortensis; assembly: GCA_963921405.1. Classification (NCBI taxonomy): domain Eukaryota; kingdom Metazoa; phylum Mollusca; class Gastropoda; order Stylommatophora; family Helicidae; genus Cepaea; species Cepaea hortensis. The sequence goes on along the minus strand of OY992894.1, from coordinate 73,536,539 downwards.
CAACGCACTTAAAACTATGGCTGCAATGGACATAGAGCAGAGAATGCTTTTCAAACTATACCAGCACTTGATCCTCTCAGCGATTGATTATGGACTAGGACTGCTCACTGTCTCAAAGAGTCAGCTGGTGAGATTGGAGCGCATACAGAACGAGGCTATGCGGGTCATCCTGGGATGCACCAGAGACACCCCAGTAGTGTGTATGCGGTACATCCTTGGTTTGCCGACTGTTGCTGGTAGGCTCAAGGTGATGCAGGCAAAGGCATACCTCAGAGTAGCTGCTGACACAGATCACCCGTTGCATGAGGCGCTGGACGCAGTTAAGGGCCAGCGACTGATAAGAGGGAAATCATGGATGGCTCAGGCGGAGGATACGATCAGACAGGTGTGCCCTTTGGAGAACATTAGGCGAGGAGAGGAGTTGGCCGGAGTGCCAGCGGAGCAGTCTGATTTGTGCAGAGTTATAATCAAATTGAGCCGGGGGTGCAGGGAATGACCAGCAGGGGCCACGGAAGTGGAAATCCAGCAACTAATTCAGGATAAAGCTCGCCCGGGTAATGTGATTATCTACACACATGGTTCGGTGTTGAGAGGTAGTAGAAGTGCCTGGGGTTTCTTGGCAAAGGCTAATGGTCGACGTTTGGTGCAGGAGAGCCTGGCATATGATACCACAACATCTAGCTTAAGAATGGAGATGGAGGCAGTCAGTACAGCTTTCCGCTGGATGGAGAATACCATACACACACACACATCGTGATTGTAACTGACTCAGAAAGCATGCTGAGTAGGGTGGGGACTGGCAAGCTTCGTGCCGAGTGGCTTGCTTTGCTTCGGAAGTCACGGGTGGCAAGCATCGTCTGGATATTTCCTCAGGGGCATGCTGGTGAGTTGAGGAATGAACAGGCAGACAGATTGGCTGACTCTGCAAAACTTGGTGGAGTATTGATGCATGACAAGGCAGACGTGGTTGCGGCCTTGTGGGAGCACGTGTACACCTCGGAGGAGCAAATGGATTACCATGGTCTGGCAAGAATGAGACAACGAGGAGTGACGAGGGGATCTGGCTGACGCTCAACGCTCAGAGGAAAGGCGAAACGCACATATAATAAGATTGCTACTGGTACTATTGGAGGTTGGAACTCTTCGCTGGCTTCTGAGGATGGGGACGGAGCACTTATTGGAATGCCCCGAATGCTGTGATGTCGGTTCCTAAATCAGTCAATCAATCAATCAATCAATCAATCAGTGCCTTGACCAATTTGCCAGCCATTTTATTTTCTGGTATGTTTCAATGAGATGGGATCTTCCTCAGAGCAAGCCTACGTCGTTGGCATATTTGGGACAGTAGATCTTGTAGTTGTGGATTTGAGTATTGTGAAATTAAAACCTGATCAGCTACCGATAAGAACATAGAAATAAAACGTTGTGGATATATAGAGCCAGGGGAAGAAAGAAACAAAAAGCGCGAGACAGACACCAAGTGTACTCGATACAAACACGGGTATGACACAACCAAAGTAGCACACCTAAAACACTATCTCTGGCTTCCCATATCACTGCGCACACGACAGATGTGTATGAGCAAAGTACACAATCCCACTGGGGGGTAACAACAGACACTATAAAAATTAACATTACGCCTAAATATTGCAGTTCTCATCATCATCATCATCATCATCATCATCATCATCATCATCATCATCATCATCATCATCATCATCATCATCATCATCATCATCAACATCATCATCATCATCATCTTCATCATCATCATCATCATCATCATCATCATCATCATCATCATCCTCAAATCTTTCCGGTTGTCACAACATGTTCCTGTATGTGAAAATACTATTATATGCACACGTCAGTATGTGAAAATACTATTTTTTGCGCATCTTTAGATGCGATTTGTCTTCTCATAACGTGGCCAAAAAACGACGACTGCCTCTTTCTAATGTTTGTGATCAGTTAGTTGTCTTTGCGACTCAGCTTCCCTTAAAACATCCTGATTGCTCTTTTTAGCTGTCCAATTAACTTTCAGCATTCTTCTGTAAAACCACATCTCCAAGGCTTTCAGGGATGTTTTCGTCTGTTTACTAATTTAAATATTGAGCACAACCCACTACTGGCAACGCCGATCGCATTCTGGTATGAACCTAAGGCCTACCCACGTCAATATGGAAGCACTATACTCGAGTTTCGCCCTCATTTGAGCTCGTCAGTAGTGCATATCCCTGACCGGATCCGGAAACAGTCCCGGATCACGCCTGTGAAACGGGTGTGTAACCACACGGCACACACTGGACACACCAAATTATCACAACAGAACATCACAACGCTACCCATCGTAGGCTATGCTCAAGATTGCCCAATCGCCGCGACCGACGTCCGTCAATCGATGGGACCCGAACGATCAGGACTTCTCACTGGCAAGGAACACCAGGCCTCCTAAATCCAGTGAGCAATAATCAATTGATTATGTGGTTACTAATTGTCCAGAATTTGCAGCCATATGTTAAAGCTGGTTCTATGTGACATGCACGTTTTATTTTCCTGACTTTCAAGGACAGTGACTTATTAAACAAAACGTTTGTCATTTGATAGAATGCAGTGCATGCTTGTCCTATTCTGCTCTTTATCTCAGTGATGCATCTGCCATCTGATGTTCTCCATGTGCCTAGATATCTTAATTTCTGCATTTGCCCCCAAATGACGTCATGTATTGTAAATGCACATTTAAGCACAATATGTTTCTTTGATATCACCATAACTTCTGTCTTTCTATTATTCAAACTAAGGCCTATTCTTTCACTTTCTACAGCCACTGTATCTATCATTTCCCATGGATCGTTATTAACCTTGGTAACCTTGTCTACCGTAGTTTGCGAATCAGTTCTATTAGGTAATATCAATATTATTGCTGTTTTGATCAGATCTAGTGTTGATTCGATAAAATCAGTTCTTCATTACGTGTTATTGCCTTCCCATTAGGTGACTATGATTCTATTAGGGGATATTTATCTACATTATTGCTGTGTTTTGATAAAATATTCAGTTGATTTAATATGATTAGATCTACATTATTTTGTCTTGCCTTCCCATCGGTGGTTATGATTCTACTAGAGGATATCTACATTATTGCTGTGTATTAATCACGTCTATTGTTGCTTCAATAGGATAAGTTCTACTCTAGATTTTGCTACCACCCAATTATGACTCTATTAGGGTATATATATACATTATTGCTGTGTTTTGATGAAATATACAGTTGATTCAATATGATTAGTTCTATATTAGATTGTGTTGCCATCATATAAGGTGGTTATGATTCTATTAGTGGATATCAACATTACATTATTGCTATGTGTAGATCGGATCAATTGTTGATTGAATATAATTAGTTCTGCCTTCTCAATAGGTGCTGGTATTTTCTGTATGTTTTTGTCATATACATTGTTACTTACAATGTTTCTTTGGTGTTGGAAAACATAATATCAAGTGCAATTAAACAAATTCAGTCAATATATTACCGACGTTTAATGTGTTGGTTTATTGTTTATTATGATTGTTTTAGTTTGGATTAGTTTTAGTTTGGAATAGTTTGTGAGTGATAACGTTCATTGCACCCTGATACCTTCATGAGAGTCTCTTCCCATAGAGCATGTGAGAAGAAGCGCAGCACACTGCACGAATTCCGTGGCATGGGCGAACATTCTAATGTCTGTCTACTAGAATAACACTGTCATACAGTAGATCCTTGGCTTCGCCCTTCTCACCACAGCGTGCCGAAACGACTCGATCTCTTGCCATATCTGCCGCCTCATGTATCCTCACACCAATATTGTCTGCAATATCATGTGTTCATCATAATTATTGTCGGTCTCCCTGGTCGAGGCGTTAGTAGCTTTCTCCGCAACCCCGAATACGCTCGTGGCTGACGTGAAGAATTGGAAGCGGCTCGAGACGCGCCAGTGACTTATGAGAGTATGGAGCCGGTCGCTCAGAAAGCAATGACAAACTACTGAGCGTAATGTTGCCAAGAAATCAACAAACAGCTGAAAGATGCTGATGTTGACAGCGATGTCCTGTAAATTATATGCAAAATATCTAATCATAATTATTAATATTATGATCGTTATATTCACCACCACATCGCCTTCGCCATTGTCACATTCTTAATATTTGTATAAACATATTAGTATTAATTTAAATTAATAATTAATTAAATTAATTAATATAAATATTTAAATAATAATAGATATTATTTACTGATTGCCTGCCGTGAACCACTGTATTGGTTCCATGGAACGAATTTGGCACCCGTACACCACTAGGTTGGTTCCATATAGACAGTGCGTTATTTGTTTCACTTCTCTAATTATTCCGCAATGTTTAGTGCTTCGGTAAATTAAAATGTAGACAGAAAGGTTTCGCAGTGTGAAACAAGCGTTAGCATCCATGTTTGTTTGTTTTTTTAATTAAAGAAAACGAATTTGTTGTGATTCGAAATGATTGTTGTGATTCGAACTTCAAAATGACAACGCCTTCTGGTTCTGGACCTCATATATTTTATTAAAGTTACCGTTTTAAACAATTTTATATTATAGTTATTGTGATTTAAAGGACTTTGTGAAAGATTCTAAAACTAATACCACTTGCAGTAGTCAGTAGTCAGTTTAGATTATTTAGCAGTCATTGAAAACAACACTAAAAGCGAAAGTTCGTCATAATATGTCATAATGTGATGGCACACGTCGAATTATGAATGCACTATTGGGCCACATTTATACCCCTAAATTTCTTTTGCCTATTACAAAGTATTTAAGGAGTATTTAAATAATTAAACTTAAAAGAATAATAATTATAACTAAATAGAAAATTGTGTTTATATTATTCTTCTCAGTACAATCTACCTGGTGAATTCCTGACATTTTCTATTTTGTGTAAAAATTATGTGCTTCAAAATATTATGTTTTAATTGTGTTTTATTGGTGTTATGGATCAGTTCTTGTGATATTATTATATACAGGGGTGTATTTAACATTATTCAGTAAATTTAACTGGATTATCTGCAGTGGAAACAAAATAACACCTTGGTAAGTGAAAATTCGTCATAACTTTCATCGCTTTAATTTAAATTGTTATTACTAAACCTCTCAATATTGTCATAATGTTTCTAACCTATCAATTAATTATTAACACTGTCGTGTTCCCTGTGCAATCTCCTTTACTCTGATATATCATGCAGTATATCTGCTACAATTTTAACAATTTTGACAACATTACTGTCACACACCCCTACTTCCCATTTTCTGCCATGAATTTATGTTTGGTCAGGACCACATTTTTGTTTGGCAGGTAATCAGTTAATATTATTGGTATTTTTATATTACTAATTAATTATGAGTATTTTATAGCTTTATCCTATCATAGTCCATGCCGTGTGGCGTTGGTTATTATGTCATTCCTCAGTCTTCTGTCTCTTGTACTGCCAATCATTTCTGATATCGATATTTCTCCACCCAGTAACGATAAATATGTCTTGCAATGTTTAGTTAAAGAGTTAATTTTAATTAATAATTAATTTAATTAATTAATATAAATATTTAAATAACATTACATATTATTAATATTATTGGTATTTTTATATTACTAATTGTAACGTGCCTGGGTTCATTAACATTGTGCGTGATGGACCTAAGCGAAAGTGGTACTATATAAACAAGCTAACCGGCCCTGAGAAATAATAGACGGAGGTAAAATGAGGCTGGGTGGCAGGTCCCCGGAAAGGGCAAATAAGAAGACAGATGGGGAAGGATGGAGGCAGTGAGTTTAAGGGGGGAGTCGAGGAGGCGTCAGCCCTCTAGTGTGGTTGTGAGGCAGACAGCTTGGGCTGCGGAGTAGTGTTGTATGGAGTCAGGGGACTGGATAGGTTAGTGGAGGCCTAGACGCAGAGTGGGTTGGATGGAGTGAGTTCGGGCCGGGAAGAGTGGCTGGTTAACTGTCGTCGTGGATTAGATTAAGAAGACCTGGAGAAGGCAGTGTTATTTGAGTGTTAGGTTGTGATGAGGATATATTCTGGAATTACTGTTACTGGAGTGATATGTGTTGCCTGTTTCCGTGTTCATTCATCATTAGAGGGATATTCTGTGCAAAAACGCAATCTTGTTCAGTGACTAATAGATGTGTACTACAGTAATGTTGTGGGACATGGGGATAACCCAGCTTACACTCTGCAGTGACATAGAAGGAGCATCAGGATCTAGACAACGACCAATCACATTCTGTTGCAAAAGAGATTGTGACACTAATTAATTATGAGTATTTTATTGCTTTATCCTATCATAGTCCATGCCTTGTGGCATTGGTTATCATGTCATTCCTCTGTCTTCTGTCTCTCGTACTGCCAGTCATTTCTGATATCGATCTTTCTCCATCCAGTAACGATAAATATTTCTTGCTATTTTTAGTTAAAGAGTATTACTAATTTACTACTACAACAACTACTACTACTACTACTACTACTACTACTACTACTACTACTACTACTACTACTACTACTACTACTACTACTACTACTACTACTACTACTACTACTACTACTACTACTACTACTACTACTACTACTACTACTACTACTACTACTACTACTATTACTACTACTACTCCTACAATTACAACAACAACAACAACAACAACAACAACAACTGCAACTACTACTACTACTACTACTACTACTACTACTACTACTACTACTACTACTACTACTACTACTACTACTACTACTACTACAACCACTACTACTGCTACTGCCTACTACTTGTTTTACGACAACAACTACTCTCCTCCTCCTACTACTACTGCTGTTACACCTAAGACAGCCACCTTTACTACTACTACTACTACTACTACTACTACTACTACTACTACTACTACTACTACTACTACTACTACTACTACTACTACTATTACTACTACTACTATTACTACTATTACTATTACTACTACTGCCACTACTACTACTACTGCCACTACTACTATTACTACTATCACTACTACTACTCCTACAACAACAACAACAACAACAACAACAACAACAACAACAACTACTACTACTACTACTACTACTATTACTACTACTACTACTACTACTACTACTACTACTACTACTACTACTACTACTACTACTACTACTACTACTACTACTACTACTACTACTACTAACCGTCAAATATACAATAATTTTTTCTGGAGGAAATACACGCGAAACAGGAGTAGGAATACTATTTGATGTAAAGACAGCTAAATCAATTAGTGCTTATTTGTGTATTTCAGATAGAGTTATTATGATAAAAAACAATGGAAACCAATAGATAGGCTACAAATATATGCACTTACACAAAGCAGTAGTGATGAATAAATAGAACACTTTTATGATGAAGTTGCAATGGCGATGTTTCAAACTAAATCACAAGAAATAAAATTAATACTATGAGATTTCAATGCAAAAGTGGGAAAGGGGAAAGTGAAGGATGTGGTGGGGAATTATGGTTTAGGAGCAAGAAATGAAAGAGGAGGGAAACTAATGGAATTTGCAAACATAAATGACAAGATAATTGGAAACACCCGGTTTAAACACCATAAAAGAAGACTTTATATACAGAAAAGCTCTGATCAGAAAATACTCAACCAAATTGACTATACAATTATGAACAAAAGACATATAAATGTTAAGATAATGACTGGTGCTGAATGTAGTAGTAATAACGTACCACTATGTGGTCAAATAAAAGTAAGATTGAAAAGAGGAAAAAACAAACTTTTTAAGGATACGAGACATAGTAAAGATGTTCTGTAAGTAGATAAAGAAACTCAAGAATAATACAGAGTGATTGTGAAAAATACGTACAATGCAATAGCCACAATACATCAAGCAAGTAAATAAGAGAAACCTAATATCTTAGACAAAATGGATGACTGAAGAAATATTAAAGTTGATGGACAAAAGAAAACAAAATAAAAATGACAAACAAAAGTAGGATCAGATAATCCAAGAAATAAAAGACAAAGTTGTAAAGGTATAAGAAAGGTAGCTAGCTAAACGAGCAAACTACTGAACGTAAAAACTTGCCTAGTACATCAACAGTAGCTGAAAAATGCTTCTGTTGACTGCAACGTCATGCAAGGGATAAGCAACATTAAAAAAAAAAACAAAAAAAAAAAACAAAACAAAGGTACATGAAACTCTTTACTTGTGTCAGGGGATGTTCATTTAGTTGATTTGTTGTTGTTTTGTCTTCTTTAGTTATAGTCATTACCTCTGTTTTACTTGTGTTAATTTTCATGTTATTTACCCTACAAATTTCGTTTATACTATTCATGTGGTCTTGTTGTATTTCATCTTCTGATTTTGCTATTAGTAGGGATGCAGAGGTGTTCCAAGGCACCAGGGCTGGGTTCTTTACTGGCCAAGACCTATTGACGTGTATAACATCACACTGATGTTGGACAACAGGATGTCTTCATCCGACATACATGACTTCATGCTGGAGTTCATAGCCAGCAAACACAAGCAAGCATGCTATTAGTAATTGGTCGTCCGCAAACAGGAGTTCTCTAATGGTGTAATTTGCAGATGGTTCTTCTTCTGTTTGGCTGGTTTCTTTAATATGTTGTCTATATATGTTATGAACAAGAGAGGGGACAGGACACAACCTTGTCGTACTCCAGATCTTATGGTGAAGGGTTCTGAGTGTCCTCCAGTTGCTCTCACTATGCATTCACTGTTGTTGTATAAGCTTCTACATGGGTTTGTTATATGTGTATTCACTCCATATTGTTTAAGGGTTTCCCACAGCTTGTTACTCTATCAAATGCCTTTTCGTGGTCGTCAAAGGCTCAGTAGAGTGTTAAAAATATTAAGGGGAATATTGTCAAGGCCATGGTATTCTGTGATACGTGGCACTGAATACGTTTTTAAAAAATGAAGTATTTGATGTCAATATTCAATAAATGCTGAAATACCTGTCATTAAAAATGCAAATAACTTAGCTATTGATGTTAATGTTTACTGTATGCCAGCTTAAAAAACAAAGTTAGTTGGATGTCCTTTACAGGACGTATCAGTCAATCGCAGCATGTTAAGCTGTTCGTGATTCCTGGGTATGTTTACGTTCAGTAGTTTGCATTGCTTTCTGAACTACTGTCCCATACCATTTCATTAAAAAAAACCAACGTAAGGCGGTCTGGTGCCATTTACCCACAGCTGTATTTCGAAAGCGGGTATGCAGGATTACGAACTTCGTCCGTAACTCATTCGCCACGGAACCGATATATGCCGACATACTTGGCAATAATAAGTCAAATAATTTATTAGGGACGTTCATCTGAAACCCTTTCCAGTGGCTTTATTACAAAAGTATGAAAGAAACATTAACAGGTGTGGTAGAATTAAACAAAGCATTCATTTTGAATGAATTATGCACCGTGGGTCGGTCAGAAGAAGTAGCCGTAAGCATTCAGGCAAGCATCCCGCTGCTTAGGTAGGCTGCGAATGCCGTCCGCAAAAAAAGGATTATGGTTGCTCACTGAACCAAGTGTTTACCTCGTTCATTGCGTCTGCATCTGTGTGAAATCGCTGCCCCCTGAGAGCATTTTTTAGAGGTCCGAACAAATGAAAATCACATAGTGACAAATCAAGACTATAGGCTGGATGTTGCGGAATTTCCCACTTCTTCCTTGCTAATGCTTCCTGCACAATCTATGCGACATGAGGACGAGCATTAGCGTGCAACAAAATCACACGACGAGAAAGTATGCCGGGTCGTTTTTTCTTGATGACCTTTTGCAGTTTATCTAGTGTTTGCAAGTAGTGGGTATAGTTGATGTTGACACCATATTCTTTAAAGTCGGCCAACAATAGCCATTCATGGTAAGAAAAATGCGCTTAGCATAACCTTACCAACGGACACCTGTAACATTTTTTTTGGCTTTTGGTGATGTAGCATGTTTCCATTGCATGTTCTCTCTTTTGCTGCTCGGCTCTAAGTGGTTAGACCATGATTCTTCGCCTGATACTATGCGGAAGAGAAATGCATCACCCTGCATCTGTAATGCAGCAAGTGGTTCAAACACCATCCCATGCATTCGTCTTTTTGGTGGTCGCTCAACATCCGTGGTACCCACTGTGAACCGATATTGCAGTTTCGTACGAACGACCTTTTGAATTGTCCCAATTGACACATCAACTTCTTTCGCTAACGAACACATGTTTCGACAACGGTTCATCCGTACTACTGCATCAATTTTGGCGATGGGTTTTTCTATTGCAATAAAATGCGCTTGACCCGGCCGTCGAAGATCTGTCGTGAACTGACGTCCTTTCCGAAACATTCATGCCCAGTCTGTCACTGTTGTCGTCAAATACATTTGTTAACTTACACTGCCTGCATTCTTCGATGAATGTCCACTGGTCGACATCCTTCAAATGAAAGAAACTGAATCACCGCTCTTTGAGCTTCTTTGAACTGAGTTTGGATCAACCAAGCCATTTTCTCAACGGTCTGAAACAGATCCTATGCATCATGGGACGATAAGGACGTGCTCTTTTATTCATTGGTCAGTACTTATCACATGACTATGACATGATCATGTTCAACGTATGCAATTACGCGCGGTGCGGCACGAACATTGTATTCATTTTCACATGAACGCCCCTTATAGTTATTGATGTTAATGTTCATCGTATGCTGAAATAATTGATATGGAATTAATCAAAAAAATTAGGTGACTGTTGTCAATATTCATCTTATGCTGTGATACTTCGTACATAATGAGTAAAGAAAATGTGTTACTTTTTTAAAAATTTTCTTCATCTGCAGGAATGCTTAGTTTAAATGTGTTAACAAGGTAGTAATCACTGTCAATGTTCACCGCTAACAGAGATACTTTGGTGTAGGGTGAATGAAGCAAGATTGTTATTGTTTTCAATGTTCTGAATATGTCTAACATGTAGTGATTATTACGAATGGTCACCGTAGGCCTATCTTGTGATGCTTGGTACAGAATGAGCAAAAATTAAGTTTAGTGCTTGTTGTTAATGTCCACTGATTGTAGAAATACTTATTTTGAATGAGTCAAAGAACATAAAAATTGTTGGTAATATTCACCGTATGTTGACATTCGTTGTCATCGATTGATAAAAACAATAAAAATAAAAATTAGTGAATGTTTTTAATGTTCACTGTATGCTGCAATGTGTTGGCATAGAACGAGTCAAGTATTTAGTGATTGTTGTTAATGGTTTCAGTGTGCTGCTATACGTTGGCAGATCATGAGTCAAATAGTTAGTGATTGTTGTTAATGGTTACCTTCCATCCATCCATCATGTGCCATGCCGGAAAGCGTATGAGGTCATGACTCGCCATTTCACTCGATCACCAGAGTCATGGATCAGCGCAGTATTCTTGTCTCGACCATGCCATGTGGCTAAGCCATCCAGGTATTTACTTCTGTGTCTTCCCCTTGGTCTGTTCCCTTCGGTCTTGCCAGTTGTCACCAAGTTCTCCAATTCATTTCTACTTATAACATGCCCAAAAAATGTTGACTGTCTACGTCTAATTTCCCTAATCAGTTTACGATTTTCATTTGTTTCCTGTAGTACTTGGCCATTAGTTTTTCTGTCTGTCCATGGTATTCTTTGCATTATCTTCAGAAACCACATTTCTACAGCCATCAGATATTTTTCAGCTTGACTGCTCATTGTCCAAGTTTCACATCCATACAAAAGTACAGGCTCTATGCAGCACCTCAACACTCTTTTTCTAGTTTCCATTGACATCTTTTTATTGGTCAGTATGTTTTTCATCTTGATAAAGGCTATTTTCGCCATGGCGATTCTTGTTCTATTCTCATCAAAGCATCTCCCATCAGATGTTATGACTGTTCCGAGATAACTGTACCGATTCACTTGTTCAAGAATATTCCAATTTACTTGTATATTACATTGCGGTATTTCTTTCTTCCCAGTGACGACCATAATCTGTGTCTTTTTACAATTTAATTAGACGCGTTAAAAAATAAATTGTGATTGTTGTTAATCTTCACCGTGTGCTGAGATACTTTTAGTATAGGATGAATCAAAAACATGTATGAATATTCTCAGTGCTCATTGTAACGTGTATTGTGTAAGAACGTGAAAACATAAAATGGTGCTCTATAATTATTCATCATATTGTGCGTCGCTACTTCTACAACGAATCATTAAAATTAAACGATTAGTGTTAATTCTAAACGCATAGTGGGTTGCTCCGTATAGTATGAAACCTGTGTTAAAATGTGAAATGTTACTCTGGCGTCCGATATGTTACAGATGTTAAAAGTAGCGAGCGAAGGCGCGAAACAATTCAAAGGCTCGCGGAAACGGTTGAAGAGATTGAAATTAGCTTGATTAACACAGACGTCAAAGAAAGATGTTCCGTTTCTCACCACGGTTTCAACATTCTAAAAACCATCCATAATGCCGGAGCACTCCAGACATAAGGCGTATTCCTTGTCGTTTTATGTCTGAGTGAGGATGTTAATTAGCCATACAGTGTTTCTATCTCACGGCTGCAAGGTAGGGGTAAGAAGCCAAGAAAACATCATTTATACTTCATGCAAAAGCCAACAGATTACACATATGTAATTAAGGTTAACGGGGCCAGCAGATTTCAAAACAGGACTATTTTCCTTAGGTTTTCTGATGTGATGTTTTTCCTCTCTGTATAAAGCCTACATTTTATAATCCTATCAGTTTTAAGTACAGAATCCTCTACGGATGCAGTAAAAGAACGAGATGGCTGTTCTTTTCCATTCTTTCTTCTTTAATATGTTTTTTTTTTTTTAAAAAAGCTCCTTCATAGATGTTAAAGGAGCGGGTATCGTTTGATATAATATTTGTTGCATGATGTTAGAAAAACTGTTCCTTTCTAGATTGACGGAAACGTGTTTCTAATGTTTGGATTTAATTCTTATTTGTTTTGTAATTATTTTCGTTTTCCCTTGAAAGATTATTTTTCGGTTCGCAATTATTTCTGTTCCATTTGATAGTTATTTATTTTTTGTTTGTTAAGAAATACTTTATATTTTGTTTTGTAGTAATTTCTTTATTGTTAGGTAGATATGTTAATGCATAGCACATTGAAATGGTGAAAACAATGGCTCGAGTTTACGATTTTCATGTTTCACAATTATGTTGAGAATGTCTAACCAAGGGTTATTTGAAATCACGTATATATACATATATACACAATATGCACACATAAAACACACACGCGCGCATGCACGCAATGCCTACGCGAACAATAAATCGTATTTTAGGACACGTTGGTTCTTAAACAAGGCTCTATGTGGCAGTAATGAGGATCGAAAAAAGTTTGCTAATGCGCAACAGCTATTACAAAATGGCTGCCCCCATTTACTACTTGCACAGTGGAAGGTGAACGAGATGCTATCCGTTTATTATGATGAGAGTGTAAAATCTTGTGAAGTCTACAGAAGAATGATGGTTCAATATGGAGACAGTTGTTTGAATTAGAGGAGAAAAATTGCAAAATATAAGGCAAAATGCCATTGATGAACCGCGTAGTGAGAGACCTGCAAATATGGCAACTGCAACAATGGAGCGGAAGATAGGCCATCTAGTCCATTACAACAGTCTACTCACTATTGATCAAATAGCTGTGGATTTCTACATGAGTCTTAGTACACAGTTGTCCATGATGATCTTGGTTATAGGAAAGTGTGTAGCAGATGGGTCCAAAGACAGCTTTCTGATGATCACAGACGTGCACGGCAGGCGATGTGTCAGGAGTATGTGGACAGTCTTGCTCGAGAAAGTGATACATTTCTCCATCAAATTGTGACAGAAGACGAGTCCTGAGTGTATCATTACGAAACAGAGAGTAAGAGGCGAAAGGTGTTATTGTAGTTGTTATTGTTGCTACTGCTACTGTTTTTGTTGTTGTCGGCTAATGTTGTTATTGATGTTGCGATTGTTGCTTTGTGTTTGGTATTGTTCCTGCTGATTTTGTTGTTATTTTTGTTGCTTCGTTTGCTGTTTTTGTTGATGTTGTTGTTGTGTTTATTTATGCTGTTGTTGCTAGTATTGTTGTTGCTGCTGGTGTTATATTGTTATTTATATTCTTCTTGCTTTTATGTTGCTTTAGTGTGTGTGCTGTTTTTGTTGAATTGGTTGACGTGATTGTTTTGTTTGTGTTTGTGTAATTTTATTATTGTGGCTGATATTACTGTTGCTGTTGCTGCTGATGCTGCTGATATTGTTGTCTCTCCATGGTAGCCTATGATGACCACATAGTCATCTAACAGTTCTTGACTGATTTCGAAAGTGAACAGTGAATACTCTTTTAGGTTGGTTAGTTTCACTTGAATATCTTATAGGTTGTTATGGGTAGTCGTCTTATGTTTATGATTGTAGGGCCTATTCTGTCAGCTTTCAATGATCTGGAATAACTGTAGGGACATCTCCCCGATATGAGGCATTCTTGAAGAAACTGTAATCTACGAACCTGCAATCGGATTTTATATTTCAGCTTCAATAATCCATCCAGCTTGGAGAGAACAATAATGAAGGGATATATGCAGTGAGAAAAAGCGTTCTTAATAGCTAAATTTAGCTAATCCTGATGTACGTAACTGACACATGGATAGTTAAAAGAAGTAACGACAGCAGCAGGAAATAACAATAGAAAATACAATAACATAAATCAATTAGGTATGTGTCCCTGTCGTGACTTCCTTTAAAGTGTCGTCCCTGGAGTGAGGAGAGTCAACACCCACATTATAATTTTTCTTCCCTAGCAATATCCTGGAGAATCCACCAGCTTCCGTCCAACACACTCCATCAGCCCGTGGACACCTTTCCTATCACTCTCTCACTGTCGTTCTATGCCCCCTCTCATACTTCCCCAACGCAACATATTCAACAACTCTTGCTTCTAAAAATTAATACAGATTAATTTATTAAAAGAAAAGTGTAACGTATATGAGACGTGTATGCGAAGAAAATGTGTGATGTGTTCTATAATGTGTGTAGGATCGGACTCTCAGATAATAGCATAGTCAGTTCATCCTTGCAAGGACACACCACAGCACGTTAAGTCAGAACAAGTCCACCTCACCCGGTACTGTATCTCTCCTGCCGGACACCGACTGTCATCTGTAGCTACCTGGTAATCCATCTTCCTGATCATCCGAAATAGATACTGTTTGTAAATTACAGCTGATCATGGACCGGTTGCCCAATGCAAATAATTTCCTATCGTTCTTAAAGAATTCACAAATCCTTTGTAGTGAGAATTTAGGTATCAATGTTCTTGTTATTATAGTTGAACCTAACTAGTGTCTATCTAGGTTCAGGTATCATGTCTTTTGAACTATTTCACTATAATATATCACACCATGTGACTATTATATTTATGTTCTTGTTTAGGTACCAATGTTCTTATGCTGTGTTGCATTAACAATCATCACCCATCTTAGGTGAACCATCTTTCTTCTCGGACGTTATTCCTTTTTTTGTAAGAAACATTTTTGTGTCCAACTGGTGTTTTGTTTACTTTGACGTTGCACTTTATCAAACCCAGTGTTGAACTTCCTTGTACTGGTATGGAACCTGTGAGAAAAACAATACATCTGGTGATAGTACTAGTCACTGATCCTACCGACTGAGTGTAAGTTTATTGCCTTGCTCAGTTATTTTATAGCTAACTTAACTCAGTCATAGAGCATATTAGCTCCTCACCTACGTCCGAATCAGGCGATGACAAGGAAAGACCCATAAACAGAGTGCACAACTTCAGTGGGCAACCCATTGAAAGATCCCCCCATTGGACACTTTCTCCATCTAAAATCTCTCCAATTATCACCCCTCTATCCTATTCATCCTAGCAGAGCCAATCAACACTTCACTAATCTATGTAGTTTTCCACTAACAGTGCTAATCACCACACTCTAGTTTTAACAAGGCTACCGCCTATATTAATTAGGCCTAAATAGACTATATTGACTACCTTATGCAAAACTGCCTCATTCCGGGATGGCTGCTACACTTTGCCATAACGACACATGCTAGTTAATATTAAATTAATCTAACACTGTAGAGCTCTCCCAGAAACACGTCCATCATAATCCACGGTTTTGGTCAACACTGTTTCTCCCAATCATGGTTTATGGCAAAACCTAAAATTGGTCACGTGACGGTATTCATTATGTCCACACAGGTGTTATTTGGACATATCATCCATTGTCAAGAATCTATCCTCCCTGGCTTAGTCACTGTCAGAGTTGTCATCACTTGTTTTGACATCCCCAACAAGCTAGCGAGTTACTGTATGATCCCAACAACAGTTATCAATAGCAATCTGCCAATCTGCGTGATGTCCGGAAACTCTAATTGACAGACGGACTGTTTTCTTCCGAGCTGAGTACTTCCGCTCTCAATCCAACCTGTTTATAAACTATCAAAGTGGTGTATTGAGTCATCTCACTCACTTCCCCTACACATCTGCAGCTGTTAACTTTGCCCGACCTGTGATGGTTGACATCCGATTTCAACCAGGATCCGACGGGTTCCATCTGTATTCGAATGTTGACAAACTGTCAAAACGATGCAGGGACCCGTCTCACTCACCACCGAGTGTTCCCAATCCGTCGACCAGATGTAAACACGTGCAGTTACATTTTCTGGATTTGTTGAAACAACCTTTGGCCTCGAACATGCCGCTAATTCAGAACGCCTTTTATTCTCATCACTGGTTAAATCACGTTGGTCTATTATGTGACAGTCCCTCATGCGAAAATGGAGAGATAATTAACACAGACATAGTGTACATATCTTACAACGAACTCCTATACGACAAATGTGAATCGCGGAGATTTAAAGGGGGGAGGGTGTAGGGGGGTATCAATGATGAAAAAACAAAATAAGGTAACATAAGTTATACCGCGGCACAGCGAATCGACGTTTTGGATCATACAAATCTTCATCGGGAAAAACACAAACATATCTTTAAAAAAAAAACACATGAAATTAGAACATTTAATAACATGAACTCAAAAATAAAAAGTATAGGTATGACCCGTTGCTAGGCCATTACGCATACTTCGATACTAGGATAGCGGCGCAGAAGTTCAGTTTGAAAGGTACCAGCCATATAAGAAAGCATTGAACAAGGCTAGTTAGCAGACTGGTGAGAAATATGTGGAAACGGCTGTTGTATGCAAACGAACGAACGAACAAACTTTATTTTCAAAGGGTTAAGACTTTGGGCACGCAGGCCCGTCTAACATTCAGCCCTTCTATCACTCTCTTTCATACATTATTTCATTCGTACATTTTTCAAGGCTAACAGAGAACAGCAACAATATAAAAGATATGCATTATAAAGGCATGAACAAAAGGCGAACATCAATACTACACGACTCAGTAATATTAGATAATGGTCTGACGCTTATTATTAGCTATGTGGAATATACAAGAATAATGAGAATACCATGATCAATAAAATTGTTTAATGAAGACATTTTGCACGACGTAACTACCAAAGAGGACTTGTAACTCTCATTAGAAGTAGACAATCCACTTTCTTTGGAAACGTTATGAAAAGAAGAATTTGGAAGTACATCGTTGCAACGAGAAAGTTGGATGTGGGGGGAGACAGGAAGAGACCTAGTGAAAAATTGCTTGACAGTTTGACATCATGGCAGGAAGAACATCAGCATCAGAAATGACTGGCAGCACACGATATGGAGCTCTGTGGACTGACATGACGACCAATCCCACACTGCATGGATCAGAAAGATCTGGGCTACTGAAGACACTGTAAGTGGCAGCGCTAAAGGTATTTCCTTAGCAGATACTGTGTTGAGGTATGAAGTGTTAGCTCTTTACATATTCCCGGCGATGGCATATGAGATGAGGCAATACCCTTCTTCGCCACATTTATAAATGGAGTTGTATACATTGTGGTAATTTGTAAGTCACTTGTAGTGACTCACCGTATACAGTACTAATAATTAATAATCAGTTCCATAGGCGGATGCAGATTTGAAGCAACAGGACATCACATATATTAGGTCACACTTTGAAGCACTTTTCCTCCTTCATCTTACAGACGTCCCAGTACTCAACATCCCAATTTCCGTTTGCACCAGAGCCACGTGTGCGTGCATTTTAACATCCCTTCCTAAAGTGAGAACTGCACCTGGATATCCGCCCCCTTGTCAGTCACATTATGAAATAGAAAATGACGCCTCCATATCTACAGAAAAACACTAAATACGTTACATCGTTCCACAGTTTGACCTCGTATACATGAAGAAAACTAGCTCATGCACGGTATCGTGCCTGGGAAACTAAAACAATTTGGTCATAAATATTGAGCTCAACCCACTACTGGCAACGCTGATCGTATTCTGGTATGAAACTAAGGCTTATCCACGTCAAAATGGAAGCACTAGACTCAAGTTTCGCTCTCGTTTGAGCTGGTCAGTAGTGTATATCCTTGACCGGATCCGGAACCCCCCCCCCCCCCCCCGATCACTGGCGTGTGAAGCGTGTGTGTAACCATTAGACCACGCGGCACACGCTGGACACGGCCAAATTATTACAACGTCACCCATCGTAGGCTGTAGCTCAAGATTTGCCCGATCGCCGCAATCTATGTGAACCCGAACGATCAGGTCTTCTCACTGGCAAGGCAAGAATATGCACCGAAATCACTGCACGCAGGACATTCCCATATGTGCTTGTCCCCTCGTTCAGCAGCCAGCGAAGAGTCATACTACTAATCATTCTCACCGCTATCTGATTTAAAGTTATCCTAGTCTCCCCTCTCAGTTTTGAGATTCTTCCAGAACCCCTACCGATCCCCAGCAATTTCATTCTTTCCACATACGGGTTCTCAATATGTTTCCCCGCCTTCTCCATCTCGTCCCACAAACGCATGACCACCTCCCCCTTTTCCATAGGCAATCTACCACCAAGAGGTGCATTCTTTGCCAGCCTATCAGCCTGTTCGTTCCTCCGCACCCCCGCATGGCCCGGGCAAAATATCCAGTCAGTTCTCACAGTCTGTGACCTCTGATGCGACGATAGCCTTTCCACACGAAACATTCCTTTCTCCACCTTACTAAGCATACTCTTTGAATATAATGTGTGTTGCAATAGCCTCCTCTAACCAACGGAATGCCGCTATTACTGCTTCCACCTCCATTCTCATGCTGGAGGTCGTAGTCTCATATGACAGACTATCTTTTATCAAGACTCGTCCATTAGCCTTTGCAATGAAACCCCAACCACTACGTCTACTTCTCACCACTGACCCTCCGTGTAGATGACTATGTCACCTTGATGGGTGTTACTCTGCATCAGTTGTTGCACTTCAAACACTGTGCGGCCCGCTGCCCATTCTCTGCGCTCACGACCCAGTGTTACTATTACATTGTGCCAGTCCGTCATGTCTTCCGGAACTTCAACCCACTCTTGTTCACGATTGATGGTCTCCAGATGACACATCTGACGGATAGATATTTCTGCATGTGCCATCCAGGACCTGCCTCGTCTTAGTCTATGACCCCTGACAATACCCATGGCTTCATGCAGAGGGTGATCACTATCTGCAGGAACCCTCGGGTACCATTTGGCCTGAAGGACCCTATGCCTATCCGTCATTATTGTAGCGCCAGGATATGTTTCATGCTCATAATTGATGTGTCCTTTATGCATCCCATTATTACCCACATGGCAGCATTCTGTATGCGCTCCAACTTTTCAAGCTGTCTCTTTGATAATGTCAGTAGCCACAAACCATACTCAATGACAGAAATTATTAACTGCTGAAACAGCCTGTAAAGAATCTTCTGATCCACCCCGGTTGCTGCCATCGCCCTCAATGCATTAAGTCCCATACCAGCCTTCACCACCAAAGCCTCCACATGATCCTTGAAAGACAAACACCTGTCAAAGGTGATACCCAAGTACTTCAATTTACTCTCTCTACAAAGAGGACATCCATTCAACATAATACCTGGGACATCTGCTTTATTATCCAGGGAGTGCCACACAGCTGATGCCTTGTCTGAGTTTATAACGGCCCCTACGTCCCTGCACGACGCTGTCACCCTGTTACTGCCACCAGTAAGTCTTCCGCCAAACTGGCCCTGTCTCTGCCCTGTCTGTGCACCATCACATCATCTGCAAATGTCAAGATTCTACCCACACCTGGTGTCTCAATAGCTGCGATTTTGCGGATGTAGACATTAAAGAGCGCCTGCGATATGGCAGATTCCTGTGGCAACCCAGGTGTAATAGAAAAGGGGTAAAAAGTCCAGGAACTCATGCGCAGTGCAAGCTTACGCTCATAGATGACCGCCGCAACCCATCTAACAAGGCAAGGGCAGACCGCCATGAGCAATAGTGTGTATATCAACCGATCATACCTGACCCTGTTATACGCATCCTCCAGGTCAAGAGCTACCGCCACTGTCTCCTGTTTATCCTGGAAGCCCTCGTAGACATCAAATGTAAAAGTTGCAGCATTAGCTCAGGTGTCCTTCCCAGGCCGGTAACTCCCGAGTCCTTGGGGAAGCAGATTACGACTTTCCAAATGTCCCTGGAGCCTGCGTGCTACTATCTTTTCAAAGAATTTGCCATTCTTGTTTTGCAGGGTTATGATTCGGTATCCATTACGTCTGGAGTGATCCTTACCTGGCTTTTGGAGTGGGACCAGGTAGCTTTGCAGCCAATCGTGGGGTATTTCTGCTGTATTGATGCTTAGGTTGAAACAAAGAGCCATCTTCTCCATGTCCCCACCATTCATGTTACTCATATGGGTGTACCTCACCACATCCGGGCCTTTAGTCCACTTCAGTACTCGTCTAATACCCTTCACCGTAATCTCACAGTCTTCCTTCCTAGTGACCCGTAACAAGTCTTCTTTGACCATATCTCTAATAGCTCTATCTTGCTGATCCGTCTGTGTTAAAAATTCTGCAAGAAAAGCCTCCCCTTTGTCTTTGTCAGTTGTTATAGGTGTGGGATGTGGATTTTAATCTAAGAGAATATTTTGTTAAAAGTGTCTAGGTGATTTAGGTTTGATTCTCTGGTCACTGCTAGAATGCAAGGTGATCATGGAATTCTACCATAAACACAAGAAGGAAAATACTTCACTCCTGTTCATAACTGTATTTATGATTACTTCTCCATTCCCACTTATCACCTTATAAATTTCCTAGGATATTGATTGTTTACAACATATAAAACAACCGCGGTTGAACAACCATCAACACTGGACTTGACGTAAACATCAACAATTTTGGACACACAGTTCAGGCATTAAATCAAGATCTGTAGTAACATACATGAAATTGTAATGGCCACATTGAATTTCCAGAACAGGCATGGTAATGATTTTCAATATGAAAAAAAAAAACACATTACCGACATTGACCCCAGAAAAAACCAATGTTATAACAAACAACACAACAACCACTAATTGGTTCTACATCTTTGACCCACTGTACATCAGTAAAGTAAACAATGGTCTAAGTTCATCAAACCCAACAAATAAACAATTGGATCTGACACCAGTTACAATTCTCATATTTAAAAAAATAATGAGATGGTGCCAGAGTACTCAACCAAAACAACAACCACCTGTTGATTCTACCATTCACTGAAAAAAGCTACTGACCTTACACATCCATGGCATGAAAAAAACAAAACACATATGGAAGCATCCTAGTACTAATAATTAAACTAATTATTTAATTACTATCTTTTTCCTTAGGTGTTGCGGTTGGTTATTCTTCTACAGTGTGAAGCAGATAATGTCCATATTTATCTGGGGCAGAAATAAATGTACTCACAGTCATGTTCTCCTTACATTATTAGAGCAGCTTCACCAAGTCTTCACAAACATATGGATGAACGAGACCATGCCACAAGATTTTAAGGATGCGTCAATAGTACACCTTTACAAACGTAAAGGAAACCGCCAATCCTGTGACAACCACCGAGGCATCTCCTTGCTTTCAATTGCAGGGAAGATACTCGCCAGAATTCTTCTCAATCGCCTCACAGCCCATCTCGATCAAGGTCTTCTTCCTGAGAGTCAATGTGGCTTCAGAAAAGAACGTGGAACTGTTGACATGATTTTCGCTGCAAGGCAGCTGCAAGAGAAATGTCAGGAACAGAACTGCGAAATGTTCTCCACTTCCATTGACCTTACCAAGGCTTTTGATACAGTCAGCAGAGATGGATTGTGGAAGATTATGGCAAAATATGGCTGTCCACGAAAGTTTGTCCAAATAGTGCGGCTATTTCATGACGGCATGCAGGCAAGAGTACAGGAAAATGGTGAACTGTCTGAACCCTTTCCTGTCACCAATGGAGTGAAGCAAGGATGTGTCCTGGCACCAACACTGTTCAGCCTCATGTTTTCAGCCATGCTGATGAATGCCTTCGAGAACGACGACATTGGAATAGACATCAACTACCGTATGGATGGAAATTATTCAATCTCAGAAGGCTGAAAGCTAAAACCAAAATTGACAGCGGCACCGTCAGAGAGCTCCTGTTTGCTGATGATTGCGATCTATACGCCAACTCAGAGGCGGACATGCAACATAATGTTTCAGCTTTCTCACATGCCTGTGCCAAATTTGGGCTCAATATCAACTTGGAGAAGACTGTAGTTATGTACCAGCCAGCTCCAGGGAATAATCACACTGTGCCGAATATCAAAGTGAATGATCATAGACTAAGTGTTGTGGACAAATTCACCTATCTTGGCAGCACTGTGTCACAAGCTGCCACAATCGATGACGAAGTGAATGCAAGAATCTCCAAGGCCAGTGCAGCCTTTGGCAGACTGTACAAGAATGTATGGGACAGAACTGGAATAAGCCTGCAAACAAGGCTAAAAGTCTACAAAGCAGTTGTATTATCCACACTGCTATATGCTTGTGAAACCTGGACTGTTTATCAGCGACACGCTAGGAAATTAAACCACTTCCACACAGTCTGCCTAAGGAAGCTACTGAAGATTAAATGGCAAGACAAGATTCCAGACACTGAAGTCCTAGAAAGAGCATCCATGCCCAGTATCCACACTCTACTGATGAAGAATCAGATTCGCTGGGCTGGTCACTTGACCCGCATGCCAGATCACAGGCTCCCTAAACGAATTTTCTACAGCGAACTGCGTTGTGGTAAACGCTCCCAAGGTGGCCAGAGGAAACGTTTTAAAGACACTCTGAAAATTTCACTGAATGCTTTTGGAATTCATCATGACACCTGGGAGGCTGCAGCCAGAGACCGAAATTCGTGGCGTGCATCATTGCACAAAGGTGCAGTCATATGTGAGGCAACCAGGACTGCAAGAGCTGTGAAGAAAAGGCAGGACAGAAAAACCACTGCAGGAAATCCTCCTCCAGAGACGTCAAGCATTCTTTGCCCACATTGTCAAAGAACATTTCGAGCCAAAATAGGCCTTATCAGCCATCTTAGAACCCACGGCTCCACACCTTCAACCCCACTGGATGAAATGAATGGTCATCATCATTCTTGATGGACAAACAACAACATTATGTTCACTGAAGATGGCTGGTGAATATTTATAATCCATAATCCAAGAATAGAATTATACACAAGCACATATCCCCTCCGTGGGGCTGAATTCCAGAATACTCTGTTGCCAGTGGGCTCTGTGTTCCAATTGAAATTGATGCCTAGGTCTGTCATAATTTCAGGAGATGCAACTTAAGCACTTGCAGAAGGTTCTTCCCTATATCATCTTATCGATGAAAAAGATGACGACTGTCCAACAGCTCAGTTTATGTTAACCGTTTCCCAATTTAGATCAAAAGGCTTTATCACACACCCGGTTCATGTTGATAGGCCATCCCACACTTGGTGATTGGGCAATTAGGCCGACATCGAACCAGCATAGAGTTCTGATTCATTCAATTTCAGTGTAGAACATACAATGATGAGTCATTCATTTGGTTCATCTGGAATTATGTCCAGGATTGATCTGCTGAAGGCATGGAACTGAAGAATATTAAATCCAACACACCAACTGGGAGTCGCACAACAATCAGATGATTTGTGTTGTTGCATGCGTAGAGGCATTTACTCCGCCAGCTTCTTTCGTATGGCCTTCTGATGGTGTTTCAGTTCAGAGATCTCGAGTGGATCTGGCTGCTTTCAGAGTGTTGTAGATTTAAACCTTGAGGTAATCTGGTTTCTTAGTTGTTATTCAGTTGGTACCTTGGTTGTACTGGCTTATGTTGTTTCAGTGTCTCTTCCCATTTGTTTGAGTTGGTGTTCAATCTAGAACTTGGTGTTGAGTCTGCCGCTGTATGACTGATTGAAGGATTTTTCAATCCTGAACAGGAAACTGGGAATGTCCCATGGTTTCGTTGACCTCGCGGATTGATGGCGTACCAGGCGGTATCTCTCAGACGTAAAAGTAGACGATACTCTGTTGTCGGTGTATTTTGAATATCCATTTATCTTGATGGACAATTAAATACAGAGATCAATCTTGGATATCTTGACAGAAGTAGGACTATCAATCGCTGAGTGTCTCTCTTCAACAAGTCTTTCGCTGGCTAAACAGCGGATAAGTGTAGCAGTCAACGTTGATGTTTTTCTAGATCCAGACCATGGTTAGGACAGGTTGCCATTTATCACCTCTTCCGGCTGTTGACCCAGTTTCCGGGTTAGTGAAATGACCAAAAAACCACCACTCGCTACTGTATAGAAATGGATGACAAAGAATACAACACTGGCATTAACCTACTGTGGTATGGTAAAATGTTGACAACACAATTACAAACAACAAAAGAAGCAGAAAGGAGTGGGTTTCCACGTTCCACTGTCTCTCGTCGCTTTGTTTTGAGCTATTCTAGCTCTTATTTAGAGTAAGGTATTTTCTCACTACATATTATTTTCTATGTTCTTACTGGGACTATTAGATGAGTGAAGCAATTCTTTCCATCCAAACATGTTGATATGGCCTCTCTCGTACTTGAAGAGAATAACCTATACATAATCTCTGTTTTTTCTAATGCCTCGCCTTCCTTCCATGCTATAATCAGCATTAGGCCAAGGCTATTCAACATTTTCTTCTTATGTACTGACATGCACAAAGATTCTTACATCACCATCGTCATGTCCCCAGGGGTAACATTAAAATGTATATTCCCAACAGCAAAGAGTAACAATCAGGACAGAATATACTTCTCATAACAGAGAAAAACAAACATGTACATTCTCTGATATTAAGTACATGATAATCATACATAATAATTAATCATAATGATAATGCAAGGAGCCTATGTATTTGGATTTCCTCATTGGTTAATCCATAAAACTAAAACATAAATTGTTTTTCCCAACTGCTTACAGCAGCATGAGGTTAGTGAATGCTGTGATATAATTTGCCAATTACTGCTAGAATTCGGAGTGTTATTTATCAGAATAACTTATGCCGCATGGTCCAGTCTTCTGAATATTGCAAGCAGTTTATGAACATCAATCTTCGCTTCTGTTCCTACCACAGTGAGGTGATGAAGATTGAGGGCACATCCTATCCGAACATTCATTTATATCATGCGTTTTCTTTCTTTATTCTTGAATTTATATTCTCAAACATGGCATTTCCCTTGCAATATTTTATGAAATGATTACATGTCCATCACCCATATTGAGTTTGGCACCAGGTCTTTGGGTAGCCCAAAAGGAGTATTTTTTTTTAAAAACCTTTATTGAGTGTTAAGAAACATTTGCATTTGTATTGTTAGTATTTTAACAGGCGTGCTGTGTGTATGGTATTCGTGAAGATTTACTAATATATTAACAAGAAGATTGTACCAAAATTTGGCACGATAGATCGAGTTACAGATCAGCAAGTTAGGAAAACAATTTCTAAAAACTGAACCCATGTCTATCAGATAAGATGCGTTATCAATATTTTGCGTCCGCATGGAGAGAATGTTTTTTTGAAAATGTTCTTTAGAGTTAAATACTCTATAGTACATAGATTATTTGCAGATTTTCTAAGCATAGATAGTTACATATAGTTTACAATGCATAGAAGTTATTTAAACATTGGAATTTGAAATTGTAAGTATGGAAATCTTTGACAGCGTAGTACCGCATAGCGCTCAGTAGTAAAAATCAATCAGACTCTAGTTTACAAGAATTGTTGATTTATCATTTTAACCAATTCTGAATTAAACACAATAGTATATGTACCTTATAAAAATACATAAATAAGAATTAATAATGTAGATTTAACATACCAATTGCTGCAGAGAATGATGTTTTTAGGGCTAAAAGGTCTTTTAGGTCTTTAGGTTTTTAGGTCTTGCCAGGTACGTGAACCAAACTAAGGCCAAAATTTAAACTAATGCCAAATAATTTTGGCTGTGCCACGGTCAGTCTTTGGCTGTTTTTATTCCCCCAAAATAAGGTATTTAAATAGTAATCCCTAGGGTTTATGATCATCATTTACATCATAAACAGTATCATGTGTACCAGGCATCGCCTGTCTCTTCATCTGCCGGTGCAGCCTCCAGAATTTACCCAATGTCATATCCCCATAGGCTTCATTGATAAACTGTTCCCACTTCATCATTTTTGCTTCTGCTGACTGGAGATTAAAATCCTGCACCTTTATTTTTTTTAAATATCTTTCAGCCTCCTCCAATTCAGTGTCAACTGAATTTGTTGCTCTCCACATCCTCTGCCAATTCCTTGTTGTCGCCCTCTTTTTCCTCCATGAATTCTCCACCTCAGGTGTCCACCATGGTGGTTGGGTGAAGATTCTTCTTGTTGGTTTAGATCTTCCCTGTGATCTAAGGCGCCCCAAGAGGGAAGAGTGGTCTCAATCATAGCTTAATGCCCTGCGGGCTTTTATAGCCCTGACTTTGTTAGACTTAGGTATCAGCACAGAACAAGGGAGGTGGTCGCTTCCATGGTCTCCAAGGACATTCCATTTTATGTCAGATGCCGCCTCTTGGGATATAAGTGCCAGGTCAATGGCCGTGCCTGGGTCCCCCGATCTCATTGCTAGCATAGTTGGTGTCCCGTCATTTAAACAGACACCATCCGTCTCAAGCAAGGTCTTAGCAGTAGTATGTCAGAAGGTATTTACTTAGTATTTAAGGATCTGAATCCTTCTTATGGCGTCATTTTTTACTATATAAAAAGTCATGATCCTTTGCTCTGACGTCAAAAAGCGGATACTTTTTTAAAATTTTGGCGGGTATTTTCTTGGTTCTGGGTGACTACTTCCGGTTGTCCTGGTGACTACTTCCCATCTAGCGGTGACGGCGGCGGTGGCGGGGCGGGCGAGCGGGGCGGACAACGAGACAAGCCCCGGGTATGTGGAATACTTATATAGATAAGTAGACCAACTAGGCAACGGGCATCTGGGTTCGAGTCCCATTGTGTGGGTATGCGATGTGTGTGTGTGTGTGTGTGTGTGTGTGTGTGTAGGTGTGTACAGGGTAGGCCGATGTGAGGGCGCGAGGGAATAGGCCCCTACCCCGGATATTATCCTTTGCCCTCCGAGGAGGAGGCCAATCAAAATTCTCATTAAAATGTGAATAGTGCCGGTCAAGTGAGGTCTTTGGGTAGCCCAAAAGGAGTAATTTTTTTTAAAAAACCTTTATTGAGTGTTAAGAAACATTTGCATTTGTATTGTTAGTATTTTAACAGGCGTGCTGTGTGTATGGTATTCGTGAAGATCTGTTTAAACATGCGTTTGTGCGTGTCAAATTGGTGTACAAATTCGCTTCAACATCAAATTACAAAGTATACGTACCTAATATGCCTAAAGTATTAGCAATAAATTAAGACAAGAAAGTATGGCTGACCAGGATTATGGATTTTCCCATACTCTGCCAATCATTTCATTTTAACGTGATTGATGGTAAAAAGGTGGTGATGATGGTGGTGATTTCGATAATGGAGACAACAACGACTATAATGCGGTGATTATTTCTTCCCTTATTCGTTCTAAACCCATTCCTGCCTTTTCATACACCATGCACCCTCTTTCATACCCATGGTATATACATAAGTTGAATTGTTGATGTCGCCGTTGAACGTAGCCACGCCCAGTGACTACAATTAAAACACAAAAATGCTGCGTTTGACCACCACGTTCACAAAGGGCGTGCATCCATCTCTTTCAGAGCATGCATATATATACACTGACATATGTATATCCGTGAACATACCAGCAGTAAGTACCAGTATTGAATCATAGTAAAGTTCACTGAATATATATTTTTTTTAACTGTTATTTTTTTTTAATTCCATACAAAGCAATGTTTATTTACAATGTGCAATGCGTGTTTCTTTGTTTGTGTATATTACAGAGCGTTGCCGTTTGTTAGTGTTATGTCACATGCGTTAATGAAACAAGAACATACATATACAGTTATTTTAATGACGTACGCTTTCAGTCATCCCATTCTACCGTGATTGATGGTAATGGTGGTGATAATGGTGATGATAATGATGACAGAGACAACAACGACTATGGTGTGGTGATGATTCTTTCCTCTCGTTCATTCTCAACCCATCATTCTCACACGCTTATAAACCTTCAACACACCACGCGTTCATTCTCACACGCTTATAAACCTTCAACACGCCACGCGTTCTCTTCCACAGCCACAATGAAATGTTGGTGTCAAGGTCGAAACGGCAAAAGCCGTCCCACGCTTTACACTGCAAGCAGCCTCATGCAAGCTTAGTTTCCTGTAAGTGAATTCAATATTATTGCTGAATTACAGCTCTCGACTTACTCGCAAGTGCCCAGGATTTGCTTGTGGTGGGCTGGGTTGAGACCGGGAACGCGGTCAACAAAGAGGGAGGGAGAGAGAGGGAGCTGGGGAGGGGGAGAGGAGGGGGGAGGGATAAAAGGAGGGCGCGTAAAACAGATTGGAATTTGTTAAGTTGTCCATTTGCGATTTCAGCCTTTTACATAAATATCCCGTTTATTATGTACAAAAACAGGCTTTACATTGTGAATACAGCGTATAGTCATTCATGTTTTTTTTTTTTGGGGGGGGGGGGTGGGGAGAAAGAGAGAGAGAGAGAGAGAGAGAGAGAGAGAGAGAGAAGAGAGAGAAGAGAGAGAGAGAGAGAGAGAGAGAGAGAGCGTAAAGAGAATAGAATTTATTATGTTCACTAAAGAGTTTACCTGAGCTGATCCGACCCAGGTCAACCCTCGGTCCCCAAGACCACTGACTCACAAAGGCCACCGTCCCATTGTTCTGTCTAGGTTGGGCCCCAGGACTCAGTAACAAAGAAGGGACATTTATTCAGTTATTTGGCGCTTTGTTCCCCAATGATTGGGCTTAGTGGTACACATGCGGAGTATAGAAATATACTGTGAGAGTGGGTGTTTGGACATGTATGTTATGTAGTGTGAAACTTGATGGGGCAGGGGGGGGGGGGGGTGACTCTTGTTTATTGATCTGCGAATAGCTGGGCGATTTTATGTTGAAAAATCTGTGCTAGTGTGTGTGGTTGTATTGTTTGGTGATTGTGGGTGGCCGAGTTTCTACTCGACCATATTACGTTTCTATACTCCGCCAGTGCAACAAGAAGTTTAGTGTGTTTGTCTTTTGTGGCTGTGGGTAGTGTATTTAGGAAAATGACTTTATAAGCGTCAGTTTTCTTGTTTGTGTGTGTTTCTATTAGTTGTTTCAGTGCAGTCTTAGTGGCTGTGATTGCTGGGCATTCATAGAAGAGATGGTCCTCTGTTTCCTGAATATTTTGTCTACATAATTTGCATGGGGCTATTTGCTTGGTTGTTTGTGCAGCTCTCTCTGTTGTCGGGGTCATATTATAAATTAGCCTGTATGTTATTTCTTTGGATTTGGATGTGATATGTTTGTTGTGTAAGTTAGTGAAGGTGCAGCTGTAGTCTTTCATGTGATATTTGTATCCTCTTTTGATTCTCAGGTGTAGTGGTGGGGCTTGGTGTTGCACTAAATATTTGTATATCTGCTTGGTTGTCTGTTGTATTAAGTGTTCATTACCTTGAATTGCTTGCATACATGTTCTGTAGAAGTGCGGTAGTGTGCCGTAATAGTGCGGTGTTGTTTTGTCTATTTTCTTAATTATGTGTAATCTAATTGCAATATAGTATAATGCTAGCGAGTGTTGATCTGGATGATTGATAATGCGTCCTATGTGGTTGATTCTTAATGCTTGTATTTTTGTGTTAAGATCCTGTAGTGCTACCCCTCCTCTAGTCTTCTCTTGTATTAAAGTCTGGTGCTTTATACTGTGGATTGTGTTTTTGAAGATGAATTGTCTGATGTGTTTGTTTATGTAGGTGATTTTTTGTTTTGGTGGGTCTAACACTGTGGCTAATTATAGTATTTTAGGAAAGATTAAGGTGTTTACAATTTTGTGTACGGCGTTTTTGGAAATAACATTTCAAAAGATAACACATCTTGGTCATAGTCTTTCTTGGGATAAAAGCCTGAAGCCAGATTACGACAAATAAATCTATTTATGAGTATATTGCCACAATGAATAAACACGTAATACCATAAAGTTAGTGATTAATTCTAGAGACCTTACCACTAGGGACCAGTCTCAATATTAAACATTTAACTAACTTAACATAAGCAGTGAAATCTCTAAATTAACCATTAAAATAATATTTTTAGAAAGAACGCTAGTTATTTCCCTTGGCGTATTT